>VXAY01002124.1:350308-406930 GCA_013399855.1 Oxyruncus cristatus | reverse complement strand
CCCCCCGCCCAATCAAAAAAATGAATTTCCCTGATATTTATAGAAAGATTATTAGGGCCACTAGGAGTGATTTATATCATCTCATCCCTGTGGCTGAGAATGAAAAATTGCTGGGGCAACAGCCGCTGGAATCCTGCTTTTGTCTGCCTGACAATTAAAACGGCTAATTTCCAACTCCAACAGATCTGCTGGTGTTATAAATCACTCCAGGAAGGCATTTTTTCAGCCTGAAAAATGAACTCTGCCCTAATCAGGCACCAGATCAGAGATGTGCATCTGTTTGCTTTCACGTGTGAGTATATGTGCTCCTGCTCCACACCCATCCACCAAAGGAGATGTGGGCAAGGAGGTGCTGCCCCTGCTCACTCGATGTTGGGTCATCAAACTGTGCTGGCAGCTGGAAAAATGTGACCGGAAAAGCAGGAGGGGAAGATGACACTGAGGTTGGAGAAAGTCCAGTGACACTTTCCGTCCTGTTTCTGATGCCACAAGCCTTGGGGAGTTTTGCTGGATCTGGGTCCATCACCACGAAGAAGGGCCACCTGGGAGCACGTGTTGGACCACATAGGAAAATGAGGCAGCACCGAGGCCACAGATTCCCTCAGTGGCTTTGGGATCTCCTGGGGCAGAGGCTGCAATGCAGGACTGCTGGAGGGGAATACAGGGATCGGATGTTTGGTCCCTCTGAACCAACTCACAGCTCTTCGCAGTGGTGGGGCTGGGCCCAGCCCTCCAGGAGGCCCTTTGCTGGTGCCCCTTCCCACAGTGCCATGTGCCTGGCCCCACACATACCTTGCACCCACTCTTGAACATGATGGAAGACCCTTTCCCGTCTGCCCTAGGATAACTCTGAAGTCAATGGTCGCAGACAGGACGAGTTTGGGATAGGAGCATTTATTCTGCCCATCCTTCCCACTCCGTGTAGCTGGGGGCCTGCGGGAGCCAGTGCTGGTCCCAGCAGCCCCTGGGTCTATTCTAGCCCAGTGCCAGACGTCCTAACCTTGAGTCAAGTCTCCCTCAATCCTCCACTTGACATTTCCACGGAGCTCAAACAAAGGCCCCCCGCCCTCGTGTTTGTGCTGCTCCCCCTCGCCACATCCCGCGAAGAAACCGAGTGCAAACAAATCCATGTGAGGGGCTCTCCCGGGGAGCTCTGTGCACACACATCCCCGTGCCAGCTGCACGCCTGCCTGCTGGTCACCCCACTTCCTTATCACAGTTTGTACAGTCGGCAGCTCACAGCCTGCCCAGAGGGCCCCCCAGGAAGGCTCCCCACAGCCCCAGACGTGGGGCTCGGCAGCAGCCCCGAGAGGGTGAGGCATGGACGCAATGACCTTGTTTCACGAAAGCTCGGTGTTTTTCTTTTTTTTTTTTGCTTTCCTCCCTTTCAAACCCCTGCCAGCGGCGGGAGTGTTTCGGAGAGGCCAGACAACACATTTGGAAGCGTGAAGCCAGCCAGCAAGGGCTTGGGCAGCCCTGGGCCTCCACAAGAGGCTGGCTGTGCCAGTTTTTGTGAACAGGCGTCTGTCCTGAGCCCTTCCCCGAGCAGGCAAGACCCCCTTGCAACCACCCCTCCCCTTGCAGGCACTGCAGGCAAGGAGCAGGGAGACTCACCCATGCAGGAGTCCCGCTGCTCTTCGTAGCCAGCGCTGCACACACACTTCCCGATGGGCACCAACCACTCTCCCTCAGCGCTGCAGTACATCTTGGGGGTGTCCCTCTCCTCTGAGTGGCCCACGCACTCTCCCCGCACTTCCACCAAGGAGGACGAGTCCGCCCCAGTCACGGCCTCAGAGAAGGACGCCAAGTTCCTCACTGTAGCCGGGCACTTCTTGTAGTACACCCGCACTGAGACGATGGCGATGCACGCCCCGATGTCCTGGAAGGCCAGGTAGAAGCCCCTCTTGCTCAGCGGCCCCACGCCCCGCACCTCCGTGTTCAGCTTCAGGCGCCGCACCCCCAGGTCCACGTTGGTGAAGCTCTCATCCGCCGCAATCGTGTCTATCTTCATGAACTGGCTCTCCCGGGTGCTGGTGCCCAGGTCCCGGTCGGACTCCATGTAGTAGAGGTTGAAGGTCTCCTTGCAGGTGCCCAGCACGCCTGGCATGCTGTTGCAGTCCCTCAGAGTGAACTTGATCTCCGCGTAGACCCGCCGCGCGCCGTCCCGCTGGACCCAGTTGGTTCGTAGCCAGTTGTTCTGGTTGGGGGTCATGACATTACAGACCTGGTAGGTGTGGATGGGGCTGAAAAACTCATCCATTTCATTGATTGAATCCCACTGAGGGACAGAGAGAGAACAGGTCATTCCAGATGCCCCCGACCACCGGCTGAGCACAGAGCATGCACGAGTCTGCCGCCTCCCACCCCAGGATGAACTCCCTCTGCTCCTGTGCCTGCCTGGGAGGTCACTGCTGCCACAAGGCAAAGGGAAATGGGGAGGAGCAGCATTTAACCAGCACTGATTTGGGCAGTGACTCTCACAGCCCACGCTGCTGCCGCTCTCTGTGAGGTGCACCCTGTTCATTCCCAGCTGGGAACGCTTGCGTGAAGTTGATGTGCTGGCAGAGGCTGATGGCAGTGTGTGCTTGGGAGGGCTCCAAACCCTCCAGATCGTGTCTGTGAGTCCCTTTTCTTGGTGCTCAGCCCATCATCCACAGCAGCAGGAACCTCCTGCGTGGTGCTCACCTGGGTCTCCTCTGGCTCAGGCACTGTCTGTGCACAAACTAAACTCGGTGCTTTCCATCTGGAGAAAGGTAGCACAGGGTGGGTAGCGCAGGGGGAAGGGGAAGCATGCAGTGAACACAGGACTTCCAGCGAGAAACAGGGGCCTGTGGGGGCTCAGAGCCCCCTTCTTCCCTGCAAGGTAATGCCAGCGTGGCTCCTTGGTGTGAAGCCACAGCGCTCAACCCGGCTGAGAGGCTGGATGGGGACTGGCTCTGGGAACATGGAGGTTCGTGGCTTGAGAGCTCTCGGGTGAAAATTCCATGTTGCAGTGGCAGTAGAGGGAGTCTGGGGAGGAGATGCTGGCAAAAGCAGGTTGCAGCAAGCAGGATTGCAATGGAGGATGGTCTGGGTGAGTTTACAGGGACAGAGATGTGGGTGTCACAGAAGGGAGGGATGCTAAGTGGGTTTAACTTATGAGAAGTGAGAAGTAGTGATATTTTGAATACAAATGAGTTCCATAGCTGAGGGACAAGTAGGACTGAGACGTTGGGGGCTACGGGACACTTCTAGGGGCTCAATCTTGCCTCAGGTCTCCCTCTCGAACATCAGCAACCCCTCACCAGGACTCACAGACTTTCTCTTCTCTGGGAGCTTCCCACCACCTCTTCAGCTCACCTTCCTGCCCAAACCAGGCGCTCTGATCACGCCCCCATGGACGAGTCTGGAGCCCCTGAATTGTTACGGGAAAAGAGAAGGAGGTGGAGGAGCAGAGGAGAACTTCAAACCTTCTGACTTTTTCCTGGACTTAGAAACAGGCTTTGAAGATGCCTGAGCTCCACTCTCATGCCCAAGTCCAGCTGTGAGGGGCAGCCCCAGACGCAGTACTGCAGAAGCTGGGGGAGATACTGGCACTGTTGCAGCAATTGCTTCTCTGCCTTCCAAATCATCGTCCCTCTCCTCACACCAACATCAGCACCCCCGTATCTGCACCATCCTGGGGTCCTGGCTCTGCCTGGGAGCTGGCAGGGAGCAGCCCCCACCTCGGCACTGTGTGTACCCAGCTGTCTGGGGGGACTGGGGGAGCCAGGGAAAGCCCCAACCATGCCTGCACAGAGCAGGAAAACAAACCTTTTAAGCAGCATTACAAGCACATTAAAATAAACCACCAGGCTTGCCCTGACAGGGCAAAAATAGTGTTTTCTTATGCAAGTGGTGACCCGTGTTTCATTACAGATACAAAACCAACAGCGGTCCTGAGAGAAGGATGCTCAGCTCAGAGAGAGTGAGCCTGAAGCCTTCACCCCAGTGACCGTGGGAGCTGACCAGGATGCAGATGCACTGGGACAGGCACCTGCCAGCCTCGCTGTGTGGCCGCCAGCACTGCAGGGACAGGACACAGCTAGGAGAGGGCAGCACACCCCCAGAGCATGAGTGATACTAGAAAGATGTATCAGTGACACCTGGAAAACAACCCACTCCCTTCTCTCCTCTCAGATGGGATTGTCCTTCCTCATTTGACCTCCTTGACCTGCAGCTCCTGGGGAGGTGTTGTGGTGCCTTCTGCTCACGTGAGGGTGATCAGGGCAGTCATTTGGGCAAGGTGCATTTTCCAAACTTCCCCAGCATCTTGCATTTAGGAGAAAACTCTGCTCCTAAAGAGCTTAAAGTAACCTGAAAGAGGCAGTAGCTCCAGGTGCAAACTAACACAGAAACTCATTCCAAGGGGAATATGTCTGCAAAGGGGGTAAAAGTCAAGCCACTGCCAGAGGAGAAAAGTGTTTCTGGTTCATTTAAAAAAACTTGTCTTCTGAATTCCAGAAATGCCAAGGTTTGCCCCGGGGGTCACTTAGCTCAGGTAGACAACATGGAAAGGGGCCAGGCTACTGGAGTGCTTGGCTGGAGGGGTGAGGGCAGCACCCCTCAGCTTCTCCAGCCACAGAGACGAGCCTGTAGAAGGTGCTGTGACACCCAGGACGCTATCCTGCTGCTTGCCCAGGGTGTACAGTGGTGCTCAGGAGTGTGGGCAGAGCCAGGCACTGCACAGCCCTCTGCCTCCCCCTGCTCCCACACCCGCCTGTGCACACGCTGAGGCTCTTCCGAGGGTGTGGAAGTCACTGTCGAAATTAATCGAGCACAAATTAACACAACATCTGCTTCCTGTCTTTTCCCTGCTGAGTTTCCCCGGGGGAAGTGAGGCAGAGCCGTGCATGGGAGGAGACACGCAGGGAGAGGGCAGAGCTGGGGAGGGTGAGCAGGGATTACCCTCCCGATGCACAGCCAGCTCCCCTCGGCAATGCCTGTGGGGCCAGGGCTCTCCAGGAGTGTCCAGCAAGGGAAACATGAGGCTGTTGTGGGCACCAAAATGCTTTGGCTCCAGCTCGTGTGCTTGCTTCGGGTCTCCAGGCATTTACTTCTCTCTCAAATCTGGCAGAGGAGATGCAGCTCATGCCTGCAGTGTCCCCATACCCTTGTGGCACTGCCAGAGCTGGCAAAACAGGGAGATATAAATGCCCACCTCCAAGCACGGGCAACAGTCGGCATCAGCTCCATCTCCACCCCCGGGGTGAACCTGGAGGGTTTGCATTTGCACCGTCACTCTTCAAACGTGGTGCTTTTTTCTGCACAGGGGCTGCACTGTCAGTTCTGTCCCAGGGTTGTGGGCAGTGCCTTGGGTCTGAGACCAGCCCGAAACACCACCCCTGCCCTGCAGGGAAAGTGCTCTGTGAGCGGTGGAAAGGGACGGGAGGCAGGCAGGCCACCTGAACTCGTGGCTTGGATGCCACAGATGCATCTTCCCGGTATGGCACAAGGCAAGTGAGGTCCCATGAGCTCTGCCAGGTCCCAGGACCTACAGGGTATTTGGGATCACAGAATCCCAGAATGGTTTGGGTTGCAAGGGACCATTTTGTCCTGCCACGGGCAGAGACACCTTCCACTAGCCCAGGTTGCTCCAAGCCCTGTCCAACCTGGCCTTGGACAATCCCAGGGATGGGGCAGCCACAGCTTCTGTAGGAAACCTGTGCCAGGGCCTCAGCACTCTCACAGGGAGGAATTTCTTCCTAATATCCAATCCAAATCTACTCTCCTTCAGCTTAAAGCCATTCTCTCTTACCCTATCACAGTCTGACCTTGCTAAAAGTCCTTCTACAGTCTTCCTGTAGACCCTTTTAGATACTGGCAGGGGGATGGAGGGACCTGCTTCAGGAATCCCCATGACTGGAGGGGTTTTTCTGTTTCACCTCGGTTACAGGCTCCATGGGCAGGGAGAGGTGTCTGTGGCTCTGGGTACCACTCAGTGAAGAGTGCAGGCCCTGTGCACACCCCCAGCATCGCCAGCTGCTGGGCTGAAGTGGTTTTGTTAACCAAAGCTCATCTCGGCCCCTCCACTGCGATAAGATCCCCCAGCGAGACAGAAATGAGGACATCATAATTAACATGGTGAACACATGTGCTCTGGGGGGGACATGATTGCATCTGCACGCAGGGTTTTTGCCTAATAGTTTAAATTAAAGTCAACACCGGTTGTAGAAAAAAAAAATTTCCAGATTGTGAAAGGCAAAAGATGCAAACGCCAGATATGTGGGCAGCTGAGCAAGGTCTTAGAAGTCTCCCAGGGCCCCTGTGGCACAGCCGAGGAGGAGGAGGAGCAGAGGATGGACTGTGTCCCCCTTGGAGCAGCAGCTCAGCCTCCTGCCATCCTTGCAGTGCCAAGGGACAAGGTCTCCCTAGCCCTGGGACAGCTTCCAGGCGGGATGCCGGGTCTGCCTGGCATAGCAATGCTTTTGTGGCCACTGAGACATCCAGCACTTTCCTTCCCAGGGAGCCACAACACCTCCCCAGGAGCTGCCAGGTCCCTCACACCACTGTTACTGGGAGACGAAAAAAAGAGAAGGATGTTATTGCAGCTATAAATCATTAGATGGGAGGCCTTAATGGAGATAATCCCCATGAAATCAGTCACTGCTGTGGCTAAGGAGGGATTTGTCAGGCAGTTAACTACCCTGAGCTTCACTGCAGGTGATTAACTCCTGGTAGTGACCAGCATCTGGGGAATTAGCAATAACCCAGCATTTACCGAACAAGCACTGGGAGATGAGCTTTTATCTCAATTACTAGTCTAAATCTTTATTTTCCAATGTTCCCTTCCTACCAATCTTTTTTTTTTTTTCAAAGAAAATTAATTTCACCACAGCTTGAGCCGTAACTTGCTGGTGTTCCTGGACCCAGGCAGAGGCTTCAGCTTGGAAGAGAAACACAAGAAATGCAACAAGGACATCAAAGTGAGGGAGGGCAGTGACATGGCCTGGGCAGAAGGGAGAGCCCCAATATCTCTTGGTGCTCTGAGGAGAAAGAAATGACTCTGAAGGGAGTTGAAATGGCAAGGACACGGTGCAGCTCAGACTGGGGGCTGCTGTTTTACACGGTGGGCCTGGGGCAAAGGGTCCCCAAGCTCTGTGACAGACAAGGCTCATCCAAGCCATGAACTGGTTGTTGGCTGCAGAACCAGAGCCAGGCAAAAGAAGCCCCCTGGTGCTTTGGGCTTTGCTCTGCAAACAGCTCAGTCCCGGGGCATTTACAGCGTCGTGAAATCCCCGTCCCTGATGCACAAACACTGCTGGGAAACAATCCTACAGGCTCCTCTGTGCTCTCAGCTGGGTGTTTCAGCAAATCTGGTGCCCCTCTGACAGTTTTCTCCCTGAGCACTGTAGGATGAGGGAGGAGCATTCTTGGCTAATTGTGCCCAGGGGCCTCAGGATCCATCCCTTTCCAAGGAGCGTAAGGGGCAGAGGTGCTTCAAACTTCCTCCGAAGGTCTTTCCTGGTGCTCCCACCAGCAAGGCCAACATGGAACATAACAGGTGGGATTGCTGGGAATTGTGCAGGGCCAGGAACTGGACTCGATGACCCTTGTGGGTTCCTTTCAGCTCAGGACACTCTGTGATAGGTGTAGGAACAGCTGCCTGGGTAGCAGATGGCCACCAGCCCTCCGGGCTGACCCAAGCCCGTGCAGGAAGGGGCCAGAGCACGGAGGTGCTGATGGGGAGGTCAGAGGCAGCAAGGGAGGGCCTTTCTCCAGCACTCAAGGTGCTCCCATTCTAATAAGCTTTTGCAAGGCATCACTCAAGCTCCTTAGATACCCTGCGTCTGAACAAAATCATTTCCTGTTTGACTTTGTAAATCAAAGTAGACGATACAATAATTATTAATAATATGTTGACTTATCTCATCAGCGTTTTAATTAGTCAGTAGAAAAGCAATTTGCAGAGGGGCCGATCAGGCTCCCTCTGATCCAGCAGGTCGTGCGCCGAGTAAGCAGAGGGGAGAGAAAGGCACTGGGGCACTGGGGCGTTTGCTGGGGAGAACTGGGATATGGGGAGGCATGGAAAGGAAAGGGAAGGGAAGGGGCAGCCTCTTTGACGGCACTGATGAGAGTTTAATTTTCAATGCAAAGGGAATTGTTCCGGGAAAGGAGCGAGCTGAAAAGCTCCTGGGAGACCTTTGAAGTTCTAATTGAGAGGAGCCGCAGCCTGCGGGACAGGGATGCTCCCGGTGACCCTTCCGCTTCCTGCACGTGTCTCCCGGGTGGAGGTGAGGGGGGGTTGCGATTAAACCCCTGAGCAGCAATTACAGCCAATTACCCCTCAGTTAATTGTCTGGCAAGAGAAAATGTCAAAACAGGCCAGGCATGGCTCCCTGATGGCCTGACACTGCCCAGGGCCCGCAGCTCTGCTGACTCTCACCGTGCCCACTGCTCCCAGCCCCTGCTCCTCTGCTCGTGCTGGTCCACAGCAAACCAAGAAGGGAAACAACCTTCCAGTGAGACAAGTTCACTTTGCCCACAGGTGGGATGAAAACATCAGGACTTTGTGGGTGGCAGCCTTCCAGTTTTGCAGTGCTGATGCTTTGGACTGTTGCCCTGACTGTGTGGGCAGCTCTAGGATCAACCTGTCCAGAAGAGGAAACCTCTGACACTGCTACCTTTCCTCTGGCATCCCCAGAAGAGCCAGAGAGGTGGGACAGGACCTGCAGGTGCTGGAAAAGAAAGCTGTAGGGCACTAGGGAGTGAGCTGGGAGACACAAGTCCCTTCCTGAGGCTCCTCAGCCTGGGGGCCAAGGTTCTGTGCTGCTTCGTGCCGTGCAAAGACCCAGGCAGGGCTACCCACCTCCCGGTGGCACCCATGTGGTGGCCCTGCGGGAAAATTGAGACGTGGGTAAAGCAAAACAAACATGACTTCAGCTGGGGAGACAGGGTCAGCAATGCTCTCCCTTGGCAGCAAGATACTGTGTCTGTCTATGGATGGAACAGATGCACTGTGAGGGAATCCTGCACCCTTTTTATTATTTATTATTATTATGTATTTTTAGCAAACATCACTAATGAGATGGAGACTTTAGATGTATTAGTGTTCAGGAGCTGCTGGTGAAGGGCTGCTGGGCATCTGCTGTAGAGGAGCAGCACAGCAGTGACTGCCCTGAGACACAGCCCCAGCACCCTGTGGTCACCCAGTGCATGACATTTGACAGCCCAAATGAATTGGGACCCTGGATTTGCCCCCTGGATTTGTGAATGTACAGGATGCTGCACCTTAACCAACCCATGGAAGTCCCTGATGTGGTGAGAATGAGGCTCCTTTGGGCTCAATCCTTTGTCTGCTTTGGGAGTGCGAGGCCATGCCCAGAACAACCAACTCAGGTGGATTCATCTTCACCCAAGCCCCCTTAGTGATGTGATGGGTCCCATCTGCATGACAGCAAGCAATGGGCCTGGGGATGGAGTCCCAGAGGCATCAGGAGAGCTGGGCTCATGGAAGAGGATCCAGAACGAGAGCCTTGGGCAGTCTGTGAGTGGTAGAGGATCTGACTATGTGGAAGAATTGCCTGAGGAGTGATGAAAGGCAGAGCGCTGGATGTGGACAGAGGAAAACAGCCCCGAGTCACAGAAAATCCCAGAAAAATTCTCCTTCCCGGGGGAGCAGAGGAAGCCCTGGTCCCTGAGTCCCTGAAGGTGTGCTGGGCTCCTCTGGGATGCCAGGATTCGGCAGCAGCGCTGAGATGAGATGACAGCTGAGAAGGGACAGGACGGGGATCCCCACAACCAAGGGCGGCCTATGGATGACCATGAAGAGGACAACATCTGCCTCATGCAGGCAGTGGCAGAAGAAAGCCTGGTGGCTGGAGACAAAGCCAGGCAAACCCTTACAGCGATGGGTTTTTAACAGGGGCCTGTTAACAGCATCGCCACAGGACCTGGAGGATTTACCAGCACTGGCAATTTTGCAGCCAAGGATGTTTTTTTCCTAAAAGCTGGGCTGCTCTGAGAGCTGAATGAATTGACAGGTCTGAAGGCCTGTATTTATGCAGGAGATCACATCACATTAGTTCTGCGGTCCCCTCTGACCTTGTACCTCTCAATCTATTACATTCCCAGGATGCTCATCATCGCAACAGCTAACTGCTAAAATTAGAGCTGAGTTAACGATTTAATATATTTACATATACGATAAAGTCTGATAGAAATCTGATCATTGGTATTATTATGAATTCACCGTTCTGATCACTGCTGCTCAAGCAGCGTGGGGACTGAAAGTCTCGAGCAACAGATCAATGAAAATTATTAGAGGCCTGGGAAGATTTCTGTGGGAGGTGGAATTGAAAAGATTAGGACCGTTTAGTTCAGAGAAAGGATGAAAAAGAATGGACATGAAAAATCAACACAGCAGCAACAGCCAGGTAGGCACCCCAATTTTGCACGTTTTGTGCCTGCAGCAAGCCCCACTGTGCCTTGCAGTTGGTCCTGTGGGTATTTATGGGATTGTTTCTGTTCCCTAAATGAATGAGAAAAATCCTTCCAGCCGGGTCGCTCTGACATCTGAAACTCTACCTCCTGAAAGCTGCTGCAGCAGGAAAACCTGGATGTGGAAATGCAAGTGAAGGGGGCATGGGGAGAGGATCCAGCCGGCGTAGATGGGAAGCTCACACGGGGGTCACCACCGCGACATCCCTCCTGGCCACACCACAGGGAGGTGTGTCTGCATCCCCATTCCCCATACGGGACCATCTGCAGGGGAGGCCTCCCTGACCCTTTTGCCCAGTTCCCACAGAAACTCCTCTGATTACAGGCAGTTGGGAGCTTCCCAGTTGTTTATGGCTGTTCCCTCTGATGCAGCAAGGAACGAGATGCTTCTTAGCATGAGTCCCAGCTCTTCAGTCCCCTCAAAACTCAGGACCTGGTGACAATCTGGGCCCTAGCAGAGGATATGGAGGGTTAAGTGGCATTTCCAAAACAGTTGCTTCCCACTTCCAGTCTTTTAGGCTGGCATTTTCCCAACAGACTTTGTTTCTTTGTCCCATAAGCACTGACCTGGGGCTGAGATGTCCATTCCCTGTCCATCCCCTGATCCCCTGCCACAGGGACCCATGGTGACCTGTCCCACTGGGTTCCCTCTGTGCCAACAGCCGCTTCATACTTACCCCATGTGAGGGATAAGTCATCCAGCCCCAGTCCCCCGGGATTGTTGACGTGTCCAGCAAGTTCACTGGAAAACACAGGAGCAAAAGGCTGCGTTAGAAAGCTTTGTCCCCATCTCCACGGGGTGAGGAACCAAACCACCAAGAACCTCCTCCACACATGACACTTGCTTGAATGTTTCCCCCCCCCCCATCAATCTGCTGGCAGGCTGGATGGCTGGACCTGAGGCAGGAATGGATGAGGGGATGGCAACAAGTGATGCTGTCCAGAGCTGGTTGTTCAGGACAGCGTTGAGTCCTGGCTCTAGGACAGAGCAGTGAGACCTTTTGGAGGAGAGGGGGCTGCAAACAGCAGGTTGGAGGGGATGCGAAGCAAGGAGGGGCTGTGGAAACAAGCTTCCAACACTGGGTTGCCAACCATTCCCACTTTAGGGCAACACTGATGCAACTGGAGCATCGTTCCTCAGTTGGACACTTCTCCTCTGGAAGCCCTTTAGGCTCAGCTCCCTCCCAGCATCCCTGGTTTGAAGTCTGCTCTCCAGCAGCTGCTGTAATTGCACACTGCAGTGCCCGGCTCCAGCACAAAGTGACCCCCCATGGTCCTGGCTGACACCCCACTGGAGAGGTCCATCAAAGCCAAACCTTCCAAATCCCTGCCACCACTGGGAGCCAGGCTTAACGAGGAACCACAGGCAAACAGCAAGAGGAGAGCAGCTTGTGGGGGAGGAGAAGTGAGGATGCCTTTGAATGTGCTCAGGAGCTTCCTGTGGAAACCTGTGCAGTGTCAGCAGCGTGGGGGAAGCAGGATGCCATGGCCATGCTGCCTCCCAGTCATCTGAGCCCCACACACAGATCCCACAGCACCAGGCTGAGGAGAGCCTTGCTAATGCCTGATAACCTCCTGGCTTGCTCAGCACCTGAGGGAGGAGCCCAAGCCCCATCCCCACAGTGCAGATTGAGAGGGAGGGAGGCTTGGGAGAGGGTGCCCTGACCCTTGGGAGTGAGGACAGGGAGCACCAACACCAGCACCCCAATGCCTCATCACTCCTCAACAGCACCAGGCTCCCAAAAGTCCCCCATTGCCTCCAGCTTTCCCCGTTGCTCTTCGTCCTGCAGCCACCCCGTGAGGTCAATCCCACTTGGGATGCTGCCTTGCTGGTGAGCTGCTGGCCGCCTTTCCTCACCCTTGGGCAGCTTCAAACTGGACCTCGAGGCACCTTCTCACAGCGTCCCTCTGCAGCACCAGGTCTGGGCTGGTCCCTGGGCTCTGGAGGGACACGGGTCTTTCTGCAAGGACCAGCTTTGTCGCAGCGGGGACGGGGCACGTCAGGACAGCAGCTCCAGCCCTGGCAGAGCCTGAGCTCAGCGTGAGGCTGGTCCCTGCAGCCCGAGGAACGGGTGCCACTTTCATTTACTATTACCAGGCAGGAAAGGAGAGGGGGGGGAGAGAGGAGCAGAGACGTGAGCTGGCTGTGAAACACCCCGTACGTCATGCTTCTGACAGAGCAGATTAGGAGCTTTTGAGGCATTTATTAATGTTAGCAGAACAATTTGAAAGAATTTCCAGGGTTTCTTGTGTGGCTCCATTGGCCAAACAGCAGGCCGAGCCCCTCCACTCCCCACACGGCACTGCTCCCACTGCTAAAGAGGCCCCTTGCCCTCAGTATGGAGTAATTACCTTGGAGATCTCAAATCCATTTTTATTTGTTATTGTTAATCTGAAGATTTTCTGCCTATTTTCCCAGGGTAATTCACCCAGCAGGAGCCCAGGTTTGGGAGTTTCCCTGCTCACAGTGCAGGAGCACGGTCCTGGTGACCCTCAGCAGGCAGGTTGCAGAGAGGGGACAGTAGCCCCTCCACTCCCCACACGGCACTGCTCCCACTGCTAAAGAGGCCCCTTGCCCTCAGTATGGAGTAATTACCTTGGAGATCTCAAATCCATTTTTATTTGTTATTGTTAATCTGAAGATTTTCTGCCTATTTTCCCAGGGTAATTCACCCAGCAGGAGCCCAGGTTTGGGAGTTTCCCTGCTCACAGTGCAGGAGCACGGTCCTGGTGACCCTCAGCAGGCAGGTTGCAGAGAGGGGACAGTTTTTGCAGACCCTCTCTCCCCGCTCCCCCCCCCGCCGTGGTCCCCACACCCTCTTTCCCATGCTGATATGCTCCTCAGTGGCTGTGGGGTGCCTCCCACTTCTCCCCAGGCAGCACAAGGAGCCTGCATGGACCAGGATCCAGTAGGAGCATCGTGTTGTGAGGAGCAATGTTGAGACCACGTAGTGGAGCGTACCCCAGACTTGTCTGCAAAGCGGCGTGTGCAACCTGGAGCCAGCCTGCCACACCCACATGCTTAACCATGTGGTTGTTACCCAGTCCCACAGAGATGGAGGAGTCGTCTCCTCGTGGGTGCTTTGTTGCCCACCATCTTGCATCCGTGGTCAGATTCCTCACGCCTCTTTGCAAGAAGAGGATGAGCTGTTTCTTTTATTCCCTCACAACCAGTCCAGCCAAGTGCATGGGAGTCCTGTGCGTTAAGCCCACCGTGGCAGGCTCTGTGCAAACATAAAGGCACTGCGTGTCCGAGGGCTCCTGCCTTAACTCCTGGCGTAGCACACACATCCGTGGGTACGAGTGACCCCCCGGCAGCACTGGGACGTGCTGTGCTCGGATGAGGGCAGACCAACGCTCTCCCAAAACCCAGCCCGTCGCGGACCAGGCTACAGCCCAGCTCCGAAGGGAGCCGTGCGGCAAGTGCCCGTCCAGCCCCTTGCAGGTGATCTCCCGGCTGCGCCACTTCTGCAGGGGCGACGCTCAGAGCCCGCCCTCGCTGCCGGAGGGTGAGTGAGACCACCACAAAGGACCCCTTTCAGCCGAAACTTTTTTTTTTTTTTTTTTTCCCCCCCAGAAAACGTGCCGGTTTGGGAGACCTCTCTCTCCTACAGCTGGGCAATTCTGTTTGATGTTATGGACTGTCTGCACGTATCAGTCTCAAACTGCGAGCTCCATTTTGTTTCCCTGAGCACCATTTTGTCGTCCTCCTATTCTGTGCCTTGGCCTTGCCTCGGCGTATTGAGCCAAAACACCAGGAGGTGTCAGGGGAAATTCTCACCCTGGTGGAAAAGCTGTCAAGCCTGATTGCCTGTTCAAATGGAAGCACCTAGGAGTGAGCAGGTCGCTTCCCAGCACCAACTGGGGTCTGGAGACGGAGCCTCACGTAAGGCAGACCCTCTTGCTGCATGAAGTTGTGTACTGTGTAATGGGGCGTGAGTAGTGCACATTGCAGCCTCATAGGTACAGATTAGACAGGAGTCAAAGTGTATCAATCTGTGTATGATGAATATGTATATTGTATTTATACCTGTACCTTTATTTTCGGATCTGTATCTGTGTCTGGATCCATGCCCATATCTCCCAAATCCCAAACACCGCTTGGGATGAATGAGGAAGCTGAGGCAGGGACTAGCACCCAGAGGACGTGCGTTTTTTCCTGGGACCATCTAGCTCTTGTCGTATATCTACACCTATATCTTATACCTGTGTTTATATTCTGTACAATTTATATCTACATCAATATATTTATATCTGTATCCGTATCATCCATAAAGGGATGCCCTTCCCAGCACTCGCTCCGGTGGCCGCAGCTCCTGCAGGGATGCATTGCATCCCTACAAACAGGTGCAGGGGCACCTTGGAGTCTCACGTGCAGGTATCCTGGGCTCAGAAATGGCTCGCGGTGTGTCTAGGGAAGCATGTGGATCTCCAGCCCACCCAGGGGTGCGTGGTGGGGTGGTGGAACAAGTCTGGGGCTGACACGGTGGGGGATGTGCTGAGCCTCAGCCTCTGGAAGAGCAGTGGGGGACCAAAGAGAGCTCTGAGCACCCTCACTAATTGTTAACCCACCGCGATCCTTCCTCTAATTACTCCACCGTCTCCCTCCTAGGCAGGGGCTTTGTAGCGCAGGCGTGGGGAGGAAGGGTCAGTGGGAGCAGCCCTATTCCCTTGGGCTTCAGTTCCTCTCCATCACAACTTCAAAGGCCTCCCAAGATTCACAGCCGGGCTCCCCCCCATGCGACAACGCCTCTTGCATTGGTAATTAAACTCTTATCAGCGCGGTTTGGCACTCTTGCTCCCCGCTGCCCAAAGAGCAGCAGGCTCAGCTCTGCAGCCCCAAGCGGGTCTGCACACCCCACAGCAGCCCCACTCTGTGGGGGGACAACACGGGAAGGGTTATCCGCAGCAGGAAGAAAGTCGGGGTGTGCTAAAGGGGCAGGGAAGGCTCCCTGAGAGGAGGGGAACAAGAGGCAGTGGTGTTCATTTCCTGGACGATTGGGCAGGACTTTGAAGGGGCAGATGGGGCCGGGCTGGGTCAGCTATTTGTGTCCCACCGTTTAATCCAAGAGCCTGCTGAATAGCCAGTTGTGACCTTTCCAAATCGTGAGGCAGAGCTGAGAGACACTTACTGTCCTTGGAACACGGCAGGGGGAAAGGATGGGAAGCTTCACTTTCAGCTTCCTGATCCCTGGCACAATAGCAATCTTTAAGGAATGAAAAAAAACCCCCATTTATTCCCCAACACAGGAGGCCAAGCACTGGGGCTCGGAGGGAGGAGCAGCAAGCCTGGGGGGCAGGTCAGCTGTCCCCATTCGGGAGCTGTGCACAGGGGATGTTCCCCACAAACCTGGGTCGGCACTGCAGCAGCGGATGCTGCTCTGCCAGACTAAAGACCAGACCCAGGTGGGATTTGTCCAGCAGCTGCTCATCCCCAAGGCTGCACATACCAAGGACACAGCAGGGACGGAGCTCACCTCGGCACCCACTGGCCAAGGCTGCCCAGAGAAGGGCTTCAGAAAAGCAGTGGGGGTAGATCTAAAAAAAATGTCACCGAATCTGGGATTTTCACGCTGCTGGAAGCGCCGGAATCTGGCTGGGGAAAAAAAACCAAGCAGAAAACAAAACAAAACAAAACAAAAAAACAAAAACAAAAACAAAACAAAAAACCCCCCAAAAACGAACAAAAAAACCCCAAACCAAACCAAACCAAAACCAAAAAAAAAACCCAAAAAAAACCAAAACCAAAAAAACCCCAAAAACAAACAAAAAAAAAAACCAAAAAAACCCCCCCAAAACCCAAAAAAAACCCCAAAAAACCCAACAACAAAAAAAACCCCAAAAAACCCAAAACCAAAAACAAAACAAACACACAAAAAAACCCCAACAAAAACAAAAAACCCCCAACTCCTCCCCCCTCCCCCAAAAAACCCAAACAACAAAAACAAGCGAAAAAGAAACATTTTCAAATGAAAGCAGTGCTGCTTTTTGGCCATGCCCTAATTCCCATTTCAGGATTTCTTCTCAGACCTCCAGATTGTTCCTGTGAACTTTCTGTATTTAATTTTATATCATTTTGTAATGCATCAGGAGCAGTAATGCCCATAAGGACTGCCCAGAGGGTCGCCCCTTTTCACTATACCCAGAGCAGGAGATACTTTGATGTAGGAAGAAAGCTTGTTTGTTCAATCAGTGCTAACAAAAAGCTGCAGTTCAGGTTTTAAAAATAAAATTATCAACCTGATCCTTCCAGCCCCTGCATGATATCATGTAAGATAATGTGCAGCACAGGAGCATAACCTGTGGTAGGGCTGAGGTGTTGTGAAATAACGTAAAAAATGAAACAAAACAAAACACCCTGAATAAAGTATTTCTAAAGCTAGAAACCTTGAAATTATAGGGCAGGGTTTTTATTTCCCAGAAGAGAAGAAAAAAAAAAAAAAAAAAGGCACATCAAAAGCCAACCAGCAAAAAGATGTTCCCTCTCGAAACTACGGGTGAGAAAATAGAGACATAAAATGGTCGCGTTTCCTGCTCACTTTGAGACTCCTGATGCTCGTCTGCAGCGGGATGGATAGGGAGAGCTGGGCACACTGGCTTAGGAGACCCAAATGAAAGCCCACACACTACCCAGTGCTGGGCAGGGTGTTGGAGTGCTGGTGCATGTCCCCAGTACTGATGTGCATCCCTGTTTCTGGAGTGTCCCCCCAGTACTGGTGTGTATGGTCCCGGTACTGGTGTCCACGCACAGTACTGGTGCGTATCCCTGCGCTGGGGCACTCACAGGTTTCAGTGCAAGCAGTGCGTGGTCAGAGATGAACATAAATACCTGACTGGAAATGTCACCCGCCCTGGGCTGTCCCAGGGCTCGAGGACAGGGTACGTGGAGCCGGATACGGGCTCAGAGTGAGGGGGGAGCACAGTCTTCCATGTTGCTGGTCCAGGAGCTTGTGCCAGTGGGGAAGGAACTATTTCGGACTCAAGGGGTGGCTGGACTCGTAATTCAGGGCTGAAGCCAGAGGAGGAGATGAGAAGGCTCTGGGGATAGGGGGTGAGAAAGGTCAGGGAGGAAAGAAATTCCGTCAATCTGATGTGAGCAGAGAAAAGAGCAGAACAACGGCGAGGCTGGGAAAGGGACAGGCACTGGAGTCCCTGCGGCCCTGGACCCTTGAGGGCTCAGCACAACTGGTGTCCCCGGGTCTGGATTTGGCCATATGGGGGTCACAAGAGTCCTTTCCATCGCAGTGTCCCTAGCCTGAGGGACGGCGAGACGACATCCATCGGCAGAGAGGAGCCCGTGCCTTGCACAGCCACCCCTTGGCATCTCATCTGGCCGAAGACCTTCAAGAGCTGACCCACTGAACCGCTACGCCACCAAAGGGTGGCTCCTGGCATCCCTGACCGCTGTCCCCAAGCCCAGAAGCTTGAACCTGAATCCAAACCCAGGCACAGGGACAGAACAAACACATTGTGCCACCAGTAATGCAATATCATGACAACCTTTCAAAACAACACAGAAGTTTTCTAACGCAAAATACGTGTCCTCTGCTTGCAGTCAGCAAAACCTGTGTGGTACAGACTCGAAGAAATGGGAGTCATGTCCAGAAGGGTTTGTCCAAGAATCCTCACACCAGTTGTGTGTGTGGTGTGACACGAGCCACGTCTCAGATGGACAAAACCTGACTCCTTCTTCTCTTTTCTCACAGCTGTTGGGTGTAATAAAATTGACACAAATGTGTTTTCAGCTTTGGTCACTTAGGTTTCTGACCTCTGCTGCATTTTTCAGGTGTTGAAGCTCATGCCAGGTAAGCTCCTAACGCCATCCCAGGTCCTTATCCTAGAGCGTCTCACTCCCCACCCCTAAGCTGCGTGCCCGCTCTGTTATCTCCTGCCTGTTTGGCATTTTGCAGATTTCTTACACAAAATGGACCCTTCCCATGCCACCCACAGTGACTCAGGTGCTGGAGATCTGTGCCTGCCTCACATTCTGGAGTCCAGGAGCAGGACAAATCCCGCAGCACCCCGAAAACCTGCAGCCCTACCCTTCCCATGAACCCCAGTGCCCCAGCAGTCCTGGCAAAGATTGCAGTGTTACCCTCTCTAGTGGAATCCTAGGGAAACGTGCTCGCTTATCTGAATTAATCTGGAGGGGCTTTGCATGGCAGTTTCTCAGCATGCTTTTTCAGGATGCTTTTTCCCTAATTTCTCTGAGGATGTCTTTGCTCTGACACCGACTAGCCACCCTAAACCACGCTGAGCTGTTTGTACCCCAGTGACATTTTTAAAGCAAGATAATTTCTTTTAAAGGCTTCTGCCTTTGCTCTCTTAAAAATAGCTTTCTGAAATGGAACATTTTCACAGACAAAAATACCAATACTAACCGTGTTTGAGGGGACAGGCTGAATATCTCATACCACCGGTAATTAGATATCACAAAAGTCCTTAAAAATTGCATGGGAGGTTTATAACACAGAAGGTACCTCATCCAAGGAAAGATCCAGGGACTTGTGGCATTGTTGATGCTGGGATGGAGCTGGGATGGAGCTGGGACAGAGCTGGTCAATCCAGCGCTTGTTGCCACTCACTGATGTGGTTAAATAAGCATTTTAAATATGAGAAACTTGAGGTAGAGCATAAAACACCACAGGCACAACCATGATACCAGGGCTGGAGGTAAAAAAATATCCTAGAAGGGAACCTGCAGAGCCCAATCTGCTCATGCCCACGAGGGCTGAGAGGCGCCCGGGTGTGCTCAGCACACTTTCACAGCTGAAAAATATGGGCTCTTTAATCCTGCAGGAAAAGCCTAACAAGAACAAATGGCTGGAAGGTGAAACCAGGCAAATTTGTATTAGGGAAAGAGGGGGCCAGTCTTTAAAGGCTGGGACTGATGAGCCCTTGGAAGGGATTATTAAAGGCAGGGCTGGGTCTGCTTTTGCCGCCGTCTTTAGATAAAAGGTGAATACTTTTCTGGACTCAATCCCTGGGCCAAACACACTTCATTAGGCTTTACTGTCATGCCTGGATCTGATCAATTAAGGAGTTACATCTTGTGTTGTTATTTATGACCCCGAGTGCCACACATCGTCACGGGCAAGACATGGGGGAGTCTGTTTAGTTTTGAAGGAAATACGCCCGGCTCATCCCACCTCTGACTTTTGAACCAGCAGGGCCGAAGGGGTTAAATCGCTTCCCTGTGACAGAGGAATCATTCTGAGTGTTGGCCAGGCAAACGGGCTGGGTTAGGAGAATGAGCTACCAAAAACTGTAAGGGTATGAATAGAGTTATCATATGAATGGATGTTCCCCTGGAGATAAAGGCAGCACCGAAGGCTGCCGGCGAGGCCAGCGGGGACGGGCGGAACACAGGACACGGGGTGGAACACAGGACCTGACCAGAACAAAGAGCAGAGTTGTCGGGATGTCTCAGTGAAACCCGCACTTCCCCAGGTCCTGCCCGCCAGGACCCACTCACCAATCCGGGCAGGATGCGTGGGATGAGCCTCCTTCCCTCCCTCCCTGAGCATCTTTTGCGGCTGGGGTTTGCTGCCCAGTTGTTGCTTTTCTTTTGGGCAAAATATTTTTCTGATCATTTCTCAGCAAGCGAAAAAAAATAGGCAATTCTTTCCTCCCTGTAGCAACGCACTGGGTTTTCGGTTGTACTTAAATTTGGCTTCATCAGATCCATTTTCACCGTCGCCAAAACGGGTGCCTATTTATTGTCACTGGAAACAAACCCCTCATGATTTTAGGAAACAAGAATTCAAGGAGAACGGAAAACCTCACAGAGCAGGTGTGTTTTGTGCGCTACTGTGTTGTTTTTTTCTGCGAATTTGGGGGCTTGATTTTCAGAAGTTTTATAAGCTGTCAATACAAGAAAGATGGAAATGAAGATAACACCGGAAACATATCCCTGTGAGCCTACCTAAAATCGTGCAAATATTGGCTTTATGTCGGCATTTTGTGAGAAACAAAAAAAATTAAACACCCCCAAAATTTTTATTTTTTGTTTTTTTTTTTTTTAGAAACACAGCCTGAATCAACTCTCTGTTTTAAACTAATGCACCTCCATTTCCCACCACCAAAAGCCTGTGTGCCTAAACTCTCTAGTTTCCTATTCTTACAGAGGAACACACATCCCCACAGCCTTTTGAACACAGAAGAGGCGATTTCCTCTCCCTTTCAGCGCTTTGCTTCTCCCGCAGCCCCGACTTCAGCATTGCTGCAGAGGGGTAGGCAAGTAGCCCTGAATAAATGTGCGAATGAGTTTTTCTGTTTGAGCAGAGGGACAATTAATGAGATTACAAAGAGAGATTAGTGGAGGAGTCCGCCACAGACCCCTTCCTCTGGCCCCCATTCTGGCAGCGTGGCAAGCGGCTGGGTTTTCCGAAGGATCCCGGCGCTCTCCCACACCCCACCCCTGTTGAGTGGAGGAACAAAACACCTCCATCCCCAACGCCAATCCTTGGCGCGGAGAAGCCAAGCATCCCCTTGCAATCGGCTCTGTATCCTCCCCTGTACATCACCCCATCCTGGTCTCCTGCTGGTCACCTCAACCAGACCTACGTGCCCCAAAATGCTGCGGGAGATGCCCCCAGATGCCCCTTTCCTGCTGCACCAAGTCCTCATGGCAGTCCCACCCAAGCTCGCCCGCAGGCCGTGGGGTCTGCACTGCGATGGGGAGGAAGGTTGCCTGCCTCTCGGGCATCCCACCTAGGAGGGAGCAGATCCCAGCAGAAGCATTTAAGTGCCATTTTTTTTGGCGGAAAATATGAATTTGTTACCCCCCGCCCGAGCTCCAAATGTGGTAATTTCTGCTCGCCTGATTTTCTTTCAATACAACAAAGAGATTTCGTATTTTATTATTTAACTTCAATTCGTGGTGTCATATAAAGCATCCGCTTTAATATTTTCACCTGTGCAACTCAGTGTGCAATAGTGCAAATATTTTAGCCTCTCACACTATCTTCATATTATTGAAAATAACTTCTATACCTCCCTGTTCTAAAGCCATTTAACAATTTCAGACAAATCTTTTTTGCAGTCCTCCAAATAAAAATCTTCCACATCCTGCAAATTTTCACTAATCCATAAAAAAAAAAAAATCTGATTTTTGGCTTTCAAGGCATTTTTCAATGGCTGCCGTGCCAAAATGGGAGATTTCCCATGGAATGGTGATTCCGTTTTCCTCCCATTTCTTGGATACCCACCGCATGCAAGACTGAAAGGAACAAAAAAATACGAGCTCAAAACTTCTTGGAACGAATCTATCAGGAAAGAGAAAGGCACTGGTAGCTCTTGGAAGAGGAAAAAAAAAACAGGATTGAGGCCATTTTTTGGGGGGGTTAATACATGTTTTTATACACAAATTGCCTCCCAGTACGCGCGTGTGAAGCGCAGCACACCCGGCCTGAAATCTGCTTTGCGGCTGTAATTTTCTACCCTGCGGTTCTCCAACCCGCATCGGGTTTGCCGGGGATGCAGGGCACGGAGAGGCTGTGGGAGCAGGCAGAGGTGGTGGGAAGCGGGGCACCCTCGTGCCACGGCTACGCCCTCGTGCCACGGCTACGCCCTCACACTGTGCCCGCACGCACCTTCTGCAGTGGGAATGGGGTGGCCAAGCCCGGCACAACTGGAGTGTGGGAGACCCCGGGGCTGGGCTGTGCTTTACAGCATCTCCCCACAGTTTCCAGCCCCGTCCCCGTGCCAGAGTGCTCAACAACCGGCGCCACAGCTGCCCCAGAATGGGCGCTGCTCCCAGCCCATGCCAGCGCTCTGGGACACGGGGAGCTGGCAGGAGACTGCAGCCACATCCCCAGCTCCACCACCCGTCTTGCGGGGCCCGGCTGGCCCTGAGCTGCCCTGTCCCATGGCACAGGATCCGCAGCATCCACAGAGCCAGGAGCACCTTCAGGGGCAGAGGGCAGAGGACGAAGCACCAAAAGCTTTCTGGAGGGTCCCACAACTTTTCCTGATGCCCCCCAGCACCTTCTGCCCAGTCTGACCCAGATCCAGCCTGTTTGGTCCGTCCCAGATCCCAGCTCATCCCCAGCCCCGTGCATCCCCTGACCACAGCTGTTATTGGGGAAAGCTTCCTTTTCCAAGTCTTGCAGGAAGCCCAAGTCTTTCTGAGCTGGGAATGGGCAGACAGTAGTCCAGGCCTGGCTGTCACCATATGGCAGACACCATAAAACACACCCCAGCAGCCAGTGATCTCCTCTGCAAAGGACAGCAAAGAGGTCCTGGCCTGTCTTGTCCATGCCCGAGGTCTGCCAAGTCCAGGCAGGGCTGTTTGGCTTTGTGGGGCTGCAGCTCCCCGGGCAGCATGGGCAGCATCCTGCACCGCTCTCTGCCCAGGGCTTGGGGCACGGGGCAGCATCCTGCACCACAGAGTAGAAACCAAGCAAGGGCTGGAGTTGCCAGGGTGCTGGGGCCCCATCCTGCACCCTCACAGCCCATGCCCAGCAATGAGACCCCAATGCAATCTCCCCGCACAGGGAGGAAAGCTGATGGGAAAAGGAGCAGGAGGAGGACCAGGAAGTAGGCAGCGGGCAGAAAACAGGGTTAGGACCAGCAAATAGCTGGAAATGGGGAAGAGAAGTGAGGAAGGTGCTGGTGTGTGCTGGAAGACGGCAGTAAGCACAAGGAGCCGGACCAGTGGGGTACCACAAGGAGCATGAGGCACAGCAGTGCCAGCCCATGGGCCTCAGCATGCCAGAAGGATGGCAGGGATGCAGGGGCAGGGTAAGGGAGAGATTCCACTGCCAGTACGGGGTAGGGACACCAGCCCCAGGGCTTACTGCAGAGGGCTGTGCCGTGGCTCTCAGGCACAGCAGAAGGGAGGAAGGATGCTGCTGCCAGTGCCAAGGACACGCTCGGGAGCGGGAACAGCAGATCTCTGGTGATGAAGATCAGCAGACCCGGGAAGCAGCCATGCCGCTGCTGCCAGTGCAGAGGGAGGCAGGAGAACGGGTGGGTGGCAGGAGCAGGAGCAGTACTGCTGAAGCTGAGGGGGGCCTGAGGCACCAGAGTAGGGACGTGGACAAAGGCCAGGGATGAGGGCAGCCAGCAGCAGGGCAGAGTGGCCGGGTGGAGGGAGCAGGCCTGATGTGGCTGACACCAAGATGTCGGGAGAGGATCCCTGGCTGCATCCCTGCTTTCCACTTCAGAAGTTTCCAGCCCTTTCTCTCATGAGAAGTTTCCCACCTGAGTGCCCTTTGCAGCTCCCCGCATCCTCTGCACACCTTTCCATGCCCACCCACTCGCTCCACCCCAGCCCACGCTGCTCGGCCAACATGCACGGCCAACATGCACGGCCCTGCGCTGCTGCCAGCTCCGGCGGTGGGGACCGCCATGGCTGAGCTGGTGCCGATGTCCCTGTCCCTTCTGCAGCCACCCCTGCGTGCTGCAGCAGAGCCCTGGCAGGGGAGGGAGGCAACGCTGCCGGCATTTCTGCAGAATCAGGTCCTCCTGCCCAGCTCCAAAGTTTTGCCTCTGGTGCAAAAGCTCCAGGATCAGCAAACTCAGCCAGGCAGGAAGCTTGAGCTACGTTCCCCTGGGAGCACGGAGAAGCCAAACCTGGCAGAGCTAAGCCCGTGTGGACACATCCAAGCAGCTGCAGCGATCTCGTGGGTCCCCCCACCACTGTCCCGTCGCTCCAGGGCCACCCCGGTTCCTACCTTCACTGGTGGTGGCAGAGAGGCAGGCAGCCAACGCGATGACGATGGAGAGCGAGGATGTCAGACACCCCTGTGCCCATGCCATGGTCCGGCGGGGCCACCAGGCGCGGGATGGGGCCACCTCTGACGTCCCAGCACCTCTGCGAGCGAGCTACCTCTGTCCAGAGCTACGGCACTCACCGGCTAATGCAAAGGCACTTTGCGCACATTGCTCGCAGCCACACAGGCGAGCGAGCAGGGAGGGAGCAGCCTGCCCGTCACCGCTCGCAAGCCAATGGGCTGGGTGGGCTCTGCAGCGAGCCCCCCTTCCCGCGCCACACGCGCACGCTGTACCCAGACCCAGCACCCGACTCGGGCTCCCGCTCCCCACTTTCACTCATCCTCTCGCCCTCGCGGTGCTCCAGCAGTCCCCGCCGCTTCCCTTGCCGCCGATCCCTCTTCGCTGCTCTCGGCCGGCTGCGGCGAGGCACAAACTTGCAGCCCCTGCAGGAGGGAGCTCTGCACTCGGTCGGGTCAGGTGTGAAGGGGACGGGGTTACCCGTCCGTCCCGGTATGCACGGAGAGGAAAACCCCTTGTAAGTGCTCCCCTTGCATGTCTGGGGAAGACAGGCAGGACACCCCCCACCCCGATGCTTTCCATGCCACATCGTTCTGGGATAGACACTTTTCTGCTTGCCCTTGACTTGGGGCAGTGGGAGCAGGGTACAGCAGGGCCAGGACTGACAACACTCTGTTTACAGCCACACTGGCCACCTGAGAGAGGGTCAACCCTTTCCAAAGCAGTTTGGGAGGACAAAGCAGTTTTGCCAGGCGCATAAAAGAGCAGGGAGTGGGCAAGGATGCCCTGTGACAGGGGGTCTGGGCTTCCTGGGGAGCACAGAGCATCCTTCTCACAGCCTCTGCATCCCTTCTGCTTGAAGCTGCCAGAATTGCCGAGCCAGGTGAGTACCTTGCTCAGCATTAAACACTCGACATCTGTCAACAGGCCCCCTACAGCGGCCACGACTGCTTCCCCATCTAAATGCTGAACAATCACTAATACCTGCCTGTGGTAACCACAGATGCTGACTCCCACCTACGCCATGTGCAGGGGGCTATTTGCTCCTTCCTCTATGCTCTCGTGGCTCGGGGACCGATGTGTGATTGCAGCTCTCCCCTGCCCCAGGAACTCGCCCCAGGATGAGGCACGTGGGGCAGGACGGGCGTCTCTCTCTGTTGTCTCTCTGTCAGGCCATCCCTTGGATAAAACCCATCTCAGACTTGCTTAGTGGGGTCAGGGAGGGGTGGGGTTGTTGCACAACCTCCATTCCACCCTGTATTCCAGTGTGTTCCCTGGAGATGCTGCACTCCATGCCAGGGCACCCCACGGCATCACCAGCAGCTTCCTACGTGTTGGAGTGAGAGGGGCTCCCTGCCCAGCTCACCGCACGTGGTGGCAACAATTCCTCATTCAGAAGGGATGAGGATTGTGCCGGCAGGGACATGTCTGCACCACTCACCACCAGGACCTGGGAACGGCACAGGGCCTCAGGTCCCTCCAGGTTTTTCACCCTGCCTGCCTGGGAACCTGCCTGTCCGGAGACAGTGCTGGAGAGATCCTGTCATCAGCGGTATCACGGGATGGGCCTGCAGAGCGGCTGAGGCAGGGACACAGCTGTGGCTCGGGAGGATGCCAGACATTCCCAAGGCAGCTGGCAGAGGCTGAGCTGTGCTGTGGGGCCGGGAGTGCAGCTACACAGTGGTCTTTGCAGTGGACCTTGGACCGAAGTGGTTAGGGCTGATGATCTCCCAAATCATGCCAAGCCATCAGGAAGCCCCAGACGATGCTCCAGTAGTTGCACCCCTGCAGCTGGTGGGGAGAGCAGATTTTCTACCAGCTATCACATTGCTACTGTGACCCGGACATCTCCTTCTGCTGAAAGGGCTTGTCACAGCTCAGTGCTGGGTTCTTCAGCCCTCTGCTCCCAGTGCCCAAGCAGAGCCAGGCATGCCAGAGGGACAGCATTCCCACTGCCACCATCTTCCGCTTGGCTCTTGTGAGGTTCCACCTGCCTCCAGTTCTGGGCCTCCGACATCAGAAGGATGTTGACCTGTTGGAGCAAGTCCAGAGGGGGCCACAAAGATGCTCCAAGCGCTCAAACCCCTCTGCTACAGACACAGGCTGGGAGAGCTGGGGATGTTCAGCCTGAAGAAGAGAAGGCTCTGGGGGGACCCTTGAGTCCTTTCCAGTGCCCAAAGGGGCTCCAAGAGAGCTGGAGGAGGATTTTGAACAAGGGCCTGGAGTGACAGGACAAGGGGAAATGGCTTCTCACTGCCAGAGGGAAGGGTTAGATGGGATATTGGGAAGAAATTCTTCCCTGTGAGGGTAGGGAGGCCCTGGCACAGGTTACCCAGAGAAGCTGTGGCTGCTCCATCCCTGGAACTGTTAAAGGCCAGGTTGGACAGGGCTTGGAGCATCCTGGTCTGTTGAGTGGTGTTTGGAATGAGATGGTCTTTAAGGTCCCTTTCAACACAAACAGTTCTATGACTCTGTGATCTCAGTCCCAAGCTCTGGAAACAAAGCTCTGGGGAGGCAGAAGCCAGTTTTGGCCTTGCAGTGCTCCCAGTGCCATGCTCCAATGCCCTGCAGACCTTCAACACATCCCAGCTGCCCACTCGGGCTCTCCAGTCCCTTGATGCCATCCCAGCCTCCTGTGTCGTGGGAATGTGGGTCCTCCAGTCTTGCAAAGGTACCAAGAGCTAACAGATAATGAACCTCCCCACGGGTTTTGGCTTTGCCGTGACCCAGCATCCCAGAGGAGTTGCGCCGGTTGAACACTGTCACAAGAGCATAAAGAGGCTTTGCAGGAGCCAAGACACAGTGACTCCAGAATAGCTTGCCCCAAATCTGTCCCAGGGAATGGAAGGCCTCTCAGGTACACTGTCAGTTCTTGGAAGAGAGGATGATGTGTAATGGGGTGCAGAGGGGTGCTGGGGTGGTATGAACTCTGTACCCTGATGCAGTGCATACACAGTGGGCACTGAAGGGGTGTGGGGGTAGGGGCAGACATCCCGATTTCCCTGGACACTTGGTTTTGTGGTCAGGATGTGCCTCGTGTGCATAATCAGTGCCTGTGCATGGAGGCTGGGCACTGCTGGGGGCGTTGGAGCAGGTTCAGATTCACGCACTTGAGAAAGAGCCTGGGATGCTCCTGGCTGGGGATGCAGACACCTTCCATATTAGGACCCACGTGCAGCCACAAGGCATCTCAGGAACCCCGAACAGGCCAGGAAAGAGCAGCATGGAGGGCATCATGCCAGGGTCCCTGGCCCCTCTGCTCACCTGAGTCCCTCCCCAGGCTCCCAGTCAGTTCTCCCTGGCCTGAGCTGGTCAGGGTCCACCGTGTGCCTCCCCCACCTCGCTGAATTCTGCCGCCTCTGCTCCTTGGTGAGTCTCTTACCACCTCCCTCAGCTGTGGTCCCACACCGGGCTGTCACGGAGATGGGAAGGATATTTATAGATGCTGCGGAGAGAGGAGAGCACAGCTCAGACAGGGAGGATCAGCGAAGGAGGGGAGCCAAGCCTGGCTGTACCCCCTTTTAGCCCCACCCAGGTCACTGTGCATTTAGCAGGGAGGCCAGAGCCTTCTTGCTAACTCGGCAGCTCAGACCTGAGTGGTTCGTTGCCCCTTGCACCCAGGGATTGCCCATTGCAGCCCTGCCAAAGTAAATCTCTGCCTAGGCTGTGGAGGGCAGCCCTGCCTCTGGAGTCCTGGTGCTTCCCCAGCACATCCAGGCACTCTTCTGTAGCCTTTGCAGGGCAACATACCTTGAGGCCAAGGCTGGTGGAGGCAGCATGGGTAGCGGTCGTCAAGGGAGTGGCACCTTCTCCACACCCACGCCATTCTGTGTCAGGACACCAGCAGAGCCAGGACTCCCCGCTCCCCTGTGGAGAAGGGGATGCTCAGGGCAGGGAACAGAGCCGTGCTGCACGTCTGTGTAACCCCTGACACCTCTTCATCCATCTGTCGCCTGCGGTGCACCCCTTTCCTAAGAGAAGGAGACATGATGGGACACGGGTGCCCTCTCCCAAGCCCAGTGTGCATCCCTGGCCCACTCAGGGAGGAAGAGGAGGAGGAGGAGGATGAGCTGACTATGACCCTGAGCAGAGGTAACACTGCACAGAGGTCCGTGATCCTCCTGCGGGTAAGGGGACAGAACTCCTGGAGGACTTTCCCCACCCAAATGGCCATGAACAATGTTCCATCCATGTCTTGGCCAGGCAACAGCCCTGAATCCAAGGACCTTTAAAAGATGGGGTCTAACAAATTGGGTTCCTACTGCCTTCCTCCTCCAACCCTGAGCCCTCCACCCTATGGCAAAGCTCCAGAGACCCCAGGATAGGAGGAGGGTGCTGGACCCATGCAGGTGGGACATCCCTGCACTTCCATGCCTCTATGACATCCCCCAGCAAAACTTGTACTTGGTGCCCCAGCCTGAGCTGTCAGCAGTAATTCCCAGGGAACTCCAGCGAGCAGCACACAAAGTTGCCTGTGGACAGCCCTTTAAACTGGCATCTGCTACATAAATGTGCTGACAAGTTATCTACATCCATATAACAATTCACCTGGAGCAATCAGGGTGCTACATCGCTGTAATTCCTTGTGCTGTGCCAGGGCTGGGACAAGTTGCTTGGCTGCAAGGTTGAGGATCACAGGGATCACGTGTCACCTCCTCCCTGCCCCCTGGGCAGCCCTACACGTTCTTTTCCCTCTCTGGTGCTCTGGGGTTGTTCTTTTCCTAAAGTGTCAGGACCCTTTTCTGGCAAGGTGCCTGCCCTGAGGAGAAGGTGGAGTGATGTCTTCCCTGCTTGCCCAGCACTCGCTGGGGCTCACCAGTATTCCCATCACTGCCTGGCCTCCTACCCACGGGAGCAGCCATCAAGCCAGGGTCTTTCATGAGATGACACAGCTGAAGATCTCTCCTAGTCCTTCAGCATGGCCAGGTGGAGGGTTTTGTTCCTTTACTCGTTACCACAGGCAAGTTGCTTCCATTAATGCCAAGGAGAGGGCCAGCCCTTGGTATTACTCCTGATGAGGGATGGTGTAGTGGGTTGTCCCTGGCCAGATGCCAGGTACCCACTAAAGCAGCTCTCTGACTCTCCCTCTGCAACTGGACAGAGGAGAGAGGGAAAAAAAACCCAGCCAAGGATTCATGAGTAAAGATAACAGCTGGGAGAGGTCAGTGACTGATCACCTTCACAGGCAAAACAGACTCAAAGTGGGGATAGTACTTAAATTTATTACTGACAGGATGAGAGCCAAAGACTGAGAAATAAAACAGCCTTAACCCCCCCCCCCCTTCCCTCCTTCCTTCCATGTTCTCCCTCTTCCCCCCCAGCGGAGCAGGGGGACGGGAATGGGGGTCACGGGCAGTTGTTGTTTCTGCCGCTGCTCAGGGAGAGGAGTTGGAGCCTTCCCTGCTCCCGTGGGGTCCCTCCCACAGGAGACAGTCCTGGATGGACCTCTCCAGTGTGAGCCCATCCTTCGGGCAGCAGCTCTTCCCACCCTGCTGTCCCGTGGGTCACTGCTCCTTGGGGTCAGTCCCTCACAGATGAGCTGCACCGGTGTGGGTCCCCCACAGGGGCCACGAGTCCTACCCGGGAAAAACCTGCTCCAGCCTGGGCTTCCCTCTCCACAGGTCCCTGCCAGGATCCCGCTCCACCCTGGGCCTCCCACGGGGTCACAGCCTCCTTCCTGCATCCCCCTGCTCCAGCATGGGAGCCTCCGTGGGCTGCAGGGGGGTCTCTGCACCCCGATGCTCCCCCATGGGCTGCAGGGCCTCAGCTGCTCCACCATGGTCTTCACCACGGGCCACGGGGGTCACAACTCCGGTGCCTGGAGCACCTCCTGCCCCTCCTCCTCACTGCCCTCAGTGTCTGCCTTGTTCCCATGTTCTCACTCAGCTCTTCCCTGGCTGGAATTCTTTCTGTGCCACAGTCCTGTGCTCTTAAATACGTTGTCCCAGAGGCGTCACTATCACTCCTGATGGGCTCGGCCTTGGCCAGCAGCAGGAAGTCCATCCTGGGGCATTGGCTCCACGGGACAGGGAAAGCTTCTGGCAGCTTCTAACAGAGGCCACCCTGTAGCCCCTGCCACAGAAACCCACTACAGATGGGTGTGAGAGCCACTGTCCAGCTGAGCAATCAGCACCTGATCAGTTCAGGTCAAGGCTGGGGTGGCCTGGCATGGCCCTCGTCATTGTCATTATCAGAAATGCTGTGTATTAATATCCTTCATATTAAAAAAAAAAAATAATCTTATCATAATTTTTCCTCATTGAAGGAGACAGTTTGGAATTGGAATTGAGACAAACACAAGCCAGGAGCACCGGGCTGCAGAAGGGGAGAGTCTAAGAACGGCCTTTTGGTAATATCCATCGTTCCCTTATCAGTGAGGATATTAAACGTATTGAAATGCTAAGCAGCTCTTTAAAGGCTGTCTATGATTTTCATTAAACAAGCAGAAGATGAGCAGGAGGGAAGGGGATGCAGCACTGTTCTCTCTCTAAGAAGTTCTGATTGTTGGATATTAACGACATTAATGTCCTTTTATCCAAGAGCGCTGGGGTTGCGCTTGCCTTCTTGCCTATTTTCTGTCTTGCTGAAGTGAAACTAAGTCTTTGCTACCTAAGGTGGGCACACAGTGACTGTGGAGCTGTCAGGGACCAGGCCTGTACAGAGATGCAAAGCAAGAGTCTCCCAGGGACCATGAGTTTTGTACCAGCATCTCCCAGCCCCACTGTGTCCCTGCTACCCAGAAGGAGATGTAAGATCATGCCTTGGTGGGGCAGTCTGGTCCTGGGAGGAGATGGGCATGAGCAGTCAGAAGTTTAGCCCAAGTGAAATCACCACAACAGCCCCAGGCCCAAGCTGGAAGCATCACCTGAGGGATGGTAAGGGATGGGCTACTCTGGTGAAATGTATATGGTAGTAAGTCCTGGTGATGCCCAGGCATCTCCAAGCATGGAAAAAAATGCTCCTGTGCCCTGCTGAAAGGGAGTACCTTTGACCCACTTCTGCACCCAGTGCTGGATCGACCTCAGGGATCATCCCTCAGCTTCCCAAATGGGGACACTGCTATGGGGAATGTTGGAGGAAACCATCACAGCATTCAGTGCCACAGCATGAGCCCACAGCATGGCTGGGACCACACAGGGGCAAGCAGTGAGGCTTTGCTGGCTGAAGAAGCAGAGGTTCAACACAGCCAAGTCCAACCAGCTCAAAGGCACGTCACAAAACAAAACCCATAAATCAGGTGCCAGAATGGCACAAGAGCTACAAACATACCTCAGTGCTCTTATCTCTCCTTTGCCTTCCAGTTTCTAACCTTGGCTCTGTTCTGCACGGTCACAGGGGCCAAAGCCTCTGCTGCTATAACCACAGGCCTCCAGGATCCGGGGCTTGAAAGCACCCAAAAATAATGCTACCCGTGGCATTTGTGATAGACAGTAGCTGTGGAGGAAGGCAGGTGACCCCCATCAAATGTACACACATTTGGAAAAGAAAGGGACACAGGGACAGCCCCAGAGCTCTCTAGGGAAAGGCTAGTACAAACAAACAGAAATTAGCTGGAGCTAATAAAGCAGGGGCTGTCACAAGCCTAGACAGCACGGCATGTGTTTAACCCCAGTCTCCAGAGCCCAGTAGCTCCGATATTGCCAAAGGGAAAGTCTTTGTGGGCTGAGCAGTTGGTTTGAAATGCTCAGACTTTGGGAAAACACAGGGTCCCTGCAGGACATCTGAGTCTGCAACCCAGCTCACTGCCCCTCACACATGGGCATCACCCTGCTCTGGGGTAATCCTCGTGTGTGTCTTGGACTCAGCTTGTGTTTCTTTCCTCCCAGTTTATTCCACACTTTTTTTTTCTTCACTCCCCTCTGTCCTTGCTCTTTCCTTTCTTGTGCCTGGTTTGTTCTGTCCTGTCTCTGGAGCTTTATCCCTCATGGACAGATGAACAGCTTTGTGTCTGCCAGATGGCTGTGGCACCTCCGTCCCCATCCCCTGCCACCCACCACTGCCTCCTCTGTTCGCAGAGCAGGTCACCGCTTTCATAGAATCCCAGAATCCCAGAATGGTTTGGGTTGGGAGGGACCTTAAAGCTCGTCTTAACCCCTGCCAAGGGCAAGGACACCTTCCACTAGACCAGATTGCTCAGAGGCAGGTTGCTTTGCTCCCTGGTAGGTACCAGCTCAACTTCACTCTGCCTGCACCATCAGGCTTCTCCAGCAGCAACAAGTGCTGCCCGAGGCACTCAAAACCCCTGTCAGTCATGCTATGGGACACAGATGCTCAAGAGGATCAAACAGGGCATATCCATGGTTATTTCTTCTTGTGGTTTCTGGACCAAAATAGTTAAGCTTGTCTCTGGACGCTGTCATGAAATGGAAAGGAAAGCAGGACAACACATCCAGAGTCCTTGGAAGTATATTACAGCAAGAGTTAACACTCTCTGGCATCCCCAGCCTCTGCCACTCCAAGTGAAAGATCTCAGCTTGGCCCCAAACTGCTGGTGCAAAGGGCATAGAAACAAGGTGGGCAGAAAATACCTCCAGCCCCATCTCAGGCATCCCTTGCACAGCCAACAAATGCTCTGAGGCTGCCGGAATTGTCAGCACATTGTTTCTGCTGGAAGTGGAAATCTCAGAGAGACCTAATTACAGAGCTGGGCAGACCTAGGCATAATCCTTTTGAAAGCTGACAATGAGACTCTGTCCAAAATTAATTTTGATGCTGTAAAAATAACCAAACAAAATTTGCATTTAAAATGGGGCGAGTGAGGGGAAACAATAGTAAAACAAATGGGAACACCCACAGCCACTTCAGAACCCAGAGAGGGGTTTCCTGTGCGGATCCCGGGATCCCCAGCTGCAGCCTCAGATTAAATATTTGCTCTGTCTGATGACAAAGTTCAGCTGTAGCAGGGACAGTGCCACCAGCTGGGCCTATTTATTAGCCAGCATAGGTCTCTGTGTGCGCAGTGTGGAGCCTGCCTCCTGCCCAGGAGCATCCCTTTCTGTGGGATGTTGGATGCTGGAATATTTAGGGAGAACTGAAACCACACACCCAGGCCTGGCTATTACAGAAACCTATAAATAACATGGTTACCTTGGGTAACCTTGCAGAATTGCAGCCTAATTTCTCCAAACATCTACTCCTCCGCCTTATTTCACTGAGACTGAACTCCCTGTGGGATGTGAGGGGTCACTGAAAAGCCCTTTGTCAGTTCAAGGGTCAGCAGAAGATGAACAAACAAATTGAAATTTTGTAAAGAGAGTGTATTCAATTAATACTGTCTCAGGAAATAATTAACAGATTCACTTGGAAATTGTCTGAAATATAATCTATGTTTCAGAGGAAGGTGGCAAAGTGTCAGGGAAGGCACGGTGTGTATTTCACACATAGAGGACTTGAGGTCTGGGTCATATCACAACTCCAGGTTTAGATACCAGCTTTTTCCCTTAGTAGTCTTCGAGGGCTTGACCAAGCTGTGCTGTGCTGCTGCCTGCTCAGCTGAAGACAGTGAGATCAGCAGCCAGGTCTGGAGCAAGGGTTCACATTGCCTGATTCTGGCCTCACTTTTCCAAACATCATGGGATTTTCCTAACCTGCAGCATGAGGGAAGTTTATTTCTCCTTTGGCTTGGGAAATTTGGGCTAAATCGAAGTCAAGTGGCTTTAGATGGGTGTGTCATCAAACCCCAGATATTGCAGGGCCTGAGACAAGTGCCCAGGAATAGGCATAGACACTCCACAGTCATCTTCCTCTTGCTCTGACTGCCAGCAAGCTGTCTCTAATTTTTAAATACGTATAGATTTTGCCATTCTGTTTCTGGAAACAGTCTCTCCATAAAGCCAAGAGTCATTTCATCACTCCATCTTCCCTATGGCTGTTCTCCTCTCCAGTACCCCATCCTGGGGGTGCCGCAGCAAAGCTCCTCACCCACTGTGAGCAACCCCTGCCCAGGCCCTGCTGTGCTGTGTGAGGCCCCGTGGGGCACCAGGCACTGGCAAGAGTCCACCCAAGGCTTTGATCTACCTGCAAGGCAAGACCCTGTCTCCTGTTTGGGCAGTTCAGCCCACTAAGGCACCACCCCTAGGTACACACCTTCTTTCCAAGCTCTCTTCGGAAAGACTTCTCAATAGGATAGTAATTCTCCTTCCTGACAGAGTGCCTGGGGTCACGAGGTGCCCTAATTTAGGCAGTAGGCTCCCTTTGAAGGCAGCTCTGCTGTCAGTTGCACTTCTGACTGTGTCGTGCCCTGGAGGTCTCTTATCCCAATCTAGCCACCAAGAGCTTTGCAGGAGACTCTATGCCCCTTGCTCCTCTCATCTGTCTGTGCAGGAGGACATTCCCTAACATGTTTCACTCTTTTGGTCATCCAGTTACAGCTCTCAGGTGCTGATGTTAGCAGAAATGGGTTCTTATCTGGTCAGTGGCACACTCAGGTAATATTCACACGTAGCAGAGACAAGTCTCCTCACCACTCTCAGAGGTGGCTCCTTTTGTAGAGATACTTTCTGGTTTGCTCTCAAATATCTGCATTCAAAGTAAAGCAAGTTGCCTTGACCTGGAGATTTAGAGTCCATTTGCCTTCTGCAGCAGCCCTTTCCTTTCGTGTTTTGAAGAACTCATCTGAGCTAATCGAATGGTCACTTTCTTCTTTATCCTGCCCGTGCATCTGCTGGTGCTTGCAGGCTCCTGCATCTGCTGCCTCCCCCAGCCATGGACTCTTTGCTTTCAGTGCTTATCACAGCCTGTGCAGCATCCAGGTGCTATTCTGGCTTCATCCCTGCTCTCAGATCTGCTCTCATCTCTGCCACGGGTCACTCTGCTGGTGTCAAGTGTTTTCAGCCGTGTCTGTGAAGGCTCTGTGCTGCCCACCCTTCAAAGGCGTCACTGAACAGGGTGACTTCTGCTGCCTGGCAAATTCTAATTGCTCTGCCCGGCACCAGACCTTGCTTGCTGCCTCTGCCTGCCTCTAAGTTGCCTGTTCTCCAGCCACACATCAGTCACCAGCTCTTCTGAGATTTCTCTTTCTTTCAGTCCTCTCTGATTAAACCATGTCTTTCTTACGTTCCATTTTTTCCCGTGGTGCTCCCACATGCCTCGGGTTTCTGTGCCACGACTGTCGTAATTAGCCTCCTCAGCCTCAGTCAACTGAAATCTACCAGAGAAATCAAATGCTTCAGAGCCAGCCATGTCAAAAATAAGGCCTTGGCACCTGGCTTTTTACTGCAACCTACCACTTACAGTGGCTGTGAGAAAGCTGCTTGAAGCTCTCTCCCTATGCCAGAGAAGTCCGGCTCCAAAGGAACTCCAGCATCCTCCCATGGACCAGGCTGCACCCCAGCAGCTGGAGGAGCACATCGAGAGGAGAAACATTTCTGGTCTAAAACAGCACAACTCACCAGCAAATTTACACCTGGTATGGGGCAGAAATACCACACCTCCCTCCTCCCGAGAGGATTCAGCTTTTGCCTCTCCGGACTGGGCTCCAGCAGATGTTTCTCCCGGGTGCATAGCTGGGTACCCCTTGGACAGTGCTTGTGAGCCCTGAATACAGAGCCCTGTGCAGCAGATCACCCTTCTGCAGGGCTTGCAGAGACAGGTTTTGTCCCTGGGAGGTCCCTGAGAGGTCAGGTGTGGAGACCAAACTCGGAAGGTCGCTCTGGAGTTGGGATCATACTTGTGGTGTGCCCCAACCTTAGAGAGAGTAGAAATTTTAGCTTCTCAGCTTTTCCCAAGCTCCAGAAGACCCCAGCCTGTCTTGGCCTTACACCAGGTGCCTTGGATTAGGAAGGTGGGTTGCTCCAACCAGGCTGTCTTTGTGGTGCCAAAATCCCATAAAAGATGTTGTTGCCTGCAGAGCTGAGGCACGTCAGAGTGAAGTGTACCAGGCTCTAACCAGCCAAGTAAAAATTGTACCTCCCCGCTTGTCTGGTAAGCTCAGTCTTACACAGCAGACCATCCCTAACATTAAAAAAGTTGATGACTTCCAGAACCATATTTTTCCTCTACCCGGGAGAAAATGCTGCTGCCCCAGAAGTTATTAAATAAAATGACTGAACAAAATGCACAGAAGAGGAGGGAAGGGGACAGAGATGACAGGACTGCCTTTGCACAGCAGAGGGAGACCTGGGTCCTGTTCTCTGCTTTGCTTAAAGGTTTACACCCCAAGTCTTGCCTTGCCTTAAAGCCCAGGCAGCAGATGTCCTAGCCAAGTTCTTCCACATACACATTACATGGAATGCCCTTGTCCTTGCCCCATAGGTTTGGAAGATCTTCTTATGCACTCCCAAAGACACTCTGAGTACTTCACATGCAGCAGAAGAAAGGAGATGAGGACAACCTACATCCAGGACTGGGCTCCAGCCTGGCAGGGTCTCCCACATAGGGGACAATCTCCTCAGTGTTGGAGGATCTAAACCTAAACCTAAACCGGAACGCTTCTCCTTTCTAAACCATTTGGACAAGACATACACATCACCAAGGAGAAGGTTCAGAAATCAATGGGTGAAGTTAAGAACTGGGCCAGGGACTCTCTGCATGGCCCTGATGGATCCACTGGCCACAGGTCCTTCCCTGCAGCAGAGCTGATGCCAGCATCTGCTCCTTTATCACCCCGGGGCTGGGGGAAGGCACTGCAGTGTTACTGTCTATGGGAACAGCAACAGAGAGCAATCAGCTTTAGGCTGGAGTCAGAACTGTGATTTGACAGAATTAACGTCCCTGTAGCTCTGGGATTATCTTCAATCTGTCCCACTTGGGCACAGAGCTGTTGACTTTCCCACAAAGGCATTCCCTGCTCCAACAAGTGGGGGGAAGAAAGGACAGGGGCTGCTGGGGTTCTTTGGAGACACCCCCCCCCCCCCAGATTTTCCAAGCCCCTGGGAGAGCAGAGCAGCACCCCCACAGCTCAGAGCTAAGCGTTTCCAGAAACACGAGGTCCCCAGTGAGCAAGAGGTGATATTGGGAGGGGAAAGCAGCACACCGGGTGGGCTGCAGGCTGGCCTGGCTGAGGGATCTGCCGAGCCGTGCTGTGGGTGCTGAGGTCGGCTCACAGCACCCCCGTGGGCTCAGCAAGCTGGGGGCGGGGGGGGGGCGGTCGGGCAAGTGTTTCAAGCACTGCAGTGAGATGCCGTGGCCCCTTCCCCTGAAACGGGCTGTCAGACCTGCCCTGGACAGCGCTGTCAAAAGCAGCGAAGCCCCCGGGGAAGGGCTGACGGACAGGCGCTGATGGGGATGCGGGGGTAGAGCTGCCGGAGCCCGCGCCAGCGCCGTGCCGGGGCTGCGAGCCTGCCCTTGCCGGCCCCAGGGCTGCGGAACAGCCGCCCGGGGCTGTCAGCAGCGCATCAAGCCGCAGCACGGGCTGGAGGGTAACGCCGACAGCCGAGTCTGGACACCACTCCATGAAAAACAAGTTCCATCTGGCCCTGCAGAGGGGGTGAGGTGCCTGCGCGGGGGGTGCCCAGGCACCGGGGTTACTCCCAAACCTATCCACGGTGCGATGCCACCTGCTCCCACCTGCCCTCTCCCTGTCCTTTGCCTCCTCAAACGTAGATGCTGAAGGTCCAGCTCAGCACCCACCCAGTGACGGGTTTGCCCTGGAGCACTGCTGCCTGTCCTCGGGGCAGCCCAAGAGCTGGGAGGCCTTTGTCCTGGAAGATGGCAGGTGTCCGGCTCAGCATAGGGGGTGCTCTTTGCTGCTCCAACCAGCAATGAAAAAGTTAAATTGGGTTTAAACCGAGGGAGGAAAGGGTTAGATTAGATTCCACCACCTCCCCTGCCATGGGCAGGGTCATCTTCCTCTATCCTGGCCTTGGACACTTCCAGGGATGGGGCAGCCACAGCTTCTCTGGGCACCCTGTGCCAGGGCCTCACCACCCTCAGAGGGAGGAATTTCTTCCTAACACCTAATCTAAATCTCTCCTTATTTAGTTTAAAACCATCCCCCCTTTTCCTTCCACTGTCTGCTTGTGCAAAAAGGTGCTCTTCCTCTTTTTTTGTAAGCCCAGCTTATCAAAGCTGCAGCTGCTTTGGGACTTGCAGACAGGGGAGGCTGAGACAGACCTTTCCCATCAGCAACATCATCAGTGGCTGGCACAAGGAAGGTCCTGAGCACCTGTGCCAGAGCAGGAAAGCTGGTGCTGGCTATTGCAACCAGAGCAGAGCCCAGCAACCCACCCAAACCAGCAGAGAATCAGAATCAGAATAGAATATAATAGGATGGAATCAGAATTAAAGCAGGAGAGAATATAGAATAGAATAGAATAGAATAGAATAGAATAGAATAGAATAGAATAGAAGTAGAATAGAATAGAATAGGAGTAGAATAGAATAGAACAGAGTAGAATAGAATAGAATAGAATAGAATAGAATAGAATAGAATAGAATAGAATAGAATAGAATAGAATAGAATAGAATAGAATAGAATAGAATAGAATAGAATAGAATAGAATAGAATATCCTGAGGTGGAAGGGATTCACAAGGATCGTCGAAGTCTCCTGGCCCTGCACAGACAACCCTACCTCCCTCTCCATGAACAAGAAGCTGTCCCACAGATTGGGGGGGGAGGGGGGGGTGTGTCAATGCCAAGATTCCCTTCTCCTCCTCCTCCTCATCCCTTGTCCTGCGGATGGCACTGCAGGGAGAAGAAGGGGAGGGATGTCTGGATGCAGCAGAGCATCACAGGCAGGGCTGAGGGCAGCTGCCTGTACCTGTGCCCACAGCTTCTCCTGAGGCCACTGCAGTGGAGCCCGGCCTGCAGCAAACTGCATACAGCTGCTCTGCACTGCCCGGCCTCCCGCTGGGCACCAATCTTCATCTCTTTGAAATCCACATTAAAATACATGAGCCACACTCTCTGGCCAGGGCTCCCAGCACTGGATAATTGCTTCTTAAGTGCTTTCTAAATGCAAACTGCATGTCATTCTTACCACCATTGCCACCTCCCCTGCACACAGCCTTTGATCTGCTGCATGTCATGACAATATTGCAATTACCCTGTCAGTGTCGGGAAGCGGAGGCACTCCCAAATGGAAAGTACAGGGATGTGCTGGACCCTGGAATCCTGCCCTCCCTATCGATACAGATGAGGGGCTGGCAAGAGTCCTGCACACTAGCTAAGCCCCAGCCTGTTAGTGAATCCAGAAGAGCACTTGGGGGTCACCTCACCAGTGAGGAACTCGAGCACAGATCTCCTCAGGTAAGGAAATCATGCGCTGCAGGCTGTGGCTGGCAAATGCAATGGGTCCCTGAGGATGCAAAGGAACCCCTTGTGAAGCCTCCTGTCTGTGTGCAACTTCCTGGCTATGTGCTCTCCTTCCTCTGCAAGGCACCTGCAAAGTCCACTGGCTTTAAAACTCAACCAGCTCCCTGACTGTGTATCCTTTTTCCTGAGGCCCCTGAGCCTTAAGTGATGCTGAAGCACAAAAATCATTCACTTTACCCCAAAACCAACTTAAAATCATAGAGTCCCTGGGGTTGGAAAAGCCCCCTAAGATCATCGAGTCCAACCTTTAACCCAGCACTGCCAGGTCCCACCACCAACCCATGCCTATACACTATATCTACACTTTCTTTTAACCCTTCCAAAGACTTTCTTCTGACTTTGTTTTGTGGAAAATGCTGAGGGAGAGAAAGAGAGAGGAAAAAAAAAAAAAAAAAGAGACACCCCCCCCAACAATGTCATTCTGGACAGGTCCCAGGTGTTGGCTTAGAGGCTCTGTCTCCAGACCTGTCAGCAAACTGAACTCTGATCCATCCTGGGAGGACACAGCTCTGGAGGCAGCAGCTCTCAGGCCTCCCCAGGGCTTGCCCCGAGTTCTCTGCCAGCATCACTCCTGGTTGCTGGGGCGTGGCTGGTGGGGACCTGCCCCTGTGACCCTGCTGTGCCCACCACAGCCAGGCCGTGGGGCAGGGAAGATGCTTCTCCCAGAGGTGAGACGAGGCAGTGCTGTTTAGCAGAGCGTGGCTTGGAAAACCTTAGGGGGTGCTGTGGGGATGCAGTGAGGAGCAGCATCTCTGAAGGTCTTTTCCTTCCCCACCTGCTCCATCTGGCCCAAACAGGGGTGGTGAGGCTGGGACACAGGTGGTCCCCAGCAGGGGACACGGACTGGGATGGAAATGCCATGGAAAGCACCTTCCAGTGGCAGCACAGCCTTTCGGACTGTCACCCGAGCAGACCCAGGAAAACCACCCCAAAATGATCCTAATGGAGCTCTGTGGAAGCAACGTGCACCACGTCACTGTCCACAGCATCACCGTCCTGCTGTCACTGTCACCAGGCAGGCTCAGGGGTACAGGGCTGTGGACTGGCTCCTCCACCAGCTTCATACCGGCTTCCAGTATTCCCAGTGTGCTCTGTGTACCCAGCAGAGCAGGGCAGCAGGGAGAGGGCACAGGAACCTGGCAGCTCCCTTCTCCACAGGGAGAGGGCAGAGCAACTCCTCATCCCATGGGAAGCCCCTGGAGACACATTGCTTTCTGATTCTGGGGAAAGGGAACAGAAGGAATATACAAAAGATGGTATTAATGCTGCTTTCCGTCCCTGTTCACTCTGCATGGGTAACTCCCTTTTGACTGCTCCTAAATCCTACAGGGATCCTCTGGATATCAGTTTCCACATCACACCCACCTCTGGGCCTCTGTGCAATGCAGCTCCCCCGCAGCCGGCTCCTCATCACCCACCACCTTTACTCTGGAGTCCCCAGCAGCATCTCAGGCAGTATTTCCCAATTTCCAGAGCACTGAGTGGCCAGGACTCACTGGGGGACTGTCTTTGAGTTCACCCCAGCTTGCACTCACTGCCTTGAGACGCAACATGGGGAGGTGGGAATGTGCAGCTGGGGTGGGGGCACTCCAGTCCCTGTGGATGTGTCCCCCGTGTCTTGGTCACAGAGTCATTGCAGAAGGCATTTGATGCCCAGCACTGTCTGAGAGCTGCTGCATTTCATACCTGGCCGACTTACCTGCAATATGTCAGAGCCCTGTGGCCACCACATGGCCTTTGAGCCTATGAGAAGCCACAGCCACAACCTGCTTGGTGTGACACCAGAGGAAAACACCATGCTAGGAGCTGCTGGGAATCTGTGCCATTTTGGGAAGCAGACGGCAGATCAGAGGTCCTGCCTTGCTTGATGCCGGCAGGAAGGTGGAGGGACATGGGGGCACTGCAGGCAGAACCAGTAGAAATGCATTGGTACTTTGTCCTCTGCTTCCTGCTGCTCTGGATCCCAGGGACAGATCACTTGAACCCTGCTGCCCTGGATCCCAGGGAGATCACTTAAACCCTGTAGAAAGCTCTTTCCTGTATCCATTTGCTAGAAGGGCCCTTTCAACTCCCCAGGCACCTCTTGCTTTGCTGAGGGAGGGTGGTGGATATGTCTCCCCTGTCCCATTCATTATTCTCTCCATCTCACTGTGTTCTCTCTCATTCATCTCTTCTCAAACTAAATAGCTCCTTTCTCCTCTCATCTCATGTGGAAATTGCTCTCCACCCATTATCATTTTCACGATTTCACTTTCTGCTGTATCCTCTGTGATGAGACACCAGGACGCAGCGGTTCTCTGTGCATTTCTGGGTCCATGGAACATCTGCCTTCACGCTGGCGTGTCTTGTCTTAATGCATGTGGAAAAACTCATTTCCTCCCTTTTAGTGGCGATACCATCCCCCGGTGAGAGCTCACTGCTGCTGTTCCCAGGCCCTGTGTTGACTGAGGGGCATTGGAAACACATCGTCCTGTTCCCAGCTCCAGACGATTCTCCTCTTAGCTGCTGCATTGGTCTCTTTAGTTTCCCTCTTTTCATCCTCTCATGCTGCTGTAAGAAGAAGCTCCACGTGTCTCTCTGTGGTTCCTCATCAGTTTACTCCTGGATATCAGGAGCATGGCACCATGGCCATCCCTTTAGAGGGATGCAGCAGCTCAGAGGCATTTCCAGCTGTGGGTCATGTGTGGTGTGGTCCTGTCTCAGGCATCAGAGAACTGCCAGCATCATACTAACAGCACCTTTTCCAGGCCAGGCACATACTGCTTGGCTCAGCCTCTCTGTTACACCCAAGAGAGAGGTGCTGGAACCTGTCTCTGCTGCAGGGCAGCACTTCTCCGAACTGGGATGCAGCATCCAGCCCCCACCAGCTACCACCAAGCCTGGCCACTCACAGAGTGAGCTGCTCGAAGAGCTGAACAAACACTTGGGCTGCTACATTCCTGATAAGGCTCTTTTTTATTCTGCAAAACAATGTCACACTTCTTATCTGACACAAATCCACAGTGTTGCTCCAGTAGCTCTCCAAAGCAGCAATTTAACCCTGGACATGTTGGTGTGAACTTGGGTAATTATAGCTGGAGCTGCCTCCAGCTCTGTGAGGGCTGTGGGTGTTACAGGTGCTCTGTCTCAGCAAGGTGAGGGGGATTAGAGACATCATCCTCCCAGGAGATGGTAGCTCAGTCCTGGAATATAAATCAGCCTCTTTTGAAGGCTGATATGTCACTTCACATGACCCTCGGCGCGTAGTACAGTGCTTTACACCAACGTTCCCTGTGGCTAACCAGGGCATTAACAACTGCAGCCAGGCTTTGGGATCTGCCAATTCATGGCCAAGGGGTTTTTGAAAGTGGTCTCCAGATGATGACCAGGTGTCACACACCCCAAGCCTGACCAACACCACCAGCAGAGCCTGGAATGGTGGAGCTCAGGGTGGCTCCTCCTGCCACTCCCTACTCCCAGCTAAAATTCAAGACTGAAAGCACAGGTGAACCCTTCCTACCTTGTCCCATTCTGGCAGAGCCAGGCCAGGTAAGGAAAGGTCACTGCTAGGTATCCAATGCAGAGAGGAACTGCCAGCCTTGAGGACAGCCCAGGGACACTCTGCCCTGCCCAAACACTTGCTGGGCTCAGGGAGCCTTTCTGAAGGTCAGACCTTACATGGGGAGCGTCTTGGCACATCATGGGAGGTCAGTGAGCCTAATGCTTGCCCTGATCCTCCACAAGATGGGAGCAACCTTTGCGCTGTTTGTCCTCAACTGTCCCCTGAAGAGACACCCTGCAGTCACACCATGGGCAAGTACCTGGGCTGGGCACAGAGGGGAAGGGGAAGAGATTCACACACCGTGGTCCTTGGGGTGGGCATAAGGGGAAGTGACATCTGTAGTGACACGTGCAGTGACCTCTGCAGCGGCACTGCCCCACTTGGATCCCACCTTGGGGCCACGGGCACAGGGAATGGTGTGGAGCCACCCTGGCTCTCCCTGCAGTCCTGTGGCCAGCCAGGCTCTGGCTCCTGGCAGGGACAGTGGGGGACATGTCCAGGCTGGAGGAAAGGCAAGAATGACCACAGTGGCATGATGACATTTGCAGACTGATCCCAGGAATGTTCTCAAATCCTGACACATCCCACAGTCACCGTCTGGTGGCAGACCTGGCTGCTGGAGAGAAAACACACTCATCCCCCAGACTGTGGGAGAGAAATGGGAATTTCCCAGGGTCGAGGACAAAAGGATGTGTAAGGACTGGCGCATCAGCATTGTGCATAGGGTTGGGACAAATTTCAGATCTGATCTCTCCATGTCTAACGGAAAGAGGAGCCTCCCTGCACAGGCTGTTCCACTGCAGCAGGGACAGGCTCAGATGCACGCTGAGGGAGGCATGCAGATGCCAGCATAATTAGCCACAAAATAGACTTTTCAGTATCACACAATGACAAAGGAAAATAAAAAAGCCCTGCGTACTGATAATTCCTCAGTGCGCCTCGGTGACAAGGAACTGGGACAGACCTGAGCTTCCACTGAGCCAGAGGAAAAGGTATTTTTAAAAAGCAGATTATCCGGTTAAACAGAGGGCAGGGGGCTGAGCCAGGAGATAATGGGGGTGTCTGTGACAGCTTTATTAGGAAGTGCCTAACGTCAAAGTGATTTCACGGGAGCTCTCAGAGCGGGGGCTGACTGGGGGGCTGGATCTCCACCAGGGAGCCTCGGCAGCGCTGACACACGGGCTTAGACGGCAACTGCCCCCGACTCTGAGCAGCAGGGGGACAATGGGAGTGGCAGGCATGCGCTGCAGGGCGTCACCACCTGCACGTCCTCCTGGGGTACCACCTCAGGGGTGCAATGGGCGAGCGCTGTATCCTTGAGCTGCCGTCAGCAGGAGTAGCTCTGCTAAGCTGGAAGAGGACCGGGCTCAGAGACACTGGGCTGTGCCACTTCCTCCGCTGTCAGGATCAGCAGTCCCGGCCCAAACACCTCCCAGGCTCAGCAGGTGCAGAATACAACCCTTCCTTGGCCTTGCAGCTGCCATCCAGGACCCTCTCATTTGTCTTTTGCAGGGTTTCCTCTCTGTTCCTGTCTTGGTCCTTGCTGTGTCATCTTCTCACATGGTGCAAAGACCCCACAAAGCCGGCATGGCATCCATGGAGCCAATCCCAGCCAAGGGTGGTTCTCAAGGTGGTCAGCACTGACCAGGCTCCCCAGGGCAGTGGTCACAGCCCCAGGGCTGCCAGAGCTCAAGGAGTGTTTGGACAACGCTCTCAGGTGCATGGTGGGATGGTTGGAGTGTCTTGTGCAGGGCCAGCCGTTGGACTCAGTGGTCCCTGTGGGTCACTTCCAGCTCAGGATATTACACAATTCTATGATTCTCATCACATCTCCAGTGCCTTCTGCATCTACGGCCTGCACAGAGATACCATCTCCAGCTCTCAGGGTGCTCATGCCCACCCTGGCAGCACAGAATGTCCCACAGGAGCACCTCCTGGCACTGACTCCTGCAGTGCTGGGCTCCCAGAGATTTGGGAGTGCACAGCTCCGGAGCGCAAGAGCAGTACATGGGATGAGGCACATCCAGTCTCTTCTCTCAGGGCAGAGAACTGCCATCAGTGTCATCAGTGTGCACTGGCAGGATGCTCACCACTAAAAAACCCAAACTGTGATCAAACCATTCCTGGGGACCAGCGAGCAAGGTAGAGTACAAGGCTTTGCCAGCGTGACTCCTGGCCTAGGTCTCTGGAGCAGCTGTAATCGGGAACAGGGGCACTTGAACCAGTCTCTAATCCCAGATTTTACATGAGCTGAACAGGTCCTGAGCAGCTTTCCTGGGGCTTACAGTGGGATTGACAGCCACTCTCACACTGCCCAGAGCAGCCCGAGCAGACCCAAGTGGCTCCTGTCATCCAGGCCGGGGTTTCCCTGGGAGAGGAGGGCAAGCTCGGATGCTGGACCTGGCCTTGAATGTGCCCGACCATGGCTCTGTCCACGAGCATCAGACGGAGGATGTAAATCTGGGTCTCCAGGAACAAAAGGCTGCGGCGCCTCTGCCCCCAAAGCTGCCAGCTCAGCGTGAGAGGACTCCCCAGGGCTCAGGGGAGCCAGCGATGAAGCTGTGTCTGACAAGGGAAGCTAAAGATGTAAGAGGCAGCATGAAATCACGGGTGACAACCATAACAGGGGCAGCTCCAGACATGAGAGGAGGAGCAGGAACTGTGCCGCATCCACCCGGGAGGCTCGGCCGCCTTTGTAGGGAGCGGCGCGTTCGGTGGTGGGGTGGAGGATCGACAGAGGAGGAGATGGAGACAGACCCTGCATTGGCCCCACTGCCCGGTGATTCCCTGTTCCCTGTCTCACTGGCACAGGGACAGGGTGACACTTGTCCCAGTCTGCCCATAACTGCAGCTGCTGGAGCTTTCTGCCTGATGCTGCAACCCCAAATGAAATAAATAAAGGTTCTTCCCCCAGAGGGGGGTCGGGCACTGACCAGGCTCCCCAGGGCAGTGGGCACAGCCCCAAGGCTGACAGAGCTCCAGGAGGGTTTGGATGATCCTCTGGGGCACAGGGGGTGACTCTTGGGGATGGGCCTGTGCAGGGCTAAAGGCTTGGACCCGGTGATCCTTGTGGGTCCCTTCCAACTGAGCATATTCTGTGATCCTGTGTCATTCTGTGATTCTGTGAAATGTATTGAACGCAAAGGAGATTGCAGCGCCCAGAGTGCAGGATAGCAGGGGGGCAGCTGCTGACAGATGAACCCAAAACCTGCCTGCCATCTTCCCCTGCTTCTCACCTTGACCGGGCTGCTGGCCTGGGCACCCAGCTAGGACAGAATCTGCTAATTTCCCTGTGAAAGCATTTCTGTGCCATTATCAGTTTAACTCGGACTGCCCGAGCCAGTGCACCGTCTTGTCAAACCCCTGGAGCTGCTGAGTGTGCTGCCTGTGTGGGAAGGGACATTGCCTGTGCTGGGATGCTGCCCCGCCACCCTCATTGCCTCCTCCCACCCCTCAGCTCCACATTTCCCCTTTGTGCACCTCTGCACAAGGGCACCAGAATTTAGCCACCCTCTCTTTCAACTTTTCCCCTCTCTCCTTTCCCCCCCTCTGTAACAAATCAGTGAAAAGAGGGAAGAGAAGAGGCTCCAATGACAGATGGAGCTGGCGCTATCATCTCTCTTAACTGTCACCGAGAAAATCACACGGCAGCCACTGAAATTCAAATTAGAGTTTTGCTGAAGCTGCTAAAACTCATCAAAAGATATCTTTGAAGTCCACTGGCAGGCTGGTCATTTCTTTTAAATTAGTCCCTGTTGAAAATGAAATTGCAGGGAGTTGGTGTATTAGCATATTGGAGTGCGAGAGACAGCATAATGCTGCCTTTCCAAAGAGCAGAGGCAGTTTGCTCCCACACAAAGCCCACACTCAAACTGAGCTCTCACTGCATTAGTTTAAATGAGCGAGTCATTTCAAAGCTCCCATTAAGGGGGCCGGCCTGGTGCTCGCAGGGAAGGCAGCAAAGGCAGGTCAGTGCTGTCCCCGTGTCTGTGCCCTCAGAGCCAACAGCACTGTGGCCTCGTTAGCAGAGCCAGCGTGGTGAGGAGGGCACAGGGCTCCTCTCCGCTCCTGTTCCCACAGCTGATGTGGTGTTCAGGACATGCAACTCGTCGCAGCCCTGGCGGGATGAAGAGCCAGGATCAATCTCACAAAAAAAAAAGGGAGAGTCCCCTCCCCAGGCTTTTTACATGCTGTGCTTTATTCCAGTGCGCCTTCCAGACAGACTGGAGTCGGCATCCTGCTGTCCCAGAGGTAGCTGAGTCCCCAGGAAGGGCCCCGGAGGTCCCCAGACCATCCCTGGAAAGCTGCTGTAGTGCCAGCAGAAGCCCTGGACAGACCACCCTGACCATTTGGCACTGAAGGAGAGGACCATTTCCAGCAGTGGCTTCTCCTCACCTGAACCCCAAGTGCCTTGCAGCCCCCAAGATGCCTGCGGGAGGTATTCACAGCCCTTGTGAGCCACAGAGTGTGGTGGCACTAAGGGAAGCCCCCTGAGACACTGGAAACCAGTGACTGGCCACAGTGGGGTGGTAAGCAGTTGCCCCAAGAACAGCTGCAGCATCTGCCATTGGTGGGTATTTTTAACACAGACAAAATTGGGCTGACATTCGGCTCCAGCTCAGTCCACCCAGGCATTTACCCAGAAATACTGTCTCTTAGGATGAGTACCAGCCCCCTTCTCACCTCTCAGGCTTTGCACTGCACCACCCTACCCTCTCCTGAGGAGCTGAGCGTAACATTCCTGCTCTCCAGGAGGCACTCAGACCCTGCTCCCTCTTTCCCCAGCCCCACAAGCAAGGACATCGAGTCTCCTCTGCCTGCCCTGAATCTCTAAGCAGAGGTTTCCCTGTCAGCCCGAATCCTCAAGCAGACAGATGCTCTTGGATAGAGTTGTTTCTTTCATTCCAGAGCTGATGTGATGGGATTTAGAGTGGCACTAGTCACACTCCTGCATCTTGACACAGAATGTCTTTGAGCCAAGAGCTATCAGCTGCAGATTTCACAGGGCTCTGAGAGGGGTTGGGAGCGGGTCAGAGGTGGGAAGTGTGGCCAATTCCCTGCTGAACTGCAGGGGAAGGCAGAGCAGAACTTGCCCCAGAGCATGTAACCTGTGACATTTTCCTGGGCTGATGCAAATTGCACCAGCCCAGGTGGAGAGCTGAGCTCCTGCCGTTGCCAGCACACGTGGCACAGGCTGAGCAGAGGCTTTTGCTGAGGGTTTTGTCAGAAAGGTCACAGAGTCCAGGGCTGGGTGTGTTCTCCAAGTCTCCAGCTCCTTACTGTGATTTTCCCCGGATTGCTGACAAAGGGGCACGAGGAGGCACAGATCCAGTGTAGCAAATACACCATCAGGGTGCACAGGGAGAAGGCTTTTCTCCACCACCTGGGTTAGTTCATGGTATTTAACTACATTTCCCAGCCTTGGTCAGGCCCAATACCAAAGTGTTGGATGGGGTGGGGATGCTCTGGAGGTCGTGTGCTGTGTAGAGTCCTGAACCACAACTTCTCAAGCAGGAGCAGCAAGCAGGGAAGCCAATGCCAGGGTTAGGGGCATGCGTTTCTGCCATGCAACCCCAAATCCCCTGAGTGGGAGGAGGCTTGAAGCAGCAACTGCAGTTCGCCAAGGGTCACCAGCCTCCAGCTTGGAAGGAGAAGCAGTGCCCAGGGGTCACTGGGCACATCCACCACTGTTGTTTTTCACAGAATCATGGAATCATGTAATATCCTGAGCTGGAAGGGATCCACAAGGATCACTGAGTCCAACTCTTGGCACAGAACACCCCAGCAATCCCACCCTGTCCCTGAGAGCGTTGTCCAAATGCTCGTTGAGCTCTGGCAGCCCTGGGGCTGTGCCCACGGCCCTGGGGAGCCTGGTCAGTGCCCAACCACCCTCTGGGGGAAGGACCTTTTCCTGATACCCACACAAACCTCTCAGGCTGTGGCAAGCAAGTGACCAGCTAATCTGCAACTGGTGGATCACGTCCCAGTCACCTCAAGCAAGGCACTGCCTTAGCTGGAAGTTCAAGCCTCTGATCTTGGTTTTCAAGGTCTCACCTTGTCCCCTTGCATTCCCCCAGAAATCCTGTCACAGCCTGGGTGGGAAAGCAGCAGGATGGCCGGAGAGGCATGCTAGAAACAAAACTCCTCGCAGCTCTGGGCTGTTAATTGCAGTCTCTCTAAGATGATGCCAGAGGCTGCAACTGCTTTGCTCTTCCCCAGCATCTCACCATCCTTTCACGGGCACCAGCAGTGCCAACTGGAGCGTGCCTGGGGCAAGGGCAGCAGCAACCTGCCCAGCTGGGGCAGACATCTCCATCACTCACCCAAGCACCAAAACGACACCAAAAGCTGCCGTGCTCCTCATTGCCTGCCCTTGGAACAGCTCTGAGGCAGCGGCTGCAGCGGGGGAGGAGGAGGCAGTGCGGGGCCTCTGTTCCTGTAGCACACACACTGAAGGTCGCTCCTTTCGTCTGCTCCATGTGACGCGAGGAGCAGCTGGTGCCTCCTCCCATCCATCCCTGCCCCTGCCCCTGTCTTAGCAAGCACGGCCCGGCCCAGCCATCCAGCCACGGCATTAATTGGGGAGCGGAGAGGACGGCAGAGAAGGGCAGAGCCCGGAGTCATTAACTCCTCATTGTGAGTGCCACTTCCTCTTAGGGATAAAGGCTTTAATTGTCACCATTTTCTTCTGTAACTACCCAGAGGTGACACACACACTGAGCACTACTTGTGTTGTCAGCCCAAGGCTGGGGAGGTTTCCAGCACGTGGGCACTGCAAGAGCAAACAGGATCCCACCAACCTGAGTGCCAGCTCCTGATACATCCCCTTTTGCTGAGCCCAGGGAGCCTCGAGTGCCACAGGAGACCTTTCTCTGGATATTTCCTCGGGATGTGAAAAGCCCCTAAAGAGAACAATATCATTTTCCTGTGGGATCGCAGGGAGAAGTGGGCTGGAAGAGGGGAGTGGGAAATTCATGTCCCAGGCACGGACAAGTGTCAGTCCAGGGACCAGCATGATGGCACAACATCCCACAAGGCTCTCATCTGGAAGCGATCTTGAGACTTCTCCATTTAAACCTGCTTGTTTTACCAGAAAAGATCCTGTTGGTAAGCTCAAAAGGCAGGAAATTGATGTAAAACCTCACTGGAAGACTGGATGAATGGGAAGGGGCTTTATTTAATGCCGTTTCCTAGATGAACCCAGCACCCGGCAGTGTCCAAGTGTTCTGAGCAGAATCCCTTGTGTACAACAGAGGGGACACAGGATGACAATGTCCCATCCTCAGCAGTAGTGACAACAAAGCAGCTTTAACACCCTTTGGGAAGCAGTGGTAGTTACAGGGTGATCTCTTATCTTGGGATCTTGCTTACTGCGCCCTCACAGACCATGGGCCATGTTGCTGCCTATTGCACTGGTGTTTGTGTCCTCATTTTGTGTGTCCACAGCCACAGCTTACCTTCTGGAGGTCTCTCCCAACTAACCCCTCTGCTGCAGGTTGTTCCCAGGGCAGGGCACAAAGCCTGGGTTTGCAGGATGGGTATAGAGGGAGAATTTCAGGTCCTGAGCTGTTTTCAGGGTGGGATCTGATCTGTTCCCTGTGGGGAAGGAAGAACCAATCTGAATTTCTGCAGGCTGGTGAGGATTTACCACCTGCTGCTCCAAGGAGACCTTCACACCAACACAGACAACAACCTGCAGAGCATCCCTTAAATCTTGCCCAAAGGAAGAACTGGTTACAGAGGCAAACATAGTGTCACAGTGTTCATGAACAGCTTTATCATCCATTTGGGTTTGGCACCAGCTTTAGTGTCTGGTGGTGAATAATCCAGGGTACACTCAGGCAGCTAGAGAGACAGGAATGGGGTGACTGCACCAGGAATGCAGACAGGTAAGTAGGAAACCAAGATCTCTTTAATGCTACCCAAGAATCATAGCGGTTGAAATGGACCTTAAAGCTCACCCAGTTCCAGTCCCTTGCCACAAGCAGGGACACCTCCCACTATCCCAGGTTGCTCCAAGCCCTGTCCAACCTGGCCTTGGACACTTCCAGAGATGGGGCAGCCACAGCTTCTCTGGGCAACCTGTGCCAGGGCCTCCCCACCCTCTCAGGGAGGAATTTCTTCCCGCTATCTAATCTAAACCTGCCCCCCTTCAGCTTAAGGCCGTTATGGAAGAAAAGAGCCACATTCTCCGGAAGAATTAATGGTGGGAGCAGCTCGGTCTGTGCTGGGCCGAGGGAATCACTCTCCCCTCTCTCTGCTGGGGTCTGACATTTTGTCTACCCGGGGACAGTTGGGTCTGGGGTGACGGATGGCCCGGCAGTGATCTCCCAGAGCTACGTGTCTCTCTGGGCTGGAGCCCTGTAATGAAGTCTGACAGCACTGCTCAGATCTGCTCTCCTGCTCAGCATCATCGTAATGAGGGGGGCAGATGAAAAAGAAAACTACATATATCTTATTTTCCCACTCAGGAGATAAATAAATAAACAACCTGTGAATGTGAGCAAGTGGAGTTTGGAGAGGCTGGCACAGAGCCCGATGCTGCAGAGACAGGCTGGTGCAGCACATCCCAACTTTTCTCACAGGTTCTGGGTCACTGTTCTCCTTCCAGAAACAGAAATAACATCTGCAAACAGCACAGGCCCAGCAAACACCACATGCACATGAAGGACTGTGAATGAGTTTTGCACCTCCAGGCAGGATCAGAAGCATCACCATTTACCTGCTGAAGCACAGACCAGCTCTTAACAAAGAGATCCTGAGCTTCTCCAATCTGATGGTTCCCAAAGAAGGAGCCATCCACTTTAGAAATCTGGAACCTTCTGAATCCTATTTTTTTCCAAAGAGGTATTTTTGCCCAAGCTACTGTTGAATGGCTTCAAGGTTATCAAATCAGCATTCTCTGTGGAAAAAACCCCAAACTGTCCAGCCCCAGTCACCCTCCTGAATCCTTGATCACACTGAAGACAACATCAAACCAAGCAGGCACAAAGCATGAGCTGGAAGCATCCACACCTCTGCCACATGCCCATGCACATCACCAGATGTGCTTACCAAGCCTCCTCTCATCTCCTGAACCCCGGGACACAACACCATCTTGGACTTCTCCTTCCCACTCCTGCACTGTTGAGGGACACCTCAGCCATCCTTGTGGCCTGGTTCTCTGGGGTAGGACTTGCTGAGTGCAACTACCAGCTCTGTCCCTGCTGCACTGGCAGGGATGGGGACTTTGGTGGCCCTTTGAGGCAGCCAACACCTGAGCAGACTGCTAATGCCAGAGGCTGCTCACACCACATGTCCCTCACACAGTGACAGGGCCAATCAATATGGTGGCGGCTCCTCAGCAGTCCCTGGCAGGGAGTGACAGCTCTCCAAGCGCTCCCTGCCAGGCAGGTAGGCAGCCTCTTGTCTGCAGGATGGATTAGGGACAGAGTGACAACCTTCCCCTGCCACTGCCACCCACACACTCACATAGCAGCTGGGGGTGATGAGGAGCAGGCACTGGGACCACCCCGTGCACACGTGTGCTTTACACCACACGTGAGCAACTCAGGGCTGTGCTGGAGGACAGTGTTGGCTTCCTCATCCCGAGGTTCCACGGAGCACCATGTGCTCCCTGGACACAGAACAGTGGGACAACACACCACCCAAACTGTGCCACCAGCACCCGTCCAAGAAAGTCTCGTGCAGTGCCACTGTGAGCAGAAAAGGTACTGAGGGGAAGGTTTAGCTCAGCACCCTGCGTTTAAATTGGCTCAGTCTATCCAGCTGCGGAGACAAAACCAGCAAACCAAAGCCAGAGAGAGGCACCCAGCTGGGCCAAGCATTGCTGCCACAAAGTCCTGTCTACCCCACTGCCCTTTTTACAAGGGTGATGAGTGATAGGGCAAGAGGGAATGGCCTTAAGATGGAGGGTGGATTTAAATTGGACAGTAGGAAGAAATTCTTCTCTGTGCAGGCGGTGAGGCCCTGGCACAGGCTACCCAGAGAAGCTGTGGCTGCCCCATCTCTGGAAGTGTTCAAGGCCAGGTTGGACACGTGCTTGGAGCAGCCTGGGCTAGTGGAAGGTGTCCCTGCTTGTGGCAAGGGGTTGGAAGGAGAAGAGCTGTAAAGTCCCTTCCAACCCAAACCATTCCATGATTCTATGACTGTGTAGTGCACCAGGGTAATTCAAGCACTCTGGCTGCAGCCTGGCTCCTCCCAAGGCCCCTTGGGATGGTGCTACCTCTGCACAGCACTTGCTCTTTGGCTGCACGGACCACATGCACCTCTCCTGCCCCTGGCTGGATCAGGACTTGGTACCCAGATCCTCACCCAAACCCCTGCACGCTGCTGAGCTGTGCTGGCCTGGGGGAAAGGCTCCTCCCTGGGGTGTGTGACCCCTGAGGGACCATGCATGGCCGAGGGGAGCCGAAGACACCCAGCCCCCTGCTGATACCTGCCCCTGGGGCTCCTGCAGGCAAGATCCTTGAAGGGACCAGGGAAGAAAGGAGAGGAAAGTTCTCCTGCTGCCACCACAGGTCCCACTGGAGCAAAGGCCCAAGGACTTGACCCAGAGTCCGCAGGGCTGGCAATGTGCTCAGCCGGCCGCTGGTGAAGCAGAGACGAGCCAGGGAAGGCAGCCAAGCTCTCCCATCCCAGGGAAGCCCATCACTGCTCAGGAACAGAAGCACATTGGAGCCTGTTTATTGTCTGTGCATGGGAGGGAGCATTACAGCCCTGAGAAGGTGCCACTGCCAGGCAGAGCTTGCCAGGACACGACACAGAGCTGCACAGGGGAACCAGTCGTGCAGGGCCGAGGTGACTGGTGTGGTCAGGACAGCAGTGGGAGCTTGCATGGGCCTTTACTCCCCTGTGCACTGCTCCCAGGGAACACGTCGCTGCACTGAGACAGAGCATCAGGAAGGGGAAGGCTCTGACCAAGGGAAAGCCTCTTCCTCAGAGGGAGAGGTGGGGCCAGGGTGGGGTAGAGGGTGAACCGAAGCAATGGGACCAGTTTTGGAGACTGGGAGAAATAGCTGCAGATGCTAAATGCTGGGACTGCATCTCTCGGGGCAAATCCCAAACCGGTGCCAACATGCAACAGAAACACCCTCCTGCCATTGCAGCCACTTGGTGCAGGCAGGGACCAGCAGTGACAGCACCAAGAGGTGCCCAGGCCCAACCCTGACAAGGAGCAGTCTGAGAAGACGCTGCAAATAGTGCCTGAGAGTGCTTCTGTGATAAATTTGACATTGTTTAGTCAAGATCCCCAGCTTTTCCTGTGTTACAGGAAGGCACAGGCCATCCTGGTGTTCATAGAGAGGTGCCAGTAGAGAGGTGCCAAGTGAAAATATGGTTAGATGGGTGAGGTAAGCTGCACCTACATGAAAAGTCTGTAATGGGCTCCCCACAGCACCCTAAATATGTTGATTCTGATTAAATAGCAGAAAATAGTTTAAATGCAACAGAGTTCCCTTGCACATCCCAAGCCAGAAAAGACGGGTTTCGACACAAGGTTTCCAGGCCACTTTCTGCTGGAGAAGCAGAGGCATCTTCCAGATCCAGAGGATCTGTGGCTGCAGGAAAAGAGCCCTGGGAGCTCAAGATGTTGGATCTCTGGGCTGGACAACCCTCTGGGCTGTCTGCAGAAGCAGGGAAGAGGGAGAGCAACATGTATTAAGCAGATTAACTTCGTGCCAGAGCAGAAAAGCCCCTGAAGCAGCTGCTGTGCCACAGCTGGAGCAGGGAGCCTGCTCTGAGCAAGGCAGACCTTGCTGCCGTGCAGCAGGTATCATTTGACCCTCGCTAGCTGGGTACCGTGTCTCTCCCCATCATTTCAAAGAGACAAAGAGAGGAGACTGTCTCTTCCTCCTGAAAGACAAATGCCTCCAGATTGTAGCCACTCGACAGGTCCACTGAAATTCATCAGTTCTGACTTGAAATGAAAGCTGTAATAAATCTCCCCGTTGAATAGGAGATCAAAGGCAGATCATTAGAGCTCTTGGATTACCCAGTGAGAGTGCACTTCCATCAGCCGCTGTGCTGCTGGGTCCCCTGTGTCCAGAATGACCCCTTTGACAGTGCAGCTTTGACTCTAAATAAAAGGACAATTTCCCTCAGAGGAGGTCTGGGCTGTGCCCCTCTCCTCTACCCACCTCTTCCCTGACTGCTCTTGGACAGCTCTGTGTGGCTCATGGCCACGTCCTTGGCAGCCTTTCTGGCACAAGCTGCTGCCCAGAATGGAGTGGGACATTGCTCCACCTCACAGACACAGCAGAAGAACTTGGTGTTGGCCCAGCCCTCAGAGGAAGCCCTTCCCCACGTCACAAACCTCCTGCATTTTCTTTCCAGGGAAGAAAAGCCCTCTCCAAGCTCTGGGATTTATACCAGCTCAGCTGCACCCCTTTAATTAAAGGCAGATCTCAAAGCTGCAAGGTAAAGCCCTGCAACCCTTCAGTGGGACCTGGCATCCATGTCAACCCTGGCTCTGGAGGAGTCCTCTATGACAGCATTGTGCTGATTTTCCACTCTGCTTTGTGGATTCCCAGCAGGGATCAGGAGCAATCCCTATCTCAGCCTCTCCAAACATATAAGACATGGTCATGGTCTTCATGGGCTGCACAGGGAAAATGTCCCCCTTTCCCAAATTTCTGTGCATTAACCCCTTCCCTCTGCTTTTGCCATGAGGTCCCAAACTCAGGCAGTCCCCTGGGCTTCCTCCTTCGCTCATTTCAACCTCAGTAGCCATGTTCACACATCCAAGTTGGCATCTGCTTGTGGGTGCAGGGGAAGGTTGTGCAGCAGGAGCATAAGGTAGAGGAGGCTTCAAACTGCAGGCGGTGACATCCCATTAGCCATACAGCTGCTGGTCCACCCTTCCTGGCTCCTTGGTGCTGCCGGGGAGGATCTTCTCCCAGCCTAATGCTGATCTGGTGAGACAGTTGTGCCTGAGCCAGCTGGAAGATACTGGAGAGTGGATATATCAGGGTCAACCCCGACTCTCTAAATGGTTTCATTTCTCTAACAGTGTAAGGCAAGTAGGTCTTTTCCAATGCCCTGGCCTGAGGATTGATTGATTTTCACCAGAAGAAGGGGGCAGACATCATCTGGTGTCCCTGGCTCAGCAGAGTTGGGACCCAGTACTTTGCTCCAGGTGCAGTAGAGCTAAATCTGGGCTGTGGGCTGCCTGCCCAGCAGTGCCTGGAGAGTTGGGGACAGCACAGGGACCAGGCCCTGCAGAAGCCACACAGAGGGAGCTTTATCTCTGTGCAAAACATGTTGCATATGACAGAGTGAATTTCATTCCTGGAGAGATTTCTTTTTTTTTTCCGCCCTGAGACCAGGTTTGCTGAGCTTAGGTCTGAAATGAGGGACCATAATAAGTCCATTAGCTCCAGAGGAGTTATCCTGAGCACACAGTTCGACCTGTGATCCCTCATTTTACAAAGGGCTAAGCATGGAGAGGATGTAGCAGTGGAAGTGAGAGATCCTCTGCCATTTTGCACAGCTGTGATGTGAAAATCAGCGCTGGGGTGAAATCGGGGTTACGCGGGGCTTACTTCACCGACTGGTCTTGGCAACTGAGCATCTCACATTGTGGCTGCTCTTCTGTACTGCAGGACAGGGTGTGGGGTGTCTGGGGGCACGGGG
>VXAY01002124.1:309928-350241 GCA_013399855.1 Oxyruncus cristatus | reverse complement strand
TCCTAAACTGCAAGGTGTCCCAGAGCGTGGGAAGTCCTGAGGGTGCGGGTGTTGAACAGGACATCCAGCACCCTGAGAAGAGACACTTTGGGTGGATTTATACCGGGTACCAGCCTGGCTCTGGCCACAGGGAAATGTCTGCAAGCCGGGCAGAAAGCGACAAAAAAGGTCCCAGAAGCTGGGGCTCAGATAATGAACAAAACCCCCTGCAGTTTGTAGCTGAGCCCACAGTTTTGGAGCCCGTTTCATGGCTTTTGAAGTGCAGACCAGCACGACACCCCGCACTGCTCACCCCTAGAACAGCCCCAGCCCTTTACATCACCTCCAGCGCAGGAGGTTTCACGGACCCCCGAGCAAAGCCCCCGCGGACACTCGCGCAGACGAAACTGCTGAGCAAGATCAAACGCAAACCATTCCCCAGGCTCTCCCCCCTCCCCGCCTGCTCCAGCTGCCCGATAATCCCTCCGACTGAAAGGGAACCTGAACCCTGAGTGGTTTGGTGCACGGGGAAACGGAGCAGAGCCCCCGAACCCTCTTTGTGCGGGGATAATGGTCCCGGCGCCTTCCATCCCCACGCAGCCCCGCTGACCAGCCGGGAAGATGAGCTCCGGAGCTGTCACCGCTCCGAGCTTCAATCCAGCGCAAACCAAACTTCCTCTTGTTTAACGTAGTAGTTAAAAAAAAAAAAAAAAAAAAAAAAAAAAGAAAAATTAAAGTNAAAAAAAAAAAAAAGGCATATGTCTTTGATCTTGAATAAAGCTTTTATCACAGCGCCTTCAGGCCCGGTGAGCGAAGGGGATTATCTTTCTCTCGCACAAAAGTTCACCTCCCGGTGCAGGTCACGGGAGGAAGATTTCTCTGGAGTGGGAGGCGTTTTCTCCGGGGCATTCACCCCCAGTCCGGCAGGCAGCCGCTTGCAGGGAAAGCTTTTTGTGAGCTAACCCTACTACCTCAAATCCTTTCACATGCAAAGGGAAGAGAAATAAAAACCCTCCAAAAGAAAGAAGCGGGTGCGAACTTCCTGACAACCGCTGCCAGCCTTACTCAGCAGGAGAGACCTCAGGCCAGCAGTCCGCCGGCTGTTCCAACTCCCGGCTATCCCAACTCCCAGCGAGCAGCCAAGACTCGGGGAAGCCCTCGAGGAGTGCGGGGCTGCCGCCTGCCTCTGTGGCTGCAGCCAGGACGGGAGAGGGCCGGGGCGGGGCGGGGAGGGGGCAAGATCCCCCCCTGTCCCAGGACGGTAATCGAAGTGACAAACACGCCTTGACATCAATTATGTTGCTTCCTTGTTCAGCCAAGAGGTAATTAACTTAAGTGAAGCAATTAGGTAAACTTATCGAGTGAGGTTTGCGGTACCTTAAACAAACAGCTAATTGGGCTGAGAAAGAGTGGAGATAAAAGGGGACGGGATGGCACTCCCGAAAGAGACCTGGGGGTTTCCAGGCGCTGAGGTTGCTGCCGGCATCAGTTCAAGGGGGAAATCCTGCGGTGGGAATGTCTGGAGTGAAACATCCCTCCTCCTCTCCATCCCTCTGAAACACGCTGCAGGTCATCACNCCCATCCCACACTTGCTGTCCCTCCTGCTCGTCTCAGGGCACAAGGAAGAGGAAAAGACACTGCCCCAGGGGTCTGCTAAGAGCAGAGGTAAGAGATAAAGCGATCGATGGGCCTCCCCACCGTGTACAGTCTCAGAGCGTTTGCTGATAATAGCAGGTGAGGCTGAGGATGGGGATGGACGCTCAGTGATGGATTCCCCGCAGGGACAGCAGAGGCAGGCGACTGTGTCTCATTCCCAGCCTCCTCCACCAGAGGAGCAAGAGGAAGGGTTGGGATGGTCTGTTGGGACAGATGGTCACAGGGTAGTGTCCCACGGGAAGGTGGGATGGTGGCTTGGAAAGAAGTGCTGAGATAGAAGCCCCCATGGCCCAGAAACGCTCCTGGAAGCCCCTCTGCTCCTGGGACCCATCACTTTATAAGAGACTTAAAACTCTGCAAAAGCTGCCTCAAGAAGAATGACAGAGGGTCAGACACCAGCCTCCTGTCGCGTGTGGAGATGGGTGGTGTCACCCCAGCCAGTGCCACCTGTTCGGGCACGGGTGCAGCCGTGCCGCTCTGGGGCATGGGCACTGTCCAAAGACACTTTCAGATTACTTTCTCCATGGTGCATCCAGCCCACTGTCCTACCTTTCTTGCCAATTAAATTGGTAGATTTCCAGATTTAATTTCCAGATTTCAGCAGAATCCACGGCATAAGCCACTTTTAAAGGTGTCAAATCAAAATGCAATACTATAAATCATTAATGCACCCCCGTGTTGCAATGAAGCTGGAATATTTTTTAATCGCTGAATAATGAAGTCAATACTCACAAATCTCAGCTGTCAGAAGATGCACATGCCTCCGTGCGCCCAGCTGGAGAGGAAATCTTGCCAGTGGACTGGATTTGCCTAGCGGAGGTGCACCAGGAGCACTGCAGCAGCAGTGGGACACAAGGGGATGGGTTCTTCAGCCCAGTTTTGTTATCAGCAGTGACTCAGCAGCCTTGTGCTCTGAGCAGTGTGTTGGACTTTTTAGCAAGGGCAGGCAGTGACAGGACAAGGGGGAATGGCTTCCCACTGCCAGAGGGCAGGGTTAGGTGGGATACTGGGAAGGAATTCTTGGTTGTGAGAGTGGTGAGGCCCTGGCACAGGTTACCCAGAGAAGTTGTGGCTGCCCCATCCCTGGAAGTATTCAAGGATGGATAGGGCTTGGAGCAACCAGGGATGGTGGAAGGTGTTCCTGCCCATGGCAAGGGACTGAAAGGAGAAGAGCCTTTAAGTCCCTTCTGGAGCATTTACAGCTTGGATAAGTGATGCATTTTTGAAGTGAACACTACCAGACTGCTCGCTTTGGTACCAGGACAATTTTCTCCACTCCCATTGAGGGCAGACAGGAGCCAGTGCAGAGTGGGAATGTCCTGCATCCAAGGCCAGACACCATCCTAGGGCTGGGGAAGCCCTGGAGACAGAAACATGGAGAGAACCAGAAGGGGCAGACCTGGGAGCCGGTGAACAGAAGGCGGAAGGGCGAAGTTAAAACAGCTTTGTGAACGCTGTGACGTGCCTGCAGGCAGCGAGAGCCGCTGTGTCCCCGCACAGATGGAGCGTGTGGCTTGGAGATGCAGCAACCGCGCGGGTGGGAGGATGGTCGACCCTGACAGGGAAAAGGGGGAGACGCATCAAGCGCTGCTGAGTAACACCAGCTTCCTCAAAGAAAAGAAAACTCCTGGAAGGACAGAATCAGGCTGACAAACAGCCACGGCCAGCACGGAGGCTGAACACAGAGAGAAGAGCCAGTAACTCTGCCTGCCCCCCGGGATGTTCACAGCGATGCACTGCTCAGGTGTGTGGTCCCACAGCTTCTAAGACCTACCCTGTTGTGTCTTGCACTCTGACAACAAGCCTGAGACCCCAACACTGCAATGCTTGTGGGATTGGCACAAGTCCTACGAGGAGAGGCTGAGGGAGCTGGGGTTGTTTAGCCTGGAGAAGAGAAGACTCAGGGGAGACCTCATCGCTCTCTACAACTCCCTGACAGGAGGGTGTAGCCAGGCGGGGGTTGGTCTCTTCTCCCAGGAACCAGCAGTAAGCCAAGAGGGCTCGGCCTTAAGCTGTGCCAGGGGAGGGTTAGGTTGGATATTAGAAAGAAATTCTTTCCAGTGAGAGTAATCAGCCATTGGAATGGGCTGCCCAGGGAAGTGGTGGATTCTCCATCCCTGGAGGTTTTTAAGATGAGGCTGGACGTGGCACTGAGTTCCATAGTCTGGGAACCGCGGTGGTGTTGGATCAAGGGTTGGACTTGATGATCTCAGAGGTCCTTTCCCCCCTGTCTGATTCTATGATTCTATGATGGGGCTGCCATCCAGCTGGATGGAAGCTGCACAATCAGATTGGAGCCCACACCAAAGGTGTTTGGGTTTGGTCCATTTTTAGTCTAGCAGAAATATGGAAGCAGCATTCTTGAGTTTAGGGTTTTTGCTTAGGTTGGAGAGGGACTTCATTCAAGGGCATGTAGTGATAGGGCAAGGGGGAATGGCCTTAAGCTGTAGGAGGGTAGATTCAGATGGGATGTTGGGAAGAAATTCTTCCCTGTGAGGGTGGTGAGGCCCTGGCACAGGTTGCCCAGAGAAGCTGTGGCTGCCCCATCCCTGGAAGTGTCCAAAGCCAGGTTGGACAGGGGTTGGAGCAACCTGGGCTAGTGGAATGTATCCCTGCTTATGGCAGGGGGATGGAATGAGATGAACTTCAAGGTCCCTTCCAACCCAAATCATTCTGTAGTCCTGTGATACTGCTGTGTGCTGCAGTAGGGGAACCCAGCCAAAGCCATGGACTCAATCCTGAGGAAAAATGGAAGAGGTCTGCCAAAAAATTGCAATCAGAGAATCGCAGAGCAAGTTGAGGTAGGACAGAAACTCTGAAGATCATCTAGTTCACCCCAGCCCCCTACTCAAATCCTTCCTGGGCCTTTTCCTCCCAACATCACTGAGCCCTCAGAGATGCCACACTGATGTAGCTGGTCATGCCACAGGGTGTAACAGCCCAGAGGCACAGCAGGACATACAGCTGGCACCCTCCTATGGGTGACATCAACATCAACAGTGCCCATCAGATACCACTTCTGTCTCACCCTGTTTGAGGTTGTGATTTCACAGCTGGAGGTTCCTGGAGCTGCTCCCCTGGACGCAAGGGGCCTGAAGCAAGTCCTGCCAAGTGATCCGTAAGTTCTTTCCAATCTGGACACTAGAGGTTTTTCAGCAGTGTAACAGGGCAATCCCCCCCAACAGGGTTGGCCAAAATATTTACTTAAAATCTGGAGTGAAACCATGCTCTGAAGGGATTTCGTTTTCCCTCAGGCTGCTGCAGAAGTGTTCGCGTGGGTGGCAGAGGATTTTCACCTTTGGTGCGTGAGTCCAGTCACCTCTGAAGAGAGGACCCTGAGCGAGCTGGACCAGCACGGCAAATCCCATTTCCTCATCGATTTTCTTGAAGGATGCTCTGGAAGAACCTGGGTGTTATGTATTTGTGTGAGTAAGGGGTATTAGAGACTCGTGCAGTGAGATTAGAACCGAAACCGAAGGTTGTTCTCTCCTAAACCCCTCTTTTAAGGTGTTAACAACTTTAAAAAAAAAAAAAAAAAGAACCCTTTGTGCTAGAGATGTCTCAGGCTTCATCACAGACGAAAGGGTTTTTTTGGGGAAAACTGAGCCAGAATCTCCGTGGATGTGTTCTGCATTATTTGAGCTTAGAGGAAAAAAAAAAAAAAAAAAAAAAAAAGCGGTGGGGAGTGGTGGGGGAAGGCGGGGAACACTCTCTGGTAATACCGGTTGTCATAATCCTCTTTTTCCATCATCCTGCCCAGCAACAGCCGCTCCGCTCTGCTCCCCCTCCGGGACCAGGCGGCCTCATGTGAGCACCTCCCTCCTCTCCCCTTTCCCGCTGGAGCCATCCAGAGCAGATCAGGTGGGTGGATCAGGGCACCTGAGCATGTGAGATGCCCTCCTAGACCATCCCTTGGGCAGGCAGCTGGAAGATTCTGGGCCCCCATCATCACCCTCACTGTTGCCTCCAGAGGAGAGTGACCGGGCTGGGTCCCTGGCACTCAGTGCCAATGGCCCCATTGTCCAGGACGAGGCAGGAGGCTTGTGGTCTCAGCAGGCAGTTCTTCTGGCCATGCTCCCACAAGGCTGGGAGGGGAAAACTCATGCAGTGTGTCCAGCCCATGCAGCACAGAGCACACAGAGCACGGAGCAAGGCTTGCCGAGCGAGCTCACCGGAGGCAAGGGAGGGACGCGGCAGGGCCGGAAGAAAACAGAGAAACCCCCTGATGAGCAGAGACCTGCCCCAAACACACAGAGCAGAGAATGGGCATAGCTCCCCACAGTGCAGAGAGGGAGACTGCCACCAGCCCTCCCCGCTGCCCCCAAATTAAAAAGCTTCTGCGGGGTGAAACTGCCCTGTTTGGGGTCTCCAGAGCACCAGCAGTGTGGTTTCCCCCAAGGCACGGCTCAGTACAAGGGCTCAGAGGGAGAACAGGGCCAAGCCAGCAGAGGTGCTCTGGGGATCAGAGATTACTGGAGATGCCAAGGTCCAAGCCCTCGGGGTCCAGGCAGTGTTCCCAAGGGACAGGCAGACCCTACAGCCCCTGCTGAAGCCCATCAGCAGCTTGGGGCTCTGTTCATCCCCTTGAGCTGCAGCCCATTGATTCCAGCTGCTTTTGGATTCTTTTTGCTTCCCATCATGGCAGGCAGCAGTTTCCATATTTAAACCAAAACCAGTTAGTCCCCACTCAAATTACAGGTCTGAGTAATCCCCCCAGCCCAGTGGAAGGGATTGTTCCCAACAGGAGACCTCTCCCTGCAAGCACCTGGCCTGAGCACAGCCCCAGGAATGAGCTTGTGACACAGAAAAAGGAAATTGTGTTCGATCTTTTTGGCAAGATGAGCTGTCTGCTCCCTGAGGGGGCAGGGGAGCACTGGATCCCTGCTGGGGCTGCAGAGTTTTGAGAGGGGGAAAGTAGGCTCAGAGACAGGAGGGCAGCATGCTGGGCTTGCCTAGGGCTGTGTCCCCCATCCCTGCATGGAGCCCCGGCTGACACAAGGAGGAGTGCAGGGACCCTGATAACCCGACTGCTTCCCAGAGCCATTTCAAGATGCTCAAAATAATCTCTGGAGCATCTGCAATTCTCTGCCAAGTGCTGAATCATCCTCCTGCAATGTTTGCATTAGGAATGCAGGAGTGGTAGAGCCTTTTGCAGTGAGAGCCGGGCAGGGGGGGGGACAGGGACACAGGAGCAATGAGGAGTAGCAGCAGGAATGTGCTCTCTGTGCTACCTGCTCTGCTTGGCCCTACGGAGTGCCCGTGCTTGGCAGTCACCTGTGCACATCCCAGAGGGACACAGGCAGAGAGGTTGGACACACGGCAGGGCTGAGGCTTTGACTTCATCATGAGATAGGTCACGGTGAATCCCCAAAGCGAGACTGATCTGCCCTCATCCTCCACTAGAGCTGTAGGGAGACCCAACCTCAGCTGTGCAAAGCTCCTGGCATCTCAAATCCAGTCACCTACCACGGGGTCCCATCAGCTGCAGCAACTCCTGGCCAGCGGTACCACTAACGATCTGAAGTGGTCCGCTGGGGGAACAGCAATGCCTCACCTTTAAAACAGGAAAGCCCTCAGAACCACAGAGAAATGCACGAGTAAAAGGGGTTCATTTATTTAGACTTTCAACAAAACTTTAACAGAATCCTGCACTGGGGGATTTGAAATCTTGCAACATACCCTGGTTATGCACAAGGACACCAGAACTCGCGTGTGTTTAATAGATCTACTGAGATGTGGCAGATAGCAAAGGATTATCTGGGTTAGCTGATGTGAGAGGCTGGAGGGAGCTGTGCAGGGAATTCACTGCTCACAGAGACCAGCTGTTGATAAATGGGAGTTCACACACGCCACAGAGATCATCTGACCTGTTCCTGCGTATCACCAGACTCACTATCATTTATAACCCTGCTGGAGAAAGCCCCTTGTGTCACTGGACAGCTCAATAACAACAGCTTTAAACACTCAGGGACAAAAGAAACAACCACGGGTCTGAAGTGCAATGTGCTGAACCAACGTGATGTTATTATGGCACTAAGTATCAGTGGATGGGGCAGCTCTGCTCTAAACAGTGTCTCGCTGGAGCCTCTGAGCTGGAAAAAATAAACACACAAGTTTGGACAAAGGGAACAACACTCCCATTTGTGGGGGCCTTACAGCCATTCCACCCATCTTCCACCCAGCACTGAGCCCCCCCCACCCCTGCAGAAGATCAGAATGGGAATTATATACCTGCAATTGGAGACTCTCCAGATGCGCCCGCACGTGTCGTCTCTACAGAGAGCAGAGCCCTGCATGGGGCAGGAACACGCTGAGGTGCAGGCACACTTCTGCAGGGTGAGCTTTGGGGAAGAAGGTCTGGGTGGTGGCAGGTCAGGGGAAAGGTGGGTGGAGGGCTGGGCTGAACCTGCAGGGAGACCTAGTCCAGGTGAAGGACAGCAAAGTGGAGGGATGAGGGTGGCTGGCAAAGACTGGAGCTCGACTCTTCACCACCAAAGCGCTGGCCAAGAAGGCCAAGGCCATGGAGGAGGTGACATATGGCCTTGGCCTCCTTGGGCAGAGAAGGCCAGATTCACATGTCAGGGAAAGCCATCATCACACCCGTTAGCAGGTTCAGCACAGCTGGAGGGGCACGGATTATCTCCCCAGGCAGCCTGAAACCTGAGGCAGGACTCTGCTCACCTTATTGCAGCCAAGAGAAAGAGAGCAAACTCCAGCAGGAAGCCTCCAGTGGCTGGAAGACCTGTGGGCTGAGATGATTTTGCACAGCCCCAAGATAGATCTAATCTATCAGGACAGACCCATTTGTTGGCAGCTCCTCTGTGCCCGAAGGGAGGACATGCACACCAGACCCATCCCAGCCAGCCCTCCCCATCTGCAGGAGGCTCTGGGGCCAGCAGGGGAAAGCCTGGGAAGCCTAGAGAACACAAGCAACCAGCCTGCCCAGACGAGGCTTCCCATATGCTGCAGGGCTCTAAGCATCCCCGATCCACAGGATGAGGGAGTATCTGCCAACAAACTTGACCCTGAGCTCCTCGGAAGCAAGACAGGGACTGACTGCTCCTGTCAGGAGGGGAAAGGTCACTGTCTGGACTGCCCACAATGCCAGGCATTTCCAGGGTGTCCAAGAAAAGGGAAATAGGGCCCAGCTAAGCATTTGTGCTCTGTACAAATGGGCCTTGACTAATACTGATGCCCTGAAGCACTTGCCAGAGTGCAGAGATGGCAGCGAGCACCATCTCCCGGCACAGGGGGTGAAGGTGTCAACCAGGTCACTCCTCAGCCACGTGGAGCAGTGAGAGCTCCTTTGGGCTTGTGCTCCAACGTTTCCCACCTCCTGACTCATGCTGTCAGGCAGATGTCTCCTGCCGAGCTTTCAGGTTGTCATTTCCTTGTCACGCACTGCTGTGGGTGAGCACTGACATCTCATTGTAGCAACGCTCAGAGCAGGGACGACAGGAAACGCCTCCTGACTTCTGCCAAAACCAGCTCCTAAAGCCCCAAAACGTTGCTCAGAGCTCTTGTTCTAACCAGCAGCCCTCAGGACACTGTCACACATCCTGACCAGTCCCCTCCTGTCCCCACGCAGCCAGCGTGGCACTTCCCAGGCACACAGCCTGGCATTCAGTGATGCTGAGCTGCACATGTGCTGGGCAGTTCAGATCCCCACTGCTCCTCACTGCTCCTCCAGCCTCTGTCTCACCAGCAAGGGCTTTCTGTTTCCTTGCAGGTCACAGAAACCAGTGGCATGGTCTGACCCGTGGGTGCCTCCCAGCCCCACTCCCACTGTAGATGAAAGCTTTATCCCACAACTTACACAGCATCTGTGCGTGGTGTTAAAATGGGACTAAGAACTGCACTTTATCAGGTTTGCTAAAACATGATTAGAAATCTCGGTAGATTTCCTGCTTTGAGTGATCATAAAGGGCGCAGGGAAGGCAGAGTGAGAGCTTCTGCTTGTGCAGAAGGCTGGCTGGAGACCCGATGAAAGGAAATCAGGAATTGTTGAGATTACTGCAAGCAGGCCTTGTGCAGCTGACAGTGGTTGGGCTCATGAATCGACGCTGGGGAGACAGCCAGGCCCCCCATAAGCCAGCCTGCTCTTCCCAGGACAGAAGGTTACCAAGCCCATGTCCCAGGGAAGTGTCTCAGCTCTCACCATCTGCAGCAAACCACCGAAATATTGGGAGGATCCCTCTGGCTGCTGCTGTGTCTCACCTCCATGCTGTGAAAGGGCACTCGGGTTTTGCTGAGCTGGATGAAGGCTGTTGGAGACATCACTTTCCTTTTCCAGTGCCTGAATTCACTGGGGACACGCTGGCAGCCTGCCAGACCAACATTAAAATTTGCCAAGACATCAGCGTCACCTGGGGCTGCCAGGGCTTGCCTGAACCACACACAGGGTTTTCAGACCACTGGTACCCATTCTCCTCTTCCTCTCCCCCACACGAGGCTTCAAGCTCTGTCCAAATTCCCTCCATGCTCCTGCCACCTCCTTCTTTAACTCCTGGGTGAGCAGGGGCATCTTTGCACCTAATTACAGACAGGTTGGATTTAAAAATAATAAAAACCTCAACCCAAAAACGAAGCCCAGAGCACTGAATTTGCGGGCACTGTTAAAATAGCACCTTGGGGTTGTGAAATGACACTTTACATGGGAAAGGTCAAGTGTGTACACAGGGCACCCTGCCTTGATCCAAAGGATCCCACAGCAACAGGACAGACACGGGGTCAGAACCTGTGCCAGGGCCTCACCACCCTCACAGGGGAGAATTTCTTCCTAATATCCAATCTAAATCTATCCACTTCCAGCTCAGAGCCATTCCACCTTGTACTGTCATTCCACCATTACCTGACCCAAAGTCCTCCATGGGATGTCACTTCCCAGTTTGTCAGAGGCACTCTGCTCTTTTCCCAAAAGCATCTGGCAGCTCCAATAGGAGGACACAGTGAAGGGCTGGATGGTCCCATGCTCCAGCCTGACCTGCTTCCTTAGAGGATGGTACCAAGGTCAAGGGGCACACAGCACCCAAAACCCAGTGGGTCACCCAGCACCTGGGAGAAGGCTTGAAAAAATCCTATTTTCAAGCACAAGGAGGTTTTCTTTTTCAGTGAACTGCTTCAAATTTCACTCTGTAGATACATCTTTCCTTCTCCGCCTTTTACAGAGAAAACAAGGAATCACCAGCGATCAGCATCTTCAGTGTGGAGACCAGGACGTGTCCTGGGAAATGCATCTCCCTCCCAGGTAGGACATGGGTGTTGCTAATGCTGCAATTTGCTCTGCTGTACATATCTCATCTATCAAGAAGGAACTGGAATGGGGGAAGTGAGTTATTACCTCCTCGTAATGATACGGATGATACTTGATGGGCTCTGTCGAGCCACAGAGCTCTCACTGGGTGTGTGCAGCTGGCAGGGCTCTGCTGCAGATACATCCACACAGGATCTTGCTGGGCAGAAAGGCAGGAGAGATGGCCCCAAACAGGAGAGGTGAGTCTGAACCACCCCTGAAGTGATATCTACACCACCCCCCTCCAGCTGTAACAACAGTGAGGAACCAGGGACCAAAGGGATCACAGCCAACAGGCCCCAAATACATGCTCTGCCCTGGCTGAGCTGCCTCTGCCCTGTGAGACAGACAGAAATAGGGAAAACGTCTCCACAAGCCCTGCTAAACCTTTACTCCCCCTCTCCACAATTTTTCAGGAACAAAGGGACGTCAGCTTCACCTTGCAGATATTGGCTCACACAAAAAGGCCAGGACACCTGCAAAGCATTGTCTGGACTATCCATTCCCCACTCCATTGCCCCCCTCCCCCAGCCTGTGTAGGATTTCCACAGCTCCCAGCTCCCATGGAGTCAGAAAAGGGGGAACAGCTTCCAACTCCACCAGCCTGTGGGACAAAATCCACTACTTTCCTCCCAACACATCTGCTCTGAAACCATCAAGACACAGTTGCTTGTTGTGTCGTTATCCCCATGCTCATCCCAAGTGCCACGCACACATGCCACACATGAGATGGGCTCCAGCAGCTCGCCCTCTAGCCCCTCTCCTCCTGGTCAAGGAGGATCCCAGGCCTTTTCATCTCTTCACCTCAGTAACAAGTACATTTTACTCTCTCCACAGGTGGCCAAGACCCAGCTTCAGGCTCTTTAAGCAGTGATATCCAGGTTTGGAGGTGACCTGTCCAGGGCTTGGAGTTCTCCTTCAGCTTAGCAGTGGCTCAAGATCTCTCCACGGCTGGCAGCCCAGGAGCTGAGGAAGGCCTGGGAAGGCTCAGAGGAGCTTCCACAAAGGTGCAGAGGCACCTGCCCACGAAGAACTAATCCTCAAGGCCTTGAGCACCATCTCCTGGTCATTCCTGGATTCAGTGGCAACTTAACCTCGTGCTTCCTCCATGTCACCGTCCCTGAAAAGCTTGGGGGGACAAACCATATGTGGGAGCCCTTCATGACATGTGCAACACCTCAGCAGAGTCATATGCTTGCTGCTACACACACACACACAAAATGCCATGAGCTGCTCTCCTGGGAGCTCTGCTGCTCCCTTTTCCTTCCAAGTTATAACAGGAACAAACTCTCTCACTGGCACAGCCACCTTGGCATGCTCCTGTGCCACCATCTCAGCACCGAGTAGCCAGCATAGGATGCTGCTGGAAAACTCCAGTCTCGCCTCCCGTGGCTCTGGGCAGCAGGACACAACAGGGCAGCGCTCACCGTGGGGTCCCAGGCTTTGAGATCCGGCAGGATCACCGCTCCCCTGTGTAAATATGGCAGTGGAAGAGTTCAACCTCCTGGCGTGAGAGAAAGGAAGATAAATGCTACCAGTCCCCTCAGAGCCACAGGAACCCTGCATCCATCTAATTGCACTTCATAATGGATTCAGCAAACCATTAATTATCAGATTATATTTTAGGAAGCTGCAGATAAAAAAGCTTTATGAAATTTAGCTTTAAAGGGAGCAGTGTGCTGCCATGAAGCTGTTGCATCATGCTGGCACCAGAGAAGCAAACTTTACAGTGGGCACCTGAATGCATTTTACAAGGCAGTGCCCACCGTGTGGCAGGGGAATGTCCACTTGCAGTCACAGCAGCTATCCTACATTCAAACATCTTCATTACTAATGACACCAGTAATGAGGGACCCTGGCATGCAGGCACAGCTCCTTCCCCTTTTTCAGCATGTTCTTGGTGAATTAAGGGGGTGGTGGGACATCTCAGGGCTGTTTGCTCGCAGAGAGGAGGGGGATGCCCAGACCTGCCTTGGACCCTCCTTCCTAACAGACAGTTACAGCAAAAACATGGATGGGATCAGAACCTGTGCTACACAAGGTGCTACCTAAACAGCACTGAAGTCATTTAGCCCAGTTCCCAGAAAGCCCCTGCTGGAGAAGAGAGACCCAAAAGTCAGCTCTGTGCTGGAGGAGGTCTCCAGCTGCACATCAGTACAAATGAGAGTAGAAGACACATAGGAGCCCTTACACGCCCTGCAAAGAAGATACCTGTGACTACATAACTGATTCAGCCATAAAAATCTCCATCCTAAATTCTCAGGACAGCTTTTTTGTTTCCCATACCCATACACACCCAGTACTATTCCCCTCCCCTCTGTTCACAGCAGCAGAGGGTCACACCCAATTCCCATTCTTTTCCTCCGCTTTATTTCTCACATGTTGGGAGAGACAGGTGGTCCAGCTCACCTGAGCTGGCAGCTGCTGAATGCAGGGAGACTTCCCAGGCAGTGAATGTCCCTGGTCCCTGGTCATTCTGTGCTTGCTGCCTGCCTGGGATTGCCTTCCCAAAGAAGCCCCAGAGCAGCACATTGAGCTCCTGAACAAGTCTAGGGGATACCAAGTGGCAGTCAGAGGCACCCCGCACTGTCTCCCTCTTGGTTTCTTCACAAATTAGAGTTACTTTGTCATCAAACAAGTCCTCCATAGTCACTGCCACCTGCTCAGAGCCACTTTGGCTCATAGGGGATTCAGGCAACATCACAAAGACTTGGGAGCCAACGTGTTGGGTGCCATCGAAAGACATGATGTGCTCTGCTGTTCCTTGCTTTGACATCTGAATCACCTGTGTGGAAGGAAGACAGTGCAGGAGTCAGACATGCACAGCACCACTTTCCCCAGGATCCCTTTGCTGCCCACACCTTCCCCAGCCTCAGCTCAGGTAGTAACATTTAGCTTCACGCCACGGGTCTGCAATTACAACAGGCATGAGACTAATGGGAAATGCCAAACCACACACACCAGTGATGCAAGAGAAGACAGGAGAGTAATTTGAATATTTCTCTCCACAAAATAGCTATAATTTAGCTCCACAAGCAGCTGTAGACAGTAAACACTCTGTGATTATCCACTGGAGGAATGCCATCCCAGGGAATCTTGCACACTGCGTTCTCTCATCCAAGGAACTGTTCTCCACTGATGGCTGAGATTTTGAAGAGGAAGAGGCTGGGCTCAAACCTAGCACTGGGCCTCCAACGAAACAGCTGTAGTCTCATGGGGTGTCATCGGGTTGTTAACAGCCTGTGAGTAGCCAGGCACCTCTGCATACCCTGCCAATCCTCCTCCTTGGCTCCTGAAAGCCAGGACTGAGCCGCTTCCCCTCCAGCAAGACCTCCTTATGCCAGCACAGAAATGCCAGAGCACTGTGGGCTGGGGGTTTACATAATGGACCCCTCTAAAAATGGGGAATGATTTCAACTCAAACCACTCTGGGATTCGATGATTCTGTTCCAGGGGCACCATGGCAGCAAGAACTGTGCAGAAAGCAGAAGTAACAGGGGAATTATGCTCAGCAGATACAAGACCAGCTCCTCCTCCCACAGGACAAGCACTTACACCTCACTCTGGTTCTCAACTGTCCCTGAGGAGCTGAACACAGCTGAATCCCTGATCCTTGTCTCGGGTCTCCTTTTGGTGTGAATTCTTGTTCCCTTGTAGCAATGTGCTCCTAGACACATTCCCTCCAAGGAATGCCATTTGCAACATGACTATTTTTGATTCCTACACCTCTTGGTGGCTAGAAACTTGGGTGAACGAGATTCCTGAGGGTCCAGATGGGCAGATACGTAGCCCTTTGCAGTCACAGCCCATCTCTCGCCACGTAACTGCTTTTCCCCTACGGACTCTGCCTCCTCTGTCCAATTTATCCCTCTGCCAACTTCAGCTGCTGCACATGGCCTGCTGCAGGAGCAGGCAACAGCAACCTTGGCATATGAACCCAACTCCTGGCAGCACCAGCTCACCTGGTAAGTCTTGTCACAGATTCCAAAGGGCTTTCCCCCAGGGTGGGTCACCATGTGGCACTCCAGGAGTGATGGGGCACTGCAGATTTTGGAGCAGGTAGGGCAGAGGTGGTATTCCCAGGAACGGGCTTCATGGACATGCCTGCAGTGTTCCTGCAGGGTAGCAAAGCTCATCCGGCATTTTGTGCAGCTGTAGGGATCTTCAGTGTCTGCCACCCGGAAACACAGCACAGACCACAGAGGGCAAAGAAACCGAGGGAAAAGAAGAGTTAAGAGGCAGTCAAAAAAAGGGAGGGAAATGCTACTTTCCAGGTTGAAACTAGAACTGGAGTTTGGGCTTTACATATAGGTTTTGCTGTTCCTGCTCACCAGCAGCTTTCCGTGGTGAGCTCCCAGCAGCCTGTTTGCCATTATTTTTGAGATAACCCTGCTCATGGCAGCAAACCACTAAAGTCTCACTTTTCCTCATCTTTCCCACCGTGAGACCCCCAGCCAGCCCACAGACAAATACCATGTCATGAATGGTCCAACTGCACCACACCCGTGGAACAGTGGGAAATAGAGCCAAGGACATTTATTACAACCCCAGCAATGCATTCTCTGTGCCCATGAGCTGGAAGAGCCCTGCCTCAGCCCTGGGAGCGCACAGCACTAAATGCAGGGGCAGGAGCAGCAGGGGCATGAAAAATATGTGGAATTCAGCCAGAGAGAAGGAGGGGGAGAAACTAAGATAACCAGAGGAAGGGTGCATCACTGGAGTTTAGCTGTGATGGGACAGAGAGGAACTACTCAGGAGAAAAACAAGGAAGATGGAGGAGAGGAAGACTGCGCGGCTAATCTGAGGAGCTGGAAAAGGGGATGAGGGAAAGGCAAAGGGGTAAGCTGCAGGCAAACCCATGCAGGTGAAGGAGGTTTGGGTGAAGGTGGAGGTGAAGGAGGCCTGATGCACTGGAGGCTCCCAAAGGGTGGAGAAGCAGCCAGGAGGCAAAGGGAGGAACAGGGCACCAAGGAGTAGATGGAGCAAGCTGAGCCCGTGGCTGGGCTCCTGCAGGGAAGCTAACCCTCAGTGTGCTTCCCCTTGCTGTGGTAGGCAAGGGCCGAGGCCTGCATGAAGGTCATGAGGCAGTGCTTGCACGTGAAGGGCCCGTCGCCCGTGTGCAGCCACAGAGGGCTCTTCAGCATGGAGTTTGCCACCAGCCTGGCCCCGCACTCCTGGCAGGAGAAGGGCTTCTCATCGAAGTGTTCTGTCAGCTTCTGCTACTGCATCCCTGGGGAGGGAGGCAGGCAGGACACCAGGGTGGCACTGATGGGACCCAGTGCCAGCCTTGCCTCACTCTGCTGCAGAGGCCCCACTCCACCGTACCGCTGCATCCACCAGCACTCCAGTGACACCAGGGTCCTGGTGTCCACCAGGGCATTGTGAGCTGCCCTGAGGAGGGCAAAGAGACTCAGCTCCTCTTACTTGTCCTGCTAAAGCAGCCAGGAACTGGAACAGCTTGGTTATTTTTGGAGGCTTTTAAATTTACCAGTAGCCCCACTTTTCCTTGATGAGCCATGTGGAAAACCAATTAGGGAAGAACTAATCAGAAAGTGGTTGTGCTCAGTGGGGCAGGAGAAATGAGCTGAGCTGCATTTCTCACACATGGCACTCACAGAGCTGCAGGGAGGAGGAGGAGATTTCAGACTATCACTTTATTATATCGTCCAAACTTCTGCCTAAACATCCTGCTTACACCAACCCTACCTGAGGCATGAGCAAACTCTCTTCCGCAGATGTCACACGCCACAGGGAGCCGCTTCTTCTTTTTCTTGGCCATCCCCACCACCCCGTGGACCTCCAGCTGATGCTTTTCCAGCTCCTTCTTGGTCAATTTGACCTGGCTGCACTCTTTACATTGGATCTACTTTTCTCTGGACACCCAAGAGCATTTCACGTGCACCTTCAGGCAGCAGCAGAAGTGGAAGGCCTTATCACAGGCTTTGCAGACAAAACTCTTCTTGGAAGAAGCTTTGTCTTGGGATTCCTTTGCTTCTTTGGCACCAGCTCCTCTTGCCTTGTCCTCATCTTTGTCCAGAGGTTTAACTTGGGATTCACAGTTCACCTTCCACTTCCTGATCCCGGGTTTCTCCCCATTTCTCTCAGTCAAGAGACCCATGGAAATAGCAATTACTGGTTTGGTGGTAACCAGTAGGACTGGGTACCTGCCCCTCAGTCTCTTATCTCTTGAATGATCCCACATGGGCAGTTTGTCCTGCACAGAGGCAATCAGACACTCTGTCCATCACATTGGTGGCACATGGCTCTGGCCAAAAGTGGCTCTGGCCATGTATGGTAAGATGCATAAAGAGTGATCCTTGAATTTCTCCACACATACCAGGGGCCAAGAACCAGGGCCAGCTTTTCCTAAAAGCTTGCTCCTCCAACTGTTGCTTCCTGCAAAGCATTTGCCTCCTGCTCAGACACATGAAGTTACAGCCATGCTTAAATGTCTGCAGACCTGAGCCTTAGATATGATACTGCCTAAATCTGCCACTGAGAGTGGATATCCAGCCCTTAATTACGAGAAATCTCAGAAACACTTCACAAACACAGACTCTTTGAAAGGGAACAGATAATCTTACTATGACCCTTTTGAGTCTTCTGCTTGGGGCCCTGAGGTATTTCAAATCACTCATTTTGTTCATTTCTTACAAAGCTTAATGCTTTCCCTGTCCCTGTAACACCACCATCTCAAAAAGCACAAGCTGGAAAATTCACCCAGGATCTCAGTCTACAGAAAAAACCAACAGGGAATGTACGTATGGAAGAAATCAAAATACAAACAGATACATTTGTCTTCTTTGCTATAATGAGAACCAGGGAACTGTGTGGCCATGGAAACCAGCACAGACTTCTCCCTTTGCCAATGTACAGGAAATTCAGCCTGTGCTTGCAAAACTTCATCTCTGCCTCCTTCACTATGGGAAGAACTCAGCAGTGTCTCCTCACACGCCACCGCTGCCCCAGATGTACAACCAACTAGAGACTAAATGATACATTCCAACAGACCTGGAAATCTTAAGATGCCAAGTGGTGTGAACTATAACCTGTGAACACATCAAGGGAGAACTTCCAGCAGACTGGAAGACTGGTTTCCAGTTCGTCCTGCTCTGCCAAGGTTGCCTGGACCTGTCACCTCTCAGGTTTCTTCCCATATCCCTGCAACCAACACTGTCAGTTTTTCTGACCCAAGTGAAGAAGGATAACTGTACTTTTCTTTAGGCACAAGACCATGGAGATGAAAAGCCTTTTCATAGAGTTTTGACACATTTCTGAGACTGGAAAGTGAGACCTATCTTGACAAATGTGATCTCCCAAGAAGGAGAGTAGTCACTCCAAGAAGTGACTGTAGAGAGCCCTGGAAAGCAGATGGCTGGAGAGGAGGTTATGGAGTTGGCTGAAAAAGCCAAACCCTGTCCTTGCATGAACCAGCTGCCAGCACTGACAGTGCTCCAACTACAGCAGGACCCCAAGGAGAAGCCAAGAGATTCCATGTTGTACCTCCACCAAAGGAACCAACCCATTACTTTGATAGTGCTGAGCATGGTTGGGAATGGATGCAGTTTCCTCCAAAGGGCATTCCAAGTGCTTCAGCTCACCTAAATGAATTATCAGAAATTTTTGAGGGCTTTTTTGCAGTAGAGATGCAAAACCTGTTGTTTTCAAGTGGAAATGCAGACTGTTCACATCGCCATGTGGCACGTGCGTTCTCAGAAACATAAGGTTTCCTCAGCTCCAAGAGGAAGCTCACACCCCTGAGACATGAGGCCCAGAGTTATCACTCATATCTCACGCCAAGAACCACATGGCTATTGGTCCATAAAGTCACCTGCAACATTTGGGGCTGGTAAGCAGCGGTGTCAGAGCTGAGGAGCCTCGAAATTAAGATATTGAGGTTCAGCGCAAAGATCTGTAGGATGCCAGAAAGAGGCTGGTACCTGGCAATCCTTCTCTGGACACTTCATCCAGAATAGATGTTTTTGCCAAGCAAATACCATTTTCCAGGGCTTGTGTTTTTGATGTTGCTTCTTGCTTGATTTCGTCTCAACCTTGGCTTGACGCCCTACAAAGACACTCAGTGACAGCAGCTCTGCTCTCTTTGATGTTGCTGCCAGAGGCAGGATCTGCCAGAGCCGTGGCACCGGCTCCCCAGGCCCCTCTGGGCCCCTCTGGGCACCATTGCAAGGTGTCCACGAGCTTGTGTGGGCTGCACATTCACAGACACATAAACTGCTGGCTCACCTGCTCCACAGTCATCAGGGTATCAGCCCTGGCGCAACCCATGGACACACAGGGTCATGGGGAGTGGGACAAGTGCCTGCAGGATCAGAAGGAGACAGACTGAACGGCAGATAAGAAAGAATCACCTTTTCTCTGGAAATCAGAGCCATGGACAGGTGAAAATGCCAGCTGGATTGGTGGCAGCTCTTGGTGGAGTTAGAAGAGAGGGCCTAGATCTGAACTGGGTGTAGGACATCTCTCAGGTGGCCACTGAGGCAAGGCAGGGGAGCAGAGTGTGTGCTGTCACCCTCCAAGCCCCACAGCTCAAACAGTCATTGAGATCCTAGATTGCTTCTACCCGTGCCCTGCTCCCAGACACCCAGTCCCACCTTCCAGCAACATTTCCTCACTGCTCAAGACTATGGGCACACCAGCACACCAAGGGTGCAGAGAGTGACCTGCCCCCAGCACAGGGGGGCCAGGCTTTGCCTGTCCCTGCCAAACACAGAGTGATGGTGAGTTTGAAAGCCACAAGGCTTGTGTTCATTCTTAAAGACTGATGGCCCTGACCCGTATTTTCAGACAAAGTCATTAAACCTTCTATCCCTAAAAAAAGAGGAGACATTATTGGCAACCTGCTTACTCTAACACCCCAGCAATCTACTGGCATTTCCACACGAGGAAAGAGGGATGGATTGAGCTGAACCAGTGCCTGTGCTTGGATAAAACCCACACTGTGCACATCCCAGTGGACTCTGCAGCCCAAAGAATCTGGATGCATTCGGAAACACGATGCCATGAAAATGTATGTGAGCAAACAGAATTAGCAAGTCACATTTGCATCTCTTCCAGGAGAATGCACACCTGCAGTTACCTTCCTGGACCTCTGTTATCCCTGTCATTAAAGCACCAAATTCAGTTCAGCATTCTTCCTTCAAATGCAAAGACACAATTGGGCTCAGCTGGAAAGCCTCCCACGGCTCAAGGCAGGGCTCACTCGTGGTTATAGCTCTGCATTTGTTCTGGAGTTCATCAAATTGCTCTCTGTATGGGATGGTGGGTGGTGGCACATGGCACACAGCACAGGAACAGGCTCCATTTTGGTTTTGTCCTGGGGGGAGCAGGCTACAGCTTGCCTTTGTTGGTTAAACTATTCCCTCTTCTGTGCAATCTTTTACTATTATTGTTTATTGCAATTCCTTCAGTAAATTGTGACTCCAATTTGTAATCCTCCTAGGATTTTTTTTTTGCCTCCACTATAGAAAAGGGGGCTGTTTGAGTGGGCTTGGTCTTCCTGCTGAGTTTTAAAACCAGCACAGATCCTCACAGGGGAGCATTTGCTCTGTAAAATGCATATGGAGCAAGGCCAAATTAAAGCATTCTAAGAAAATTAACTCAGAAAATAGTCTTGGACTACAAACTGTGCCATCATGGTCATCTTTGCACAAGACAAGTGTGCTCTGTCATGACCTTTCTGCAGCCTGTGAAAAATCTACACATAGAAAAGCAAGTGACCGTAATATAAGTCCAAATTCATATAGATCCAACAGCACAGGAAGAGCCAATGAAACCCCATAGCTTAAGGATAATAATTCTGAAAAATAATCCAATATAGATACAAATTACAGAACTAAGCTGTTTAAATGCTTCCAGAGCAAGGGTTGGGGTGGGAAAATGCAAACACCATTAAAGAACACCAGTACAGGGTCAGTTATGGGCTCTACAACGCTTGTAGCATACAAAACTTTGACAATGGTGCAGGTTACCAGCAGGAGAAACACACACTCCAGTGCCTGGAACCAGAGATCACCCCTGCAAATCGTCCTGCAAAGTACAACTCCAACACCTGGCCAGGTCATCAGGCCACCAGGACTCTTGGTCCACCACCAAACTGTCACCCATACCTATGTGTCAAAGGGTGAAAGCCTGTGCTTCTCTTACCCACACAGCCCAGCTCCTGCATCACTGGCTGCAGGTCTGGGAAGGACTCATGGACACTGCACAGCACCTGGTAGATCTTCACAGCCAGGACCCACTTCTCCTGGGCTGTGCTCAGAGCTGCTTCCAAGGAGGCCTCTGAACTTTCCTTCTGAGCAGAAATACTCCGTAGCTGAAGAAATAATAAGAAGACAAGATCACCTGACAGAGATTTTGGGCTGTGAAAGGTCAGGTTGGTCTGGGAGTGAGGGCACATCCTTTCTGATTAATCTCTACTGCTGGGAACCTGCTTTGAGAAACCAGAAATCTCTTTTATACAGGTCTGTCCTTCCACTGATACATGTGCATGAGTTGAGAGAATTTCAGGATTAAGAGAAGTTGTAACAAAATAAATTTTCAGACTTTCTGTTTTGGTATTAACCCACTTTAAACCACCTTTGCATGGAAAAAGTGGTTGTTCCTCAACACCTGGCAACATTACCACCTCACCTAACTCATAAATCTGCACTTCATCAGATCTCTTCATCACAACTCATATCTAATCCTAATCTGCCCTGTCATTTTAAGGCCATCTCCCTTTGTCTTGTCACTTGCAAAAAGTCCCTCTCCATCCTTCCTGCAGGCCCTCATTTATATAAAACTCCCAATAAAGCATCCGGGTGCCCCGGGTGTGCTGGGGGGGTCGAAATGGAGCCCTTCCCTCCCCCTCACTGGGAAGGGGAAAAAGAAGAAAGAAGGTTTCTTCCCAAAGGGGACTCATGGTGTCTGCTGCTGGCCCTGTGACTTCCCCTTTCTTTGCTGATGTGCACAAAAATTGCTGCCAAAAACACGGGAGCCGGGGGAGGGAAAACAAAGGTGACAACCTCAAAAGACAGGCATGGTTCTCCCAAGACTCAGAATTTCTTGTCTCCCCCAGTTATAGAGATCCCGACTTTTGCAGAGAACAGGCATTCCTAAGGCACAATTTGCCACATCCAAGGACAGCCACATGGAAATTGGCTGGATGAGCTGTGGGACAGAGGTGCTGGTATTTCCAGGCTGAGCACAGAGGGGATGGCGGAGCTGGGATGGAGGCACCTGATGACCCCCAGGCTCTCAGGTTGGCTATTACCTAAGGATGGTGGCCAGCTCTAAAAGGTTTGCTTATTATAAAACCTGAATGCACAGGGCCACAAGCAGAACAGCCACGTTTGCCAAATAAAGTACTTTTCCAACAATGTTTCACTAAGGATACAGGTGTTGAGAACCACTGGAAGATGAGAGGTTGCTGGTCAGGGAAAGGGTAAGGAGTTAGAAAGCAGCTGCTGCCAGCAGCAGGAGAAGCTCAGGGAAAGCATGAGGGAACACCAAAGTCATTATCCGTTTGGAAGAAAAACTCTGCACCAGGTTGTTTCCAGATCTCCTCCATGAGCAGGTTCAGGGATGCAGGTTCCTGCACAGCCATCAGCAGCTGCCAAATGGCAGAGACAGACAATGACTGCTGCTCCAGTGCTGCTGACACGAGGGAGGGGAAACCGCTGGCCTCCCACCTCACAGCCTGCTCCATGGCTTTGGAGAGACCACAGTGCACTAACACACCCCATCCACCTGCCTCCTACATCCCAACCTGCTCCACGGCCTTGGAGAGCCACAGTGGCACTAACACACCCCATCCACCTGCCTCCTACATCCCAACCTGCTCCACGGCCTTGGAGAGACCACAGTGGCACCAACACACCCGATCCTGCATCACACTTAGACACAGAAGCACAGAGCATTTTGAGTTGGCAAGGACCCCCAAGGACACGAACGAGGCTCACCAAAACCCAGCCTGCCCTTGTTCCCCCACCTGGCTCACAGTGCAACTTCAGTGGTGACCACTTAGAAGTCCAGAACCTGAACACATCAGCTTCACTCTGAACCAAGTATCTCTCCTGAGAGCCCAGATCAGCCACACTTAGTTGCTAATCCTCAGCTTCACATACACTGCCTGCCTCAATCCCACTACAGGATACTATGGAATCCTTAAACCAAGTCCTGGTTGAGGACTGTCCCAAACTCAGCATGGCAGGTAGGAAATCAAGTCCTCAGGACTTGACAGGGTTCCCAGATGAGGATTAAAGCTCAGTATCTGCTTGCACACATGCAGGAGCCTGCTCACCTCTCTCTCTGCAGGAGCCAGGCTCTGTACAGCACAGATGCCCTGCAGCAGCACATCCGTGTCTGCCAGAAGCTCCACGAAGTTCTCTCAGTATTGTTGCAACAGTTGGACTCCATAATCCTCTGGGCTCCATTTGCCTGAATTCAGTGAATGAAGAAAGGAACAGCTCAGTTTGCAGCATCTTCCCAAAGGGTTTCAGAGGTAGAGGAGACCAAAAAAAAGCCCAGGCAGATAGTTCTCCCTGGGTCACTAATGCTCAGGGCCTTACGCTCAGCACACCTGGATTCACCTTCAAGCTCAGGATGAACACAACAAATCAGAACCTCTTCAAAGCAAAGACAACACAGAATATCCTCTGCCCACACATCTCTAACAGGAATGGATCTTTGCCACCCAAATGTCTCCTGAGTCTCAGTCCAGGTCTGAGCCCAGAAGAAAGTCTCAGTTTTCAGCATTTTCAGCAGATGACCATGTGGCTTTGTCTGTGAAGGAAATACTTCAAGATGTTCATCAGCTTTTTCTGATTCCCTGGAATCACAAAGACCCCATTATTGACTCCATTAATTGGAGTTTCACTGCAAGAGGTCTGTAAGTAAGAGTGTTTGATGCACTCCACCAAGAAGGAGCTCTGAAATGCCCCACCTCATGTCTCTCTCATGCCCTTGTACGACTGTCAAACACACTAACATTTTACGAACACCTAGGTGATCCAAGGTAATTGAGAACTTAGTGGGCTCAGTTGGTGAAAATATTAAGGGCACACAAACCAGACCTGCAGTTGCAGAGCAGTCATAGCACCTTCTTCTCTCCCTTACACCAAAAAAATGCAACTTTAACTCCATTCCTTTCTGCTCTCCAATCTAATTCCAAGCTGGACCTGCTGAAGTTTGCCTTGATAAATCAGAAAAATGATGACTCCAGAGTAACAACACCCCAACCCTTCAAAGATACCCCGGTGTCAGCACACAATGGACTAAGTCAAGGAAGAGGAACAGTGTTTATTCAGGATAATGAAGAGACTTGAGCAAAATCTACCGTGTCCCAAAAGTAATCTATGATTGTACTTGTCACCTGATTAGTTGATAAATAAAAGTGAAAATTGCCAAACAGATGAATCTGAGAAGGATTTTTTCACCACTGAAGTTTCTAAATTGAAGAAGATGCACAGTTATACTTTCGTAGGAGAAACCAAACCCAAACCTTATAGTTCATCCAAGACATCCATGCACCACTTTTGCTTGTGTACTTTTGCCTTTTAATCATTCTGGTTCTTCAGGACCAACAAGAACAATTCATGATTCTCACAGAACTACCTGGGAGAAAAGTAACTAAACACACACAGCTTGGGAAGGAAAGTCTGTGGGACCCAGAAGACACACAGTACCGGGTAAGGAGAGAAAACTCTTTGGGAAGGAGAAGGAGGCAATGGCAAGCTGGGGGAATAATAAAGGAAAGATTCTGAACTATTATGAAAAGCTCTCTGAACAGAGACTTCTTGGAGATATGAGTCTGATCCCCAGCAAAGCCAAGGGAAATTCACGGATGAATTACTTCCCTCCTTCTCCCATCAGAATGCTCCTGATTTTATGATGCAAATTTGAGTTGTTATGAATGAACTCTCAGGTCTGCTGCCATGCCAAGGTGAGCTCCAGAACCAGAGCGTGCCCTGTGCAAGGTGCAGGACCTCCTCCTCTCCATCAGCAGGACAGCACGGTGACACCAAAGGTGCCACCAGCGAATCCATCAGCCGCCGGCAAAATCAAACCATTCCCTCCCTCTTCATTTCCACGATAAGAAATACTTGTGCTCCTGTTTGTTCAAGCTGCAATTTGAGGAGATTCAGCTCTGTGTAATTAAGGAATACTCCTCCTTGGAATGGGTATTACCATGAGATAATTAACCATGCTGGGAGTCTGGTGTTTCAAGAAAGCAATCGTGCTTAACAAATGACAAAGCAAAGTGCCTGTCGGGAATGTTTGCTACAGAGGAAATTATCAGCATTATGAGCACAGTTTTGCTTTCTATTAAACACTCATTTACATTTCACTGCATGTTAATTTAGTTTTTAATTTTTATGTGACTTCAGAGTCTCTCGATGTGAATTGCTCAGGGCATGTCCAAACCCACCCAAACTTGGGAAGACTGTCCCACCAGGCAAAAGATGGGGGCTCCCGAGTCCCTGAACCACCAGAGGCAGGCAGCAACAAGAAAATCCCACCAAAATAAACAGGAGGAGGGACCCGGCCATCCAACAGAATGATGTCTAACGGGGATACTAAGTCGGAGATTCCCACCAGCACACTGCTCCACATAAGAGACCACGAGCTGAAATGCTACCTGGATTGAGGGCAGGAGCACAGCCCAAATAAATTTTGCCCCCATCTCCCTCAATCACAAGGAAATCCACATATGAGACTGTCCATATTTAATGTCAACATCTACAACTTTGGGGAATTCTTAGCTATTTGCTTTCAGAGACAGCCAGTACCACAAGTTAAAGTCACCAATGGAAGTTTAGTCTACCCATACCTTTGCTATCAGAGATGTTTGCTGTTTCCACCAAGTTGTCCAGCAGAAGCTGGAGCCCAGGGAATGATGCTTTCACAGCCCCCAGAAGTTTGATCAAGCTTTCCTCATTCAGGGTTTTCTCTTCATCCACCTTCCCGAGCAGGTTGTCCATGGCTTCCCTCTCGGAGCTGCTTTCACAGCAACCCAAAACCACCTGCAACAAAAAAAAACAGCCACAAACTTGCCTGTGAGAGCTTCCTGCAAACTCTTGGATCTGAACTGAGTTGAGAAAAACAGGAGCAGTATCACAGTACTGCAATAAATCCATACCCACTGCTTCCACAGTTTAACTGGGAGGTGTTACAGGGTGCTAGTTACAGGAATACTTGAACACGTCCCAGGTGTACCTGATGTGTATCTGCTTGATGACCACCCTGGTGGGTTCTTCCACCAAGTCCAGCTCTTGGAAGCAGCTGACAAGCAAAACCCCATTTTTTTAAAGGAAACAAAAATAGACTTAAAGACAGTGTTCAAAACAACATAACTTTTTCAGTAAATACTTTAAAATTGACAGGCTCTTTTCCCTTGTCTCCCCAAATTTTCTGCTTGCCATCAAAAAATAGATGGACAAAACCCCCCACTCTATTTAAAAAATCATCTATTAATTGAATTATTCTCTCTCTGATGAGGCCACATGAGACATCTGTAGCTTGGAAAAGCTCTAGGATAACAGTAAAATACCTCCAAGGGAGAGGCAGCTGACAAATACAGTTTTACCTCCTCCACCAACACTATGCTCCTGAGCAGAACCTCTGCAGGGCACCAGCTCTGTTCCCTGCTGACAAAAGCACTACACAGTCCCATCAAAAAATTATTAAGATCTGCCCTAAAACTAGTTACATTTTTGCTCCCTTTCCCCTGGTCAAAAAGCGCTTCCATAGCTTCATTCCCTTGTTAATTCTTCTAATTTTCAGCTGAAATTTATTCATGGCCAGTGTATGCCTGTTTGTACATGTGCCAGCATTATCTTTTAGCTTAAAAAGCCTTCTAAACTCTCTCTGAGGTGTTTATCCTACCCTTCCTCTCCAATTTCATTATAAGAGCACAATCTATTACCTTTGAGTCTTCATTTCCCTTGTCTATATTAGGCAGCTCCTCCCATAAAGTAGCTTCTCCACTCCCCTGATCTTCCCACTGCAGATCTGCCAAGTTCCAATATGAATTCACCTTTTTTGAACCAGACTGGAACAGAAATTTCTGCAGAGTCATCCAGAGCAGATGACACAGGACTCATCCAGGTGGGTTTGGAATGTCTCCAGAGAGGAAGGCCCCACACCCTCCCTGGGCAGCTGTTCCAGTGCTCTGCCACTCTCAATGAAAGAAGTTCTTCCTCATGTTGAGGTGGAACTTCCTGTGTTTTAGTATATGGGTATTGTTCCTCGTCCTGTCTCTGGGCACCACTGAAAAGAGTCTGGCACCACCCTCTTAGCATCTGCTTTTAAGATATTAATGAGATCCCCTTTCAGTCTTCTCCAGACTAAACAGGCCCAGCTCCCGCAATCCCTCCTCAGGCAAGAGATGCTCCAGACCACTCACCATCTTTCTGGCCTCCACTGGACCCTCTCCCATAGCTCCTTACCCTTCTTGTCCTGAGGAGCCCAGAACCAGACACAGCACTCAGGATGTGCCTCACTAGGGCTGAATAGAGGGGAAGCATCACCACCCTCAACTGCTGGCAACACTCTTCCCAGTGCACCCAGAATCCCCCTGGCCCTCCTGGTCCCCAGGGCACACCGTCAGCGTGTCACCCACCAGGACACCCAGGTCCTTCTCAGCAGAGCTGCTCTCTAGTAATTCAGCCCCCAACCTGTGCTAGTACTTGGGGTTGTTCCTCGCCAGCCGCAGGACCCGCAGTTGCCCTTGTTGAACCTCATTTGGTTTCTCTCTGTCCAATTCTCCAGCCTGTCAAGGTCCTGCTGAATGGTAGAACAGCCTTCAGAAGTACCAGCCACTCCCCCCAGTTCCATATCATCAGAAAATCTGCTCAGACTGCATTTGATCCCTGCATCCAGGTGTTTGATAAACAAGTTGAATAAGACAAGACCAAGATTGACCCTAGGGAATACCACTGACTACAGGCCTCCAACTGGATTCTACTCCACTGATCACGACCCTCTGAGTCTGCCATTCGGCCAGTTCTCGATCCACCTCACTGTCCATTCACCTAACCCACATTCCCTGAGCTTACCCATGAGGATGTTATGGTGTCAAAAGCCTTGCTGAAGTTGAGGTAGACACCATCCACTGCTCTCCCCTCATCACCCCATCCTGCCAGGCCATCACAGAAAGCATCAAATTGGTCTTAACTGATCGTTGAGAGATGTCCTTTGAGCTGTGATTTTCCTTCAGCTGTAGGAAATTTCTGTTTCTGTGTTTCTCCTGGATCAGGCTCCCCAGGCTCAGAAAAGAGTTTGCAGGTCATCTCCTCTCATTCTTTTTCTTTACTTGATCAGACAAATGTCTGTTGCTTGTCATGATACCTACCATGATGCCCAGCAGCCTGATGTGCCACAAGCCTCTTCACAGCTCTTTATTATAAACGTCTCACAGACATTTATTTGCCTTTCAGATGTTTTCGCCATTCCCTGCAGGTCCTAAAACCTTTCCTCAAGTTATTCACTCACTCAGGTCTGTAACCTCTTATAGAAGTTCTCCTCTCTCATTCAGGATGCAAACTTGAGATAGTTCTCCTACCTTTAACATAAAAGAAACTAATCCAACAGCTCCTCCTCCACTCTAATGAGCACCTGAACTCCTTAATTAGTTTCTCTCATTTCTAAAGATCCGTCCTTTTGTAGCCCAAACTCTGTTAGTGAACCTGTTGATGTATCCTCCCATTCAATTCAAACTGAGCTGCCTCTGGATCCCTCAGTCTGAAGTCCTCTTCTGAGGGAACACAAAAAGAGGTACAAGAGCAGCATCTCTTTGGGAGCTCACGCTGTATTGTGAAGTGGTCACTGAACTCTGCAACCACCTAAGCCGTGAGACACCATGAATGAAAGGTTACCTGCTCTTCCTTTGTATCCAGCTTTACTTCATTTAGGTCATAATCTGCATCCAAATCCTCTACCCCGCCTCCCCACATTGCAGAAACACCAAAAAAGCCTCAGAAGTTACGCACTCAAAAAAAGAGAAAGGCTAGTTTAAAAAGTTCCCCAGGAAAAAAAAAGAGATTTACAAAGAGGCTTCACAAAACATCACGTACTGGTTCTCCAGGAAAGAAAATCAAACTTGCTCCATGCACAGCTCAGACCAGGCCCAGAAAGAACCCAGCTGCCCAGAAAAGAAAGGCTGTTACATGAGAAACTAGCACTTGTCTTGCCGAATAAATGTGTAGCTAATGAGGCAGTGACTGTGAAGAAAAAGGAAAGCCTCATCTTTATGAACTCTTGGAGAACTAGATCCCACCCTTGCCAGCCCAGAGCTCCAGGGCAACACTGGCTGCATCAGGTAAGACAAAACCTTCAGAGGTGGCTGCTAATTCCATGTTCTTTTTCCCAGTCCCTGAGGTACCAGAGATCCCCCTGCACATATGGGTCCGCCATTTTAATCAATTTTTCTGGAATAATTAAACACTTTTCCATTGGTCTGAGGGGAGAGGGTGGAATGAAACAAATAAACCACACCTGAAAACCAGGAAAGCCGTTAAGATCAAGTCTGTACTTGGCAACTTCTGCCTTGTTTTCCCGTGCCACAGACGGACAGAATTCTGCCCCCCTCCTTCCCAGAGTGCTCCCCAAATACATCCGTTATTTGATGGGAAACTGTGGGCTGAAACAAGAGCATGAAGGGATCCCATAGAGAGGAGAAGGATTTGGTATTTGGAGCAGGGTTTGGAGGCTCTGCAGCAAACAAAGCACACAGTGTGAAAAGAAACATGGAATAACACTGCTCCTCCACCAAAGGAGGCAGGAGCCCTGCAGCACATGATGATGCAATTACAGGCTGTATCATGTGCCCAAGGAGCAGAATTATGATGGCAGAATGGTTTTGGTTATTACTGCAGGGGTTATGTTTGTTTTTTAAAATGGGAAGGGAAGTGAAAAACGGCTGAATTTTAACTACCTGATTCCACGGAGACAAAAAGAAGAGCGCAGGGAAAAGGTGCGGCCTTTAAAAGAAAGACCACACTGCAACATGAACAGGCATATATGAAAATCCTAATTTCCCCACTGCTAATGAAGCTGCCAGAGCTTGGTGCTCAGCTGTGCCTGTGCTCAGGGATGCTCCACTCTGGGCCCAGTGAGGGACCAGGAGCAAGACAGACGTTACTTGAGGGGCTTATGAGCAGGGCAGAGGTTCTCAGCCCAGCTGTCGTGGCTCTGGTCAGGATCACTCAGACAGAAAGCAGAGATCATTCATGCCACTGAGCACAACTTTCCACTCACTATAATCCTGTGTCAGAGGAACTAACTGATGTGACAAACTAGGACAGGAGGTCTCAGGCTGCGTCCTGATCGCAGCATGCGAGGGCACTCTAAGTTCCAGCTGCACAGGGTACAGACAGCTCCCCCTAAACGTAAAGGAAAGCAGGTTATACACAGAATTTTGTCCGTTATGGCTTCTGCAAATCAGCACACATAGTGCAATTGCTTACAGGAAAGGAGAGCAACAGTCCTTCCCACCAACTGCTGCCTTCAACACATAAAAAGTAACACCAAATCAGTTAGTCTTGCAGACAACTGTGTGGTAAGAGCCACAAAAAAGAGTTAAAGCTGGGAGTCAGCTGAAAGGGAAGGTGATGACCAGAAACTGGCAAGCAGGTAAGCAGAGTGGCTCTGCTCACACTCCCCTACAGAGCCTTCTCCATGCTCCCAAAAAGGCATTTTCAGGGCTAGGAGGAATACCAGGCACCTCCTCTGCCCCAGGCTCCACTTGCAGGGGCAGTCTGACATGGATCCTGCTTTTGAGGTTGCCTTCACTGCCCAGCTGTCACTATTGCCACAGTCCAGCACAGAAGGACCTGAGACCACACACGTGCTTTGCAAAAGGCAGGTGAAACAGCCAGGTGAGGCGAACCACGGTACAACACTGCCTGGCATCCCACTGACACCCCACCTCGCCCACACAGTCTGCCTTATTCCAGATGGTTTTACCCACTTCTCCAAGGGGGGAATCCCTCTTCTGCTGCCGCCAAGAACTCCACAATGGGGCTCAGCTGTGTCACGCTCCGGATCAGCTCCTCCCTGCAGCCCAGCAAGCAAGTGGTCAGCGTCTCCTCCTCAGCTTGGTTCTCTGGGGGGAAAAGGATTCAGAAACACAAGAGAAGAAACAAGTCAATCTGAAGGAACTGACAGGCTCCTGAAGCAAGGGAGACTCTGTGAAAGATCTAAGTGAATAGCAAAGCTCATCCCAAGCACAAGCAGCAGAGGAAAATCACTTTACTATTCTCTTTAAACTCTATGAAAGGAAAATGTCTGATTTATCTAACAGAGCACAAAGCCATAAAGCGAGCAGGAGGTTAACACCAGGTTTGTAAGGCCACCGCTTTGTGTCAGGCTCGAGTAAGAAAGAAGCCTTCCATCCCAAACCTCGGCTGTGCTCTGACCCACACTGGCTGCCAGCCATCGATCCAGCCCTCCGGGCAGTGATGGGGAGAGCCCTGCACAGCTACACCTGCTGCTGCAGGCAGAAATGATCCAGGATCTTGGCCAGCACATGATAAACCTCCTGCATCCAAGAATACAGGGCTTCTCTGCTCTGCCTGTAAGATTACACACTCAATCAGCAAGAGGCAGCACCCAATTTCCAATTTACCTCCTTGCTGTGGGGCTTCTCCAGTGCCCCGTTCCCTCTCCAGCAGAGCCGCTCTCAGCCTGGAATTCATATCTTGAAACAGCTTCAGAAAAGACAAGAGAGTCTGAGGGTCCAGGGGCCAAGTGTCCTGGGTGTCACTATCCTGGGTGGGAGCATCCCTGAGCCGAGCATGCTCGACTTTGCTCAGCAACTTCTTGAACAGTGACTGTTCCCTTGCCTTGGCCAGACAGGCAGCCAGAGCCTACAGCAGAACAGAAATGCACAAAGGTTTAGATGACAGAGTCAACTGCCCCATACAAACACACACAACAAGCAGAACCCTGGGGTTTTGTTCAGGGGTCAAAAAAATTAATCAGAACCCAAAAAAAAAAAACGCAAAAAACGCCCACATAAACACACACCACTGAACCCAAGCTCCAGCCCAGGGAAGGAGGGCAGCAAGCCCTGCTGCCAGCCCTTACCTATACAGCAAATCCCACAAACTGGAGGTGGTTCCAGCACCAAACCTCTCTTCATGTCTTCCCCAAACAGCCATAGGCCAGTAAGTGTAAGGGACCTGAAAAAGCATGGATTATCACCCCTACTTTGGAAAGTCAAGGCTAGGGCGAGGGATAGTGGATCTCACAGCAGAACAAGGAGGCATCACTTTCAGAGAAAGCAGAGAGCATTTCAAATGGGGCTTTTGGGAATCTCCCAACCTCAACCACAATGGAGTTTTTTCTCCTAGAGAAAGCTCTGGAGAGGAGGTGCACAAACTCCTGAGTGCCGTGGGCTCCCAGCATGCCGGGCAATCCAACCCAGAGTTCCAAAATCTACTTCACTGACCTGAAACAGCAACCAGAGGCAAACATGCCTGTGCAGTTATGAAAATAAAAGGCAAAGAAATAAGCTGGAACTCTTGCTCCCATTTCCCAAGAGTCCTTTAGCGCTGTAAACATTTGCCCCTGAAGGCACATGCTCCCCAGCTCTCCAGGAGAGATGCCAGCCTTTCGGAGCAGGCAGCCTTTACTGGAGACTCCAGAGATGCTATAAAGGTTCCTTTGAAGTGGGGAGTTCAGCCCTGCTCCAGGGAGAACGGCCATTTTCTGCTGTCACTGTCATTTTTATTCCAGTGATAAAAAGGCTGAATGCAACCGCTTGGGGCTGCCCCGGGGGAGGGTGGGCTGGCTTTCCCTGCAGGTGGAAATGCTCACAGATTTGGGGAGCAAGGCAGTGCAGTGACCTGGTGCAGTGACCATCCTCAGAGGGAAAACTGCACTGGGAGTCCCAGCTTCTCCCACTCAGTTTTCCTGCCAAACAGAGAGTGTGGACATGAAGGGCTCTGGTGTAAAGAAGAAAGGAGATGCCGCAGATGTGCCGGGGAACAAACTTAAAGGTTTTTTTTTTTTTTTTAATGCAAACATTACTTTGTAATGAGACTTGCTAACCAGATCGTGTTTGTTCTCAAGGTTTGCATGCCTGGCCCCTTCCAGATCAAAACGAGCCCGTAAAACACAAAATACCTCCACTCTCACCATTCTAAAGGTGCTCAGATCCTGCCAGATCTACTTTTGTACTAATATGGATGAAAAGTAACTTGCATTGTTGCAATATATTTTTTAATTTGGAGATTTATTTTTAAATTAAAATAGCACAGCATTGCTACCCAGAGCCCCAGGTAACATCCCTTGCTCAGTGCATGGACTTGGTTAATGGAAATGACTTTCCAGTAACTGAAATGCTCTGCTATTTATAGGCTCTTTCCAGAAGACTCTTCCTCAGACATGTTGCTCAGTGGGAACAACAGCCTTTTAGCATTGCTGTGAAAGAGCACACAGTACATTTTAGACTTACTTTGAAGCACTAACAATTCCCAAAGATCCTGGAAAAAAGGGAGAAATACTGATCCTAGGTGGAATCCCCAGCTTCCACTTAGTCATAATATGCCCCCACATTACAGCCTGATCCATCAGGCTTTCACCACCTGGGATGCTGCAAAACCCTTCCTGGCCAAGTTGGCACAAATTAGCACACACCCAGCTTCCAGATGGGAGCCAAGTGGGAAACTGAGTCACCAAGACCTGGCTTAAGCTTGAGCTGTGCCACCAAACAGGCTCCATGGTGACTGAGAAGTTTGGTCCCAGTTCAGGATGTCAGTTCTGGAGGCCACAACACTCCCAGCTCAGCACCTCAATGGTCACACACCATGGAACAGCCTTCCCAGCTCATCTCAGGCCTCCCCATGCCCATGGCAGCCCCAAGGCAACCTCTGAACAGGAATCTCTGCAGGTAAAGGCCCAGGAGGCAGGTCTCCTATCTCCATATCCTCTTCACATCTTCCATGTTTTTCCAGAGAGGCCTCAACCAGATGGGCAAGCAATGTACATCCCCCCAAGGCAAGGTGCCGTGGCCCATAACTGAGTCTAAAGAGCGATGTGAGGAGAGAGGGGCAGGGCAATCACTAGCCCAGCTGGCCACTAGCTCTTCCCTGCAGGTGGGAGACCAGGGTTATGGCTTTTCATGCCTTATCCATGCTCCTGCTCCCACCATGAGAGCAACATCCCAGCAAAAGCCACTTTAGTGACTATTTCTGAGTGATCTCCTTCAAGCATTGGCTTTAGAGTGAATGCAAACTTCCAGAGGGTGGTGAGGAGGGATCTGCAAGAAACAGGTTGAAAAGCATCTGTTCAGGGTGGCAGAAGAAGCTGGCTCCCTTCAGATCCCTCCCGTGTGAGCAGAGGGACACTCAGGTACACCACAGGAGGCCGGGCACCACGGGGAAACTTCCGGAGCCACAACATCAGTGCTCTGTGAATGAAAGCTGCTTTGGGTTTTATACTGTTAATTTTCAATGTGAAGAAGGTGAAAAAAAACATAAAAAAGTCATTGGAAACCTGCAGAGACTCACAGGGTTGGTGCACAGGCTCCACACACCTGGTCCTCGGAGAAGCTCCTTGGCTGTGACCCCACCATGAAGTCAATCAACTATCACTGTGCATATAATAATCAGAAAAAAACTATGTTCCCCTTTCTCCTTCAGAAACCCAAACTGCTTGTTTTTCAAGCCTGCATCTGTACGTGACTGATGAGGGAGACCCCATGAAGGCTCCGTGGACAATGCTGACCTCCTGCTTGCTCCACACAACTGGAGCAAAAGCTCAGCCCAAACTTCTACACAAGCACACCAGAACAGGGTGGAAAAAAGTTCTCTAGCTCTGTCACCACAAAAGAAAAAAAGCAAAACCCTCAAAAGCTTTCACTCCTAATCAGGATGCAGAAGATAACAGGAAACTTCTTTCTTCTGCTGCATCCAGAAATCCCTGCAGCTGCAAATGAAGGACGACAAGGACTGGACAGGCCCACAGGCAATGGAAACGATCCACAAGCACAGTGACATTTATTCTACGTGGGAGCATCAATGCTCCCCCACTTCATCTGAACCCAGCAGTACATGGAACAAATGAGCTGTGCAATAATTTGAATTGAGTTTCTCTAAGAGAGCACAGGAAGATAAGACTTGACACCAGCAAAGCTCTTCCACGCTTCCCCAAATTACTGCAATTTCAGTCTTGTTCTCATTTCCAAGCAGGTTTCATCCAAGCCGGAACCAAATTAGATAGGAATAGTTTATGCGAGATATACAGAGAAACTCTAAAGCAAAAACAAGCCCCAAAATCACATCTCCCTAAACTGAAAAGCAATTCATCTGCATTTTTCAGTTCGGGGAGCAGAACAGAACACCAAAATCAGAAGAGAAGCAATAGTTCTCACAAAAGCCAGCCTTGTACCACAAACCTTCTTGGGAAAAAAAGCCCACGACCAAACAAGTCTCCACTGGAAGCAGAAGGAAAAAGGCAGGAACAGCTGAGGGGAGCAGACAGGAGTGCTGCAGGGAACAAGGCATCATGCAGGGATGAGCTCACCAGCAACAGAAGAGAAATAAAGAAGCATCCATACCCAAATCCCACAGAAAGCAGAGGACCCTGAACACCAGGACAGCCTTGGTGCCAACAGGCAACCCTCACACTGCCCAGGCTTCACTGCCCAAAGCACATCACTGCTTGCTCAGAGAGATCAGCCACCCACAAAAGGCTCCCAAGTGGAAGCACACAAGGGATGGAAGATCTCTTCTGCAGCAGGGCAAGCACACCCAGCAGAGCTTTCTGCAAAGAAACCACATGTCACCGGCTTCCAGACATGCTTTTACTTGCCCCGAGGCAGCCAAGACTTCAAGCAAACCACTAGCAAAAGGATACAAAGGAGGGGAGGGGAAAAAAAAAGGAGAGAGAAAGAAAATCCATTGACATCTACCAATGGCACAACGTCAACCTGAACTACACATCCGAGCCAGGCTCTTAGGAGCTGAACTTGCACTTCAAGCATGACTTTGAAAACACACTGCTGTGCTTCCCCCTAAAGAAAACACCAGGCCCATGATGGAAAGAGCTCCTCTGTGTGCTGCAGAGTCCAGACTCAGTGCTGGTGCCCACAGGTCCCGCTAATCCCAGAGGGGAGCTCAGAGAGGGACAGATCTGGCTGAGCCTTTGCTTACAACAGGCTGCAGCCTGTTCCCCCACTGCCCTGGGGCTGACACTTTTTATGCTTGTCACAGCTGAGAAGTGATTTTTCAGGAAGGCTTAAAGAAAATCCATTTCTCATTTATTCAGCATTTATTTATAGCTGCAGAAAAATTGTCCAGCTACCGCTTTGCAGTCAGACACCCAAACCGGCTCTGGGCACCACAACCTCTCTACTTGGCTCCTGCTGCAACAGCTCTTTTGGGAGCACAGAGGACCACGAATGGGTCTGTAAACCTTCCCTGCTGGGTCTGAGGTGCTGAAGGAACATGAAACAGCAGTGGCTGCAAAGCAATAGCAAGTGAGGCCGTTGTGCAGCAGAGAAGCTGCAGCTCACCTGCCTGGGTGCTCAGCAGGCACAGCTCTGCCCTGCCGCGAGCAGCAAGGGAGGCAGCACACAGAGGTGGTGCCTCCTGGCTCGGGAGCACTGAGCTGCCAAATCCCTTCTGGCCACACCCGTCCCTCGGCACAGCACTCACCCCAGCTCTGCTCCAATTGTAAGGCTGGAGAACAGTAAAACCTTAAACCTGACATATTTATCTGATCGCAGTGACAAACAAATGTACAAAAAACTAATCCTTCTCTGAGCAGGGCACTCAGAGGTGCTTGTCAGCCCAGGCAGGCTTGGGCTTGCTGCTGCAAACACAAATCTGTCTCCTAAAGGCCACGAGATGTTACATTCAATACCATCAGGAGAACCAGCAGCTAAGGGAACACGGGGTTCCCTCCGTGAACATTTAAGGGCTCAGCAGAAAACAATCCCGTGCTCCCTAACTCAAGGGAATTCTCCTCCCTGCTGTCATACATGTTTTGGGGTTTTTTTTTTCTAACAGATACAATGCCTTGGGCTTTAATAAGCAGAATGCCACCACAGCCAAAATGTTCCACGTCCTGCTGTTTGTGTGGTGGCTCTGAGATGGGGCAATGGCTGCCACGTGGCTACCACTGCTCAGAGCCCAGAGCACCCTTCAGCACACTCCAAGCACCGGACTCAGCTACCCCTTCCAACAGTAACCAAGCATTCACCAGCTCTGACTGCTTTTAAAGCAGCACACTGCCAGGAAAAGCATCAGGGGGCAGCATCTGGCACTTCCCTGCCACCCTCCATTCCACTGCCCCCTCAGCAGCTCTGCCATCCGCAGAGGCTCCACAGCAAGACAGTGCCAAGAGCTTGGGAAATCTATATCAGGATCTCATATGTCAGTTGTTTACAAGTCGATGCAGTTCCCGAAGCAAATGCCATAAACAGGAGGAGAGAAATCTGTGCTGAAGCTCTCCTACAACACAAGGATGTCTTCAGGGCAGGACATACTTCTTTATCTGTGCGCATGAGCAGCTTGCATTTACAGATGCTTCTCTCCAAGGTGGTGCTCAGGTGAGCACATGTTGCCCTTCAAACAACCAGGCACCAGTTTCCCATGCAACAATTTCCTGCACAAGGCACAAACTATTCTAGCCCTTAGCAGGATGGGCTAAGAAAAAACTTGGATCATTTATGGAAGTAAACACACCTACCTCCTTTTGAGAGGCAGCAATTCCTCTGCTCAAGTCTTTTCAGCATAGCCTGGGCATCAGAAAGGACCTCAGAGAAAACACTTTCATATTGAAGAAAAAAATCCAGTTTACAGCTTTTGCTCTCTGCTGCTGTGTGAGAGAAACAAGATGAGTTATTTGCTAATTGAAGGGATTCGCAGAAAGCATGATGTGACTGAAAGGCATCGGTTTGTAACCAGCACATTGGCTATAATAGGAAAACTGCGACTTACAAATCCCTTCTGAAGGTATCACACAGCCTGGAGGGAAAACCAACAGTTTATTTAACACCAGTTATAAATGGAACATTTATTTTAAACCCAGTACAGCCTCTGTTTTGCTCCCATGCTGAATAGGAGTTTAAAGGATAAGGTAGCATTAGTTTAGGCAACTCTGTTCACTTGCTGTTAGACAGTCTGATCAGCCCCGTGTCCTGCACAGACACAGATCCCACCACACAGCACATGCATACACACACCTGGGCATGAAAAATTTTGCTCACTACAGCTCTGGCAAAATGGTGACTGTGAAACAACTGCAAAAGCCAAAGAAAGAAAATCCCTGCAGAACAGGGTGTTGCTACTAACCCAGGGCAAACTGCAAACATCAAACATCGAGGAAAAGATGCCCCATAACAGGAAAACGTGAGTCGATGTGTTGCCAATAGGAGGCAATGCTGTGCCCAGACCTGTGAAGACTCACCTAAATCCCTCAATCACCCTTTCCCGTCTGGAGGCTCAGCAAGCTCTGGAGGCTCTTCCACACAGTCACTCCACTCAGCATGGGCAGGCTGGTCAGGGCCAGAGCTTGAATCCTCCTGGAGGGACCTGGAGACACTCAACATCAAGTCCTGGTGAACTCAAGTGCAATTCACAGTAAGTTCCTGGCCAGGACAAGAAATACCTGCTTCCACTTCTGCTTCTACAGGGCCAGGTAAAGGGAAAACTCTCTCAGTGAGGAGGGTATTTGTTTTTTCTTCTTTGGGTTTTCCAGACTGGGGCGGGTTATTAGCTTCAGCTTTGTTTTCAATTGAATCTGCTGCCTGGCTGGACACTCCGCTCACTACCAGGTCCCAAGGAGAACAGCTTATGAGGTCCCTGAGGAGGCTTTTGCAACTAACAGCCACATCAAACATCGGCAGACAATCTGCCCCGGAGATAACTTTGGTGAAATTGTGTTTCCCCAGTGGGACTTTGCCACTGTACGTTATCTCCAGCAAGAATGCAAACTCCTCGGGCATCCCCAGAGAAGCATCAATGGAGATGCTGTCTGTACTGTCCAGGAGGGATTTAAACAGCAGGCTGGCAGCAGCCAAAACCACCTCGTGTGCTCTAAAGTGCACATTCCCAAAGAAGACGGTGCAGTCACAGAAGTGCTGCTCCTTGCACAGGGTGTACAGCTGGGGCAGCAGCTGCCAGCTGTAACTGGGGAGCTCCATGGCACCCACCAGCCTCCTCCTCTGGCCGTGGTCTCCACACTGCTCTCACAAAACGCAGCTAGTGAGAAGGAAAGGGATCCTGTCAGCATTTCGTTCTGCAAGACAGAAGAGTAAGTAAAAATTACTTTTCGGTTTACACATCCCAGTAGTTTACTGTGCTGCAGTTCTGTGGTTACAGCAAGATCCCCATTCCGAACTCACACTCCAAGAATTCAGCAGTAATTTACCCTGAGACCTAAAGAGCCTCGATAGTGTTCAAACCTCAGTGAGCAGATTTGGATTGAGTAGTGAGTCCCAGGAGCTGTCAAAAGGGAGCAGAGCCTCCCTGATGTGCCATACAGCTCACAGAGGTGTCAGTGCCCACCAGATCAGGCAGTGCCAGGCTGTGCCTGCAGCCAGGGGCTGCAGCTGATGCTGAATTCACCAGCTGGTTTCTGAAAGGACAGGTGGGGAAGCAGGGGAGGAAGACCTCTTCAGATTATCTACCAAACACAGAGGAGAATCTGAGAAGCTGATTTTGATCTGCAAAGCACTAAGTGGTTTGGGACCAGTTCATTTTCTTCCCACATCACTGGTAAGATGAGCAGGGCCACGTGAACATCAGAGATAGAGGTCTGCTTGCAGCCCAGGGCCTTCAGCACCCCCTTCTCAGCACATTACAGTCCCAACTCATGAATTTACAAGTCTTTGCCCCCATGCTATAATTTTGTTGCCAGGTCTTTGCCCTCATGCTATAATTTTGTTGCCAAAGTCCAGAGCTCTAAATCTCATCTACCAGAGCGTTCCTTTCACTTCCCCCCTCCCCACCCTGTTGCAGGAGGGGGAACATACAGGACATCTGCCAACAGAACTCTGTATCAGCAGGATACCTGGAGTTTTTATCTAAGCTAGACAAGATAAAGATGTCACTGCCTTGTCTCCACCCTTGGATGCCTAACACTGGTGCAGGCCACAAAACAGCATGAACACTGGAGAAGGAGCACCTGGATGGACACGATTTACATGACCTTCAACGTTTAACATCTTTGCACTCAGCTTCCTGCTCTCTTTCAGAGAACAGGAGTAGTATTTGACATTCCAAGCTAATAGCTCAGGGAGAGGGGAAAGAGGACACTCAGTTTTTTGGTGGCTGCGGGGACAAGGAAGGCTGTGCGTGGCAAGAGCTGGGAGGCTGCTTTGTTTCTCAGGCTGGCTGCCTAGTTTGCCAGCACGTTTTTTTCTGCCCCCCCCCC
>VXAY01002124.1:199587-309910 GCA_013399855.1 Oxyruncus cristatus | reverse complement strand
GAGAGGAACTATTTTTGGTTTTGGGAAGAGAGAGAGATCCATCTTTGTTTTTTCCCTTCCCCGGCTCCTGTGTCTTTGGCAGCAGTTTTGGGGCGTCTCTGCGAAGGAAAGGGGAAGTCACGCGGCCAGCAGCAGACATCGTGAGTCCCCTTTGGGAAGAACCCTTTCTTTCTTCTTCTCCCCCTACCCCGCCACTCTCCTCGCCCCCCAAGCTCACCCGGGGGCCTCCAGGTGGTAACTGCCAGAGCCCAACAGCGTCCCCTGCCGACTGTGGTTAGAATTGCACCAAAAAGCGCAAACTGAACTGTTCACTTTTCATCGAAACAGATTTTTGGGTATAGGGTTATTGTTCGGTTGGGTTTTTGTTTTGCGTTCTTTTGTTGTTCTGCCAATGCACCTATATCCTTTAATAAAGGGCTGTTATTTTCTTTTTCTCCATGTTTTCTCAATTGGAGCCTCTTAATTTCAGATTTACAATTGCTTAGAGGGAGGAGTTTTGGTCTTCCTTATAACTCATCCTCCTTAGCAAAACACTTCTGTCTCATTAAACTGAGACATACAGACAGCTGAGCAACTGGTTGGTGGATCCCAGCCACGCAGGTGGGCTCTCCTGAGCGGCCAAGAACTCCCATGGGCTTTAAAGATGAAGTGCTATGGAACATGTTTTTCAATCACCAGGGGAAGATCCCAGATAGTTGTGACATCACCTAAAAGCAGAGGTGTCCTGCTCCCCATCTGGGTACCTCTGAAGCAAGAACACACGGTGGTTAGGTCCTTCTCTGGAAGGCAGGAAAACCTGAGCGGGATGATAGCCCACCCTCCTGCTTCTCAGAGGCAGAGCTTCTCCGGGCACATTGCTACCAAAAGTTGGCTGGTTTGCAGCTCAACTTTGCAAGTACCAGATCCACCCCTTCAGCCATGCTCAGGACCAGCCACCTGCACTTCCAGCCTATCCAACATGAGGGCTCTGCTCTCCTCCCACACTGTTGTAAATCACAAGGAACCAAGCTGCCATGAACGGAGTCACTGCTGGCCGTGGGAGAAGAGAAAGACCTGATTCTTTTGCCAGGTTCAATATAAATAGCATTTTCAGCCCACCCACTCTTTCCTGAAGCTGAAGGACTTCCAGTATCTGAGATTAAATTGGGTCTGCTGGTTAAATGATAATAGTTGTGGCTCTTCCTACAAAAGGACAAGCAGGAAACATCGATGTCCTGGAAGAGACGTCTGCTCACTTTGCCATGAATAGCCTTCTGCATGAAACCTACTGCTTGCACCGTGGCAAGCTGGAGGAAGCAGCAGCACCGTCTGCTCCCTCTATTCCTGGCAGGAATATAGAAGACATATTTGCTCATGACAGCTCGAAACAGTGAAGCTCTAAGCAGCCTAGCAGCATGTCCCCTTCTTCATTACAGCAACTCAGAGCACTGGAAAACATGTCCTAAGCAATTAGCACAGACATATTTGTTTAAATACATTTTATTTCTTTAATTATAGGGACCCAACAACCGAGTACTGCCAAAGAGAACAGGTATTTGTAACAAGGGGTGATGGCCAAGACCAGCCTCCAGGCAACTGCCCCCTACTTGGAGCACACTTCAGGCTTTTATTCAAAGCTTAGAGCCAAAAGGGACCACACCAGCAATCTGATTCCTCATCCATCACTGCCTCCCAGATTTCCAGGCTCAGTAACTCGGGTTTGGCTGAAGCCTCCCTTCCAGCAAGGTGCCCAGTCATGATAAGAACTGATTCTTAGGGGGAGGACCCTCCACCACCACAGTTACTCTAACTGTTAATTTACATGTTTTCTTTCTCACCTGACTTTGTCTAGCTTCATCTCCCAGGCATCCTCTGGATGACTTCTGGGAGATTTGGCTGGGGGACTGGGTGGAACTGGGAATCTCTGAGAGCAGGTAACTGATCCTTCAGCAGTGATGAGAGCTGACAGAACATTAGCTGTCTGCCTCTGCCAGCAGCACTAGTAGGAAAAGGCCAACTGTCACTTCTTCATCTTAAAACTGCTTCTCTGCATCCCTCCTGGGACATATAAAAGACCAAGACAAAGTCTGACTCACCTGAGTCACAAAGGGGACAAAGGAGACAGGGCATTTGCCCATCTGAGCTGCACAACAAACAGGCTTTGCAAAATTAATCCTTTGATGGGACATCTTAAAGCCCATCCTTCCAGCTTTCCAGGGAGAACACCAAGATGACTTAGGAGTTTTCCTTCCACCAACTTCCAGTGAGACTGTGAAACAAGCAATTTAAGCCAAATTTTCAACAGTGCCTAAAATTCCTAAGGCTCTACGTGATAACATGTCGATAAATGTCCCCTGTCATCCTTAAGCAGCAGTTGCCATCTGAGACTGCACTCAGGACAGCCACTTCAGCAAAGATGCCCCTTCTTCTTCTGAATTGCCAAGTAGAGGTGGTTCAGAACAGGTCTGCAGCAAACATTACCCTCCACTGTTCAGTTCCAAGCTCATTCTACCTTTTCCCAGGTATTCCTGCCCTCACACAACTCTACAGTTTGAGGGAATCATGTCTTTTTCTTTAAGCTATATTAGAACACAAAAAGATCTGTTGAGAGCAGCAAACTTTCTTCATAGAGGAGGAAAGACGGACACCCAATTCTATCCAAATAACTAAAAAAGAGTGCCCAAATTAAATTACTTCTCTTCATTATTCATATAATTACTTCCATCTAGATCCAACAGATTCAAAAGCCACCCACGTCACCAGGTTCATCAAAAGATAATTGAAATTTAGGACCGAGTACTTTAGCAATTAAGACTCTGCAGAGACAGGTGCTCCAAAGGTGCATGGATGAGACCATCCTTCCCTCGCAATTCCTGCTGCCACAGTACCCACACCTTTGGAACACCCATCACAAGACACAGAAAGAATTTTAATGTCTCTATGGCCTGAGCAAAAGGATTCTCTATGTCCCTCACTGCCATAACTGAGGACTTTTGCAAGGTGCTGGTCAACACAGCTGCTGCCATTACTAACAACGAAAGCTCTTTCTGCATCGATCTCAGTGGCCAGCTTGAGGATGTGTTCCATGCCTGAAATTCCTCCTGGAGCAGGCTTTTTGTAGCTTTAAAATAAACCCCCAAAACAACTACTGTAGCTGCACACTATCGAAAAACGAAGCACTCCCAGCACAGTGGTTCTGAAAGGCACAAACCCACAGCCTGCTGCTCCCTCTGCTGCCAGCACAGCACAGCCTGGCACTGCCCAGTGCCAGGCAGAGATGGATAACTTGCAGTGCCCACATGGATAATGAAGCTTCATAAAATCAGCCTGCACACCCAACGTGAAAGTGGAAGAAAGCAAGTCCTATGTGAGTTCTAAAAAGCTGAAACAAAGCAGGCAGAAAAAAACCCCAAAACACTAAAAGTGGACAGCAAGAGATAAGCAAAATGGAAGAATCCAACTTCCCTGTCTTAAGTAAATGCCACTTGCACTGGAGTCGATGGAAGGCACTCACAGGAGCACCCCTCAACCCTCCTGCTCCCTAGCACTCTCTACTCAGGGAGCTTAAATCCAAAGTGGTCACTGCAGCAGGTGCCAGCCCACAAAGGCTCCTTGCCCTGTGAGAGGGGCTCAGCCCATCCCAGCCCACTTGCACCCACTCAAAGGTTCATTTCACAATTCTTATGGAAATCAGTGAATTTGAATTCAGCAGGACAGAAAGCTGGGATTCATCTTTCATGTTCCTCGGCCCTGGGAATGACAGTGGCCTCTAAACGAGGGGCAATGTTTTGTTTTTAGCTCTGAGTTAAGGGCAGAGACAGCCTTAAATCACAATGTGAATATTTTCTGTGTGTGTTTACCAGTTTCCTGTTTTCTTGTTACCAAGATGATGATCTTACAATGAGGGTTATTGGAAAGCAAGAAAATCAAGGACTGCAATTCAATTTTCTTACCTCTCCCACCAAAAGTAATTCAGTCTTTGAAGTGCTGAAAGAGGCTTGAGGGGTCATTACTTGTCTCTGGGGTGCTCCAAAGGGGCAGAGCAGGCAGCTCACCCAGAGCATAACGTGAAATCCAGCACAAGGAGATAGGGCACACCAATTTGTTTTTCAATCTATTTTGTTGCAGTTCAGAGCATCAGTGCAGACTGATAACAGAAGAAAATAAGCAACACTTTGACTAAATTCAGCGCTCCACAGTCTCTAAAGGCAGCAGAATATACCGCTCAAACCCCACGCATTTTGTCTGCACTGCTGCTCAGAACAGAAATATAAACAGATTGAAAAACAAACAGCTCTGCTTCAACTCTTGATGTTAAGTTTTCTGTTACTATTCAAACCGAGAGCTGCCCCAAAAAGCAAATAAAAGCACGCAGTGGAGAAACCTTCACAAACCCAAAGAAACTGCCAGTTTGCTCCAGTCACTGCTCAGCCACGGATAACTATTCCCAAGAACACTGAAAAGTGCTAATTATATTTTGCAGGTTCCCCTAACATCCTCAAAAAACAGAAGTTGGACATCTGAACTGCTGTTGGTCAGACAGGTTTTCATCAGTGAACTGTGTGTTGTAATTTATTAGTAACTTGTCAAAACTATACTAGACCAGCTTTTGTGACCCATTTTGCATCAGCAGAAGTACAGGAGACATCTGTTCCCACAGCCAAGGGCAGACATGGCTCAACACACCCCGAGGTGCCTTGATCCAAAGGCCTGTCTAGGCACACAGAGAATTAAAGAAAAAAAAGCTTGAAAATGACATTTCTCAAGCGTGGTCACCCCAAAACAGATCTGATTCCCTCAGACTTCTGAGTAAGTACACACAATTACTGTGAGCTGAGTCTATGGCCACCTGGACTTCCATCGCTGTCTCTGCCTGCTTTGGGCCATCCGAGGCACCTTCTCAGCCACAAAATTCCATTAATACAGAAGGCCCTTCAACAACTTTTCAAATGCGAGCCCAGCTGCTCCAACACACAGCAGAGGAAGATTGAGCACTGTGAAGGCTGAGTGGGGTTTACCCCAGGAAGCCAACGCGCTTCCTCCACCTCCTGGAAGAACTCTATAACTGCTGAGCCACTTTTTAGGTGACAACGGGCTCATCTTGACACCTTCTTTAAGTGTATGTTGAGGCAGTTAAAATAGAGTGGAAAGAGATGAAACATGAGCAAATGAGCAGGGCCGAGAGGCTGGGAGATGACCTGTTGCGGTCTGTACTCTGACAGGCTGTCTCTGCATCACCCTGTCTTTGAATGAGGGTTGTAACCCAAATTCCTCCTCAAACACAAGACGCTTGGCATCTCTTGATCAAAACCCTGAAGAATCCTGCTGCCTTATGTCACGTCTGGCCCATTAATTAGGTGTGTCAGCACTGGAGAGCAACCTGCCCACCCGCCAGACTCACCCTCTGCAGGGAGGAGCTGGGCTTCACTGACCCGGACCCACCACAGCACCTTTCTGTAACACATCTAACCTGACCTGGGAACAGGGGCAGCCCTGCTGCTCTCTTCTCACTGCTCCTCTGCAGAAGCTCTGTCGAGCTGGAGATCACACAGGAAAAAAATGGATCCGATTGCTCACTTTTTGGTATTGTGCAAAAACCCTGTTTGTTTGTCTCTTGAAGGCCCAGTCTTGACGGATCATCCCAAAGAACAGATGTGATTAGTGGATGTGATTAGAGAGAAATGTGCTGTGGCCAACGGCGGGAAAGCAGAAGATGAACCCCCTTCCAAGCCTACCTTTAAAAAACATCCTGGGGAGGGTCACAGTTCAAAGAGGCCCTAATGCACAGCTAATGACAAACACCTTTGGAGGGGCAGTGGTACCCAGCAGGCAGGTAGAGCCAAAATTCCGGTGGGAGCATCTTTTATGTGCAAGTTACAAAAGGAAAATCCCCTACCATATGCGATCTCCCAGCTCCCTTTGGCAGAGGGAATGCGGGGAGTGTTTTAAACGAGAGGCAAAGCAGTTTTTTGGGCATCCGCGGAGCACCTACAAAGGTTTACTCCTATTTAACACAGCAGCCACGAGTGGGGCGCGGGGGTCTCCCCTCCCGGCCAGGCTGCAGGCAGGGGCACCCCCAGGCCCCCCTCAACCTCCTGAAAGGCTTCGCAGGGGCCCTGCGGGCGACGGAGGGCCCCCCCCGCCCCCCCGGCCCCGCCGGACGAGGCCGAACGGCCCCATCCACGGCGCGGGTCTGGGATGGCGAGGCAGGGGGGCGGCCGGAGCCGGGACAGCCCGACGGGTTTCACCTTTATTGGGAGCGCCGTGGTTTCACCTTTCTTGGGAGCGGCGCGGCTAACACGGCAGGCGGGCGGCGGCGGGGACAATAAACCCCTCAACAACAGCCGCCCCCGGCCCCGCCCGCTCCCCCCTCACGACGGCGCCGCCATCTTGAGGCCGCGGCGGAGCCACCGCCTCCCCGCGGTGCCTTCAGAGGAATTCTCTGTCCCCCAGGCTGACTTTTCTCACCTTATGTAAAGGTGACTGATGTAGCCAGATAACTTCTGCAACAGAAGTTGCTTCACGAGGGAAAGAACTCTCGGTCTTAAGCACTGCGTGAGGTCACATCCCCCAAATAAATATGCATGAGGTAGGCGGAGAATATGTGTTAGGCGGGTTCATGCGAATTTTACTGCGTAAAAGATGCAGGTTTTTACCCCTTGGTGTGCTTGGTTTGTGGAAACCTACACGTTGCACCTTGAGCTTAATAAACATGAACGTAAACTCCCTTCTGAGCCAGAAACTCTGTGTCTGTGTTTTAAGAGCTCCTGAAGTCGCGAACGCCAGCCCTGAGGGACCCGCGGCTCTTCTCGCCGCACCCTCCTCCCGTGCCCGCCGCCCTCAGGCGCTCTCGGAGCCCCGGCGGACAGATATGGGGACGGGCTGTCCGGGGAGGTGGGGGAGTCACCGTCCCTGGAGGCGTTTAAGGAAAGACTTGACATTGAGCTTAGTGCCGTGGTCTAGTTGACAAGGTGGTGTTGGGCCATGGGTTGGACTTGATGATCCCAGAGGCCTTTCCCAGCACCAGGCCTAAAGCTGGGGTAGTAAGGGGTGTGCGTGTCACAAGCAGGGACGCCAGCGTGTATGGCTGCCCCCAGGGCGTGCGAGGGGCAGAGAAGCCCCCAGATGCCGAAGGCCACCGTGCTTGCCGGTGTTGTGTGCCTGTCAGCCGTATGTTGGCGTGCAGCAGGATGCAGGGTGAGAACAGGCTGTTCTGAGTCTGTGTGCCGGCATCCTGCTCTCAGGGCAGGGGTGACGGGACCCCGGGCTGTATTTCTGACATAGCACGAGTGCTCCTTGCACCTCCTGGAGACCTCGGTGTATTTATATTCTGGGTCCCTCTGTGAGTAACATGACCCGGCCCACGGCTCACACGAGGTCTCTGGGTGAATTTCCTTTCAGCAGCTCTGAGAGCTTGCAGATGGCCCGAGCGAGCAGGACTGGCCCTGCCTCCAAAAGCCAGTGCAGTGGACAGTCGGAGGCCACCGAGTCACCCCGCTGGCCTCGGTGAGCCACAGCTCTGCAGGGACCGTGCCTGTGCCAGCACAGATGTGACCCCTTTCCCCTCCTGTGTGCCACCGTCGAGCGGGCATTCTCTGCGCTCTGCACCGTTACACACCTGAAAACTGCCGGTCCCTCTGTGCTCGGCTCCGACAGGGCTCTGGGGAAGCTTTGTTTTTGACTAGTGTCACTGGGGAAGCAGAAAGATTTTGGCTGTGTTTTGCATGAAAAATAATACAAAAGAACCAGCCCCGCCTGGTAGCAGCAGAGAGCAGCAGGTTCAGGTGTGACCATTCACATTCCCAGGCCTGGAGGGGGGTTATCTGCTCCATCTATTGGTAGATTGAGGAAGAGAGCTAATGAACTGGCTCATTTGCATAGACAGGTGCTAATTGTAGGATAAGTGCACAGAGGTGTGGAGAGTGATACCCTAGGCTTTGTGTGACCTGGTATAGGAGCACCAGGTAAGCGGCAGGGCCTGGGACTGTGGGTCCTGGCGACTGCCAAGCCCTCTCCGCAGGGATGCACATGAAATTCTGGGGCTGGCGTGTGGTCAAGCAGATCAGCTTGCAGACAAATGGGTATTAATTAGAAACCCACAACGTCATGATGAGACCTGCTCTGCTCTGGGACCTCTGTGCTCTGCCAGGGAAATGCCTCTTGGCCAGGATTCTTGGCCGAGAGCGGCACAGCAGCTATTCTGCCAATACAATAGAAATGGCATAGCAGCAGTAGGTTTCAAGGTCACTTTTGATGAACGCAACAAAAGCAGGACTGTTTTTTTGTGGAGTTGTGGAGAGAGGTTCCTGGGGACCTGTTCAGACCACAGTCCTTTGCCAGTCTCTGGCACTGAGTTGTCTCTGCTGCCGCTGTCAATGCCCACTCCACCGGTTTTCTCCTGAGTGCTCCTATTTTATGTACTGAAGGGATCCCTGTGAGAAAGCGCTGTACCCACATCTGGTTATTTTTATCCCCAGGCTGGTGATGATCAAAGCAAGGGGATGATGAAGCCCTGAGAAGTCACCAGTGGCTTTTGCTCTGAGGCTGCTGACAGCAGCTGACCTGGAGATGATGTCCTGGCTGTGATGATGACCTGCTCCAGGCTGCCGCGGGGAGAGACTGGCTCTGGCCAAGGAGCATTGGTTAGACAAAGGGCAGTGGCTGCTACACGAGGCACACCATCCCCATTACTGTCAGATCTGTGCTCACTGCAGGGCCATCTCATTCTGCCTATGGTGTGAGGAGCTGTGTGTTGCATCAGGTGCCTTCTCCACAGCAGCAAAACTTTATATAAAGCAAGCATTGAGTGCTTGCTTTCCCCAAAGTGCAGGACTGTGGGATAAAGTTTTACCACGCGACTCTACAGGGAACCCACAGGGGAAGCCGAGTGAGGTGAGCTGGTTTTGAGTTCACCATCCTGACAGGGATCACCTGAATATTACACAGAGGAGCTCAGGCAAGCATGTCTCCAGCTCCCACTCTTCCTGAGAGTGGAGTTAGAGGTCCCACACATCCAAATAGGCCTTATGTCTTGTCCCTGGAAAGAGCCCCTCTTGCTGAGACCCAGCCCACTGAAGGAGTGAGAACTGCTCTACCTTGCTTTGCCAAAACTGCCTCCACACAGCTTGAAAAGCTCACAGCAGGGAGTCAGAAGGGGTGAAACTCAACCTCCCCTCTGGAACTGGGACACGGGGGCAGAGTCCTTTTCTCTCCGGAGGTGACATCTTCTGAAGGAATGGAGGTCTGACTGGGTGGGATCGCTGTGGTGGTGAAATCCAAATCATGCTGTTTTCACCAGATTGTGACGTGTGCATCTTTTCCAGGCAACACAGACTTTGGATCTGCTTTTGATGCTCTTGGAGCATCTCTTGGTGACAGATAGGCTGTCACACGGCACAGATCCGCCCATTCAGGGGAAAAGAAGCAGGAAAAGACCCAGACATTTCAGCTTAGCTCAAGCATGGACAGCAGCGAGCCAAGCTTAAGGCCATGCGACCACATCTCTCCCCTCCTCTTTCACAGTCTCTGCGCCCGCAGCCTGGGTGGCAGCGAGCTCCATCCCTGGCTTGCTGCTTCTCCTTTGAGCACTTGAGGGCACTGTTGGAGTTTGGAAAGAGGCAGATTCCTGCGTGAAAGATTTGTTTTGTGTCACATCATGTAGAGGCACATCAGTGTTGTGGCTTCCATTGGAACACTGCTGTTCTCCGGGGGTTGTAGCTTTGGCCTGAACACTCCATCCCAGCCAAAACCTTTCACAGAAAATATCAAGTCATGCAGACTTCTTTTATCTTCCTTCTTCTGTAAATATTTCTCCCATCCTTTTAACCCCAAGGCTTCTCTCTTGAGGGCCAGATCTCTGGGCTGCACAATAATTCTCAAGGGGAAGCAGAGAGTTTGGTCACGTGAAATTACACTTCACCTGCACAGATCCTTTAAGTTTCCAAAGCACTGTTGATGCAAGGAGGCACAGCCTGTCCATGTGTGGACAAAAATCTCCTTGCTCCTGGTGTTGGTCTCCAAGGGAGTTGGAATCACAGGGTGTGCTGAGGGTCAGTGCTGCACACAGCTCTCTGCTGGAACCTGTGCCAGAATTACTATTTACATGTGCTGGCATAAAGTAATAGGTAATGGAGCAGAACACCATGCACAACCCCTCCAAGCTGTCCCAGAGGACATGCTGGGAGTTACCAAGCAAAGTGCACTCTCCATGTACCAAACTCCAGATTTCCTCCCACCCCAATCCTCCCCCCTCCTGGAGTTTTCACTGGAGCAGCTGGTTTATGGCAGAGAAATATCTGTTTCCCCTTTTGCCCCATCCTTTTGACTTTGCTAGCACATTCCAGGGTTGTACTCAGAGACTGTAAGTTGCCCTGTTATTCCAGCTAAACTGCCCTCAAAACTGAGTTGGATGATGTCATGGGGAAGGGGACATTCCCATTAGGAACAGACTGTAAATGGGATTGGAGTATTTCACTGCTGTGTTTCTCCAGCCAAAGTGAAGTTTTACTGAAGAGGTGGACTGGTGTCACCCAGACTGACTTTGTAGTGCCCTCTTGTAGTTCCTATAGGTCCACCAATTTCCTTGGCTTTTGCTCTATTGCTTTTTATTGCCAGGATTCCCAAGGGAGACCACCTCTGTGGCATTTGCTATTCCTGCTCCCTTCTGTGGGGTATATGGGAAAAGAAGTCTTGTGTCCAGGTTCCCACTGGATACTGGACTGTGTCCACTGTTGCTGAGTGTGGTGGCCCAGTGTCTGAGCAGAACATGTTGAGAACATCAGGCTTTCCAAAGAGCACTGCCCCTTTTCCATCAGATTCTGACTTCTTGTGGCCTCTAGAAAGTGCAGTTCCCAGGCTCTGTGGTTGCTATTGCAACTAGCACTTATCTGTGATCCATTACTAAACATGATCGGGTTTCTTCCAGTCTTTCCACAGACAGGTTGGAGTTTCAGGAGGCTGCAGAGATTCCTTTCAGGATAGGGCACAGCACTCGTCTTCAGCTGAGCATCAATATCCAGTCCTGGCACCACTCCAGGCATGCCTTCATCCTCCACTCAGCATGCCTAGGCATCTGTCCATGATGTCAGCTCTCCAGTCCCTTGCTATTAGTGCCTGGCCTCTTTTAAGCAAAATCCCACCCTAAATGCGACCCAAAGCTCACCCCTCACCTGCTGGTAGGAACTACTGGTACCTGTCACATTGATTTTCTGTGATCTCACCAACCTTGCTGTACAAATTATTGTCCTGCCATGGCACTCACATCTGTTGGGATCTTTGGGACATCCCTTGGGTATCTCCTTCCAGCCACACCAACGCTATCACAAAGTAACAGGCTGCAGATCCATCTCCGTGTGTGGTGAAGGGGTTGCCCAGCTCAGCTTGAACTCTTTTCTCTCAGAGCTGATCTCCAAAGCTCCTCAGGAGGGACTTCATGGTAAGCAGGGATTGCTCAGCATCTGCAACGCAGCGAGCTGGGAGTTCAGAGGCCAGAGGCCACAATCAGCAGTCTGAGAACAACCTCCCTCCTATCCATAGCTGCTGTTAGCAGAGCAGCAAGATCCCTGCACCAAGATCTGCAAGCTGCAGACTGTCCTGGACACTGAGTACATGCAGATCTTCATTGCTTTTCTCCCTCCACAGGCCCATGCTGCTGCAGAGTTCCCTGCTTCAGAATCAAGTATCTATTTCTTTCTCCTGTGCCTTGGCTTTAGGTAAAGCCCCGTATCTCTGTACTCTCATTTTTTCTCATGACAGTGCCCATCAACACCTCTCTCAGCTGTTCTAGTGCTTCAAACACCATTCCTGAGCTGAAGAGTCTGTTCTTCTAGAAATTGTGTCCTCATTTAGATAATAAAAGGTTTTCCTTTCATTTTCCTGCCTTTGCTCCAGGTGGCCAGCTCTGCTCACAGTCTGTTTTCCCTTTCGTGCATGTGCCTGGGTTTGTCTGTGATCCAGCATCCCCGGTGGTCTGAGTCCCTACATGTTGACCATTTGCTCTGTTTCTAGGTGCTGATTTGTTTTCCTATTAATCTGCCTCCCTCCCTTCCTCAGCTCTCCCTAGACCAACCGCTGCCAACATGTTTCATGTATCCTGTGCTGCGTAATAACCCGAGGGAAAGGGGGCTCCATGCCTGGACCCCGGGGCTCTGTAAGAGCTATTTCCAGAGGTGGCAGGTGCTGGCAGGGCTCCAACCTTGCTGATTTAGTTGCTCTCCCTCCAAACAACTCCCCATGGCACATGTCCCTCTGCACGTCCCAACCCAGTTGCTGCATGGACCATGTTCCTGCTGGGGTCAATCCCTCTCAGTCCCTTTTTGGCCCTCAGCACAGGCAGGCAGTTGCACACCAGTGCCTGCTGCTGGCTGGAAGGGAAGAGAGTGCTCGGCCTTCCCACCACCTTGCTTTGCTTTTTCTGATGGAAGAATGGGGGATGGAATCTCCTGCAGTCCCCTGATTGTTCCGAGGCAGAGCCATGGTTTGGATCATGAACTCCTCTCTGGGCAGCAGTGTTGAGCTGCAGAAAATAGAAGAGCTTGATCAAAGAATCATAAGATGGTTTAGGTTGGAAGGGACCCTAAAGCTCATCTTTTTCTACTCCCCTGCCATGGGCAGGGACACCTTCCACTATCTCAGGTTGCTCCGAGCCCCATCCAACCTGGCCTGGAACACTTCCAGAGATAGGGCAGCCACAGCTTCTCTGGGCAACGTGTTCCAGGGTCTCACCACCCTCATAGGGAAGAATTTCTTCCTAACAACCAATTTAAATCTACCCTCCCTCAGCTTAAGGCCATTCACCCTTGTCCTGTCAAGGAGGATGTTCTCCATCACTCAGCCATGCAGGTAAATCTGTGCCCTGTGCACCTGCCTGGGAAGCATCCTTCCTCCAGGCCTCCATCACAGAGGACTAGTGCCCCAAATACTTCACAAGGGTCCTTTCTCATGGACTGGGACGTGTCCTGTTGTAGGATCAATGGAGGCCAAGTGGGAGAGGTCCTGATGGCTGGCATTTAGCAGGGTGGGACCTACCCCTAACTGATGCAAGCAGAGCAACCTGCACCCCGTATATCACCCCTTGGCTATCCCAGTCCGAATGCCAGACAGGACATTTTGGGAAATGGTATTGCAAAGGAAGCTTTTTTTATCAGGGGAAATCAATTTATGGGGTTGCCGAAGATCATCTCTCCATCTTCATCCACTTCTTGCTGTCCCCACAGTCTGCTGACACCTTTCTGCTAAAGATTGAGCTGTGAGGATGACTTGGGGGGGTTAAATATAACTCCCCATCTGCTCTCTGTAACAGTCACAGTCAGCTGGATAGGAGCAGTGGAGGGGATGGCAGGGCCCTGAGGGGAGAAAAATTATTAAAATTATCTTTGTCCCCCAAGAAAATATGCTTCTGGGAAGGGGAGGGATGACCTGAAACCTGGGCATGGGAGGATGGAGTCAATCTTCTGTGTTCAGGGGTTACCCCCACCTCCCTCTGCCATCACAGAGGAGCCCCCAGCTCTTTTTGATGTGGGAAACCAGCTCACCACCAGCCAAGCTTACTGGGCAACTTCATTCTGACTGTTGGCACTGGCACTGAATTCCCTCAAAAATTCATCATGTTTTCACGTGGGAGGAAAGTTCAGCCTCTGCGTAAGCTGCCCCTGCCCAACAGCCCAGTCCTTCTCCTTGGGCTGCCCCAGCCCATCCTGCTTCCCTGGGAACAGCCAAAATTATGGACACTGTTACTGCCCACAGACCCAGCCAGGGCTGCAGCAGCCCTGTCCAACATGGATCCTGCATAAATCACCAGGGCCTGGAAGTCACGGCCTTTATAAACATTGATCCCATCTTTGGACTCACCAATTTCAGAGAAGGAGGCTTTTCTAAAGTAGCATTAAATAGAGATGCTGGAGTTATTCTTGGCTCTGTAAACAGCATGGATCTGTGTGGCTGCCCTGTGTGTGGGGCTGAGTGCTCTGGCCTGGGCCTGCTCCCTGCTTCCACTCCTCTCTCCCCTGGGGCTCCCTGCCTCAGGGTTATTTATTTTGGTATCTCTCCGGGCAGGGCAGACATGGAAAAGGTCTGTCTGCCACAGAGCTCTTTGCAAAGGAAGTGTTTTAGCCCCTCTGAATGTTATAGCTCTGTCCCCACACACTGGGGACAGGTTGTGCACGACCACCGTCCCCTGCAGAGCTGGCTCAGGGCAACACTAACCCTGTGCTAGTTGTATGTTCCCTGTTCTAATATATGGGACCCAGCAACAATCACCCTGCAGGAAAAACTCCACTGGCATCTCCTCTGTACCTCACAGGCACCTGCACCACCTGGAAAAATGAAGGGGAGACTCAGAGATAATTTGCATATACGAAGGGCAATTCAATTAATAATTGAAATGATCAAGAGGCTCGAGGAGTTGTCTTGTGAAAAGCATGACAAGGTTGAAATTTGTAATTCTGAAGAGTAGAGAAAATTGGGAGGGATGTGACTGAAGTTTGCAAAATCCCCAAGGGAGTGAGTCAGGTGAAACTGAAATCAAATCTTGAGATCAAGATCTGGGAGCAATCAGTAGAACTGGTAGGATGTCACTCTGAAACAGAGAAAAGGAAAAATTTCTTCATGCAGTGAGTAAAACATCAAGAATCTGCTGCCACAAGAAGCTGTGGAGGGAGATGCTGTCAGCATGGTCAAAAAGGGATTAGAGCTAATGGAGAGCAGGGCCATAAGGGAATATCTGAGGGAATAGTCAGGCTTGTGTCTTCTGCTGTCCCAAGCCCAGTGACTGTGAATGCTGAAGTAGAAGATTCTTAGGCTGCAGAAGGCTCCCCCAAAACAGCATCTCCTATTTTCCCTGTTAGTTGCAGGCTAGCTGGGCTGTGGCTCTGATCCAACAAAGTTCGTGTTCCCTTTCCTGTTCCAGTTTTCTTCTGCAGGATCTTTCCTTGAGTTAGCACTCAGCTAATGGGGTATCTCAGCAATGGGGCTGAGGGGTGTGCCCAGGAGGATAAATAACCTCCACCCTCATAGTGTGAAGGACAAGCTCCTATTGATAGGGATGGAGCAGATGGTGTGTGCCGTGGCCGTGTCCAGGCAGCAAGACCATCCCCACTCAGCTGCAAACACAGAACACCCTTGGCAGCTCAGTCCTTGCCTGCACATCCCTGAGGTGCCTGTGCCTCACACTGGAGCCAGAGGCCTTGCTGTGCCTCTGTGCTGGAGATACAGCCCAGGGTGCATCTGCTTTTCCAACATATTACCCATAAACTGTTGAGACTTCGGATGGGGCTTGGAGCAACCTGGTCTAGTGGCATCGGTCCCTTGGACATCTTGAGATGGGCCTTAAAGTCCCATCCAACATGAAACCAGTCTGTGATTCTGTGATTCACAGCTGAACAGGAGGCATGGTGTGACATTGAGGCAGACCTAGGACATTATAATAATGAACCATCTTCCCAACCAACAAGCACCGATCTCACTGCAAGTGGCTTGTGACAAGGAAGTGCTCGTAAAGATATATAGGAAACAAGTATGGATGGGTAAAATCGGTTGGGCTGAGTTTGGCAGAAAGCTTTTGTCTGCATCTCTCAGTTCCCAGTTTCACAGAGAAGTCATTTAGAAGATCTTATGTCCTTCCCAGAAAATCATGTGTAAGGATGCAGCTGTACTTCTTCAGGATTCTGTATCAGGATGCAGGACCCTCCCAGCCTTGGTAACAAGCTTAGATAAACCTTGTCTGTAGCAGGGAGCTGAGGGGTGCAGTTCAAGCCCAGGATTTCAGTTTGACCAAAGCATCCACTCTGGCTTCAGGCATGAGAGGCATTTCAAAACACAACTAGTCAGCTATGAAAGCTGCCACTGTCCAGCGACACAAAGCTACAGATGAATTTCCCCCTCTTCCAAGTTCTTCCCAGGGTGATCTCAGTTCCTGCCAGTAATGAGTGTCAGTCCTCAGTCATGAGTCTTGGTCAAGTAACTTGAACAAACAAGAGTTAGCCTTAAACTATTTTGAGAATATTTTCTGCTTGTTTGCTGTTGGTTCACCACACTGCCTGTCTGGGCTGCTTGGCCACATTTGGTGGCTTCTGCTCAGTGCACCAGAGAGGTGACCAGCTTGGCTGCCATGTAGGGAGCCTGTGGTTTAAGTCATGTCAGTGTCAGATGCCAACCTTCCAGCCACGATGCTTGTCTCAGCCCTCTCACATCAGAGAAAAGATGATTTAAGGTGCAAAGACCACCTACACAAAGCTTCTTCATCTGACTGACCAGAAGGCATCTTACTGTGGCAGTGCTGAGACTTTCTTAGTGCCATAAGACATGGAGGAGGAGCCTCTGCAGAGCAGACCTACATTATTTGTATGCTGTGATTGTTGTAATACCATCCAGTAATGCCCTGGGAGCCCCTACAGCGTCCCCCAGTCTCCATAATTCACTACGAGCTGTTGTGATGCCACAGAAGGTGCCTGGGGAAGTGATGAGTCCACTGACTCCTCCTGGGCCAAAGCTACCTGTAAAGGGCTTCTGCTACATCAGCTGCAGCCCATCAGTTTTCATCACCATACTCATGAAAGATATGACATGACATTGTTCCTTCCTTGAGGCAAGAGAGCAAAGTCCCCAAATGAGTCTGAACATATTGTTAACCCTCCAGTATAACTGGGAAGAGGGAGTTCCTTGGGAAGGGTATCTGGGGAGAGAGGCAGACCTGAGCAGCCCCACTGGCACCTGCTTCTGCAGGACCCAACATCCCCTCTGCTGACTGTTGAGCAGACAATGTCAGGGAAGTTCAGGGGTGGTGATTCCTCATTTCATGTTTTCTTTGAGAAAACATATTTTCCGTTTTGTCCTGAGAAACCTAACCCTTTGCTTTCCTAGAAGAAAGTTTGCCTCTGTTGTTCTAGAGCTGCCTTTTAGGAGAGAATTACAGCAATTTCCAAATGAGGCAACCCAGTGAGTTTGGGAGTAATGAGACCTGGGGGCTGTCTGGGGAAATTCATTGCATGCTGAGGGAAAGGGGGACCCCCTGCCTCCAAGGGTCACCAGCCAGGACCTTCTCCAAAGGTGACAGTCTGCACATTTATGGAATCCTGCCCTTGGTACCTTCATGTTATCAACCTTGTCAGGCTGGGCTACACTAACTCACTCCTCCAAGCTGAGCTGAGTGCAAGAAGAAGCAACTAAATTGCCACAAGGCCCAGTCATGACACTCCCGTTTCGGCAAGTTTTTTTCTGTATAACTTCCCAGGAACTTTCTCCTCATGAAGATGCATTTTCAAAATATTTTTAAAATACCAGTCAGTGGCAGAAAGGTATTCATTCACATTTGCCAGGTGTCAAACGAGCTCCCAGTAACATTGCATTGATAGATCAATGAAGAAGGGATCAACAAGGAAGAATGCACCACGAAAGGGAGGTTCAATAGCAGAAGTTTTGCAGGCTCAGGCAGGACTTGGTGCAAAGGAAGAGCAGCCTTGTGCCTCCCAGCCTTTGCCAATGTTAATGGGAGCATGTGGTGGAGATGGAGTATCCCTCTCGTGCCACCACAGGTCATTTCAGGTTTTCTTAGCTGAAAATTAACATTTTTAATTTAACCAAAACCAATAGCTTATATGATTCAGTTCACATCCAGGGAAAAGTGGCCAGTCTACGTTCCAAGGCTGAATGGGATGGAGAGTTTACCATGTCTCTGAGCTACTTGTTCCAATGGTCAGTTATTCCCACTGTTAAAAAAAGTTACTTTATCTCAAGCCCGACAACCACCAGCTTTGCTTTCCAATCCCTGGATCTTTTTCTGTCTTTGTCTGCCCTCTTAAAGAGCCCTTTGCACTCAAAGTATTCCCCCACATCAGTTCTCACAGACCTCTTAAAAACCAGATAAACTAAACAGATCATGTTCCATTAGTCTCTCATTGAGAATGATTTCTAGCCCTGGGATAATTTTCTAGTTCTTTCCTGAGCCTTTTCCAAGTTTTCACTGTGACTTTCAAGCGTAAGCACTAAACCTGAATGTGCCATCTTGGTGATGATGTCATAAAATCACATGCAGCAGCAGTGCCACCTCCATGATATTCCCTGCCTGGGAATGGCAAGATCCTGTCGAGCCTTGCAGCAGCAGTGGGACTGTCCTCTGTGTTTCAGCTGAAGCCTGAACCCTCTCCAGAGTCCCCACTCTCTCTGTTCCGTCATCACAGAGTGACCTGCACATCTGATATCAAGCCATCATTAAATGGTGACCAAAATGTGTCTGTTTTTCTGTATTCCAGTGCCTGTGAATCCCTCATCCCTCCAGCTTGATTCTTCCTGTGCCACCAAGTATCCGTCTGTGTTTTTCTCTAGATAAGCTTTTATCCCACACCAGACAACCACTCTGTGCTGTCATTAAATCCCATAAACAAGCTTTTCCCATGATGTTCTTGTGCTTGCAGCATACCGGTTGCTTGCAAGAGGGAAAGAAAATCCTTGCTATGCCTTTGCAGTACAGCCCATTCCAGGTGATTTCTGTAGCATTAAGTCAGGTATTTCTAAAACGAGAACATTGTAGGAAGCATCACAGGCAGTCCCATGTTTGCATTCTGGGGTTGGCAGAGGCAGTGCATCCCACTCCGAAAAGGCATCTGAAGTATTGAAAGGAATTGCCATTTGGAGGGATCCACCTTTCCTCTCCAGCTCCAGAGAATCCCAGACAGCTCTTGGACTAGAGAGCAGAGTGAGGGGAAGCCAAGTGACAAAGTCCTGTTTTTCTAATATCCAACAAGAGTCATAGAATCATGGAATATGATTCCAAAGGGTCCATTGAGTCCAGCTCCAGACCCTGTACAGGACGCCCCAAGAATTCCATGTGCCTGAGAGTGTTGTCCGAATACTCCTTGAGCTCTGGCAACCTTGGTGCTGTGCCCACTGCCCTGGGGAGCCTGTTCAGTGCCCAACCACCCTGTGGGGGAAGAACCTTCTCCTGAGATCCAACCTGACCCTGCCCTGACACAGCTCCTTCCCATCTATCTGTAAAGGCTGTTAGTTAAGAGGTTTTGGTGCCTCTTAATAATGCACTTAGAAATATCTCCGATGTTAAGAGGTGAACCTCAGCGGAGTACTTTGCAGTGGGAAGAGCATGGAAATGTCAGCTGGGTCATACCTGAGCTGTATTGCTGAGGGGACAGTGTCAAACCCAAGCCCTGTGAAGCCAGAGGCAAACTGGAAGGTTTCAGCAGAGGAGCTGGGTGGGCTCCAGAGCCGTCAGGGTGAACCCAAGAGCCCTTTGCTGTCTCCCTGCACAACCCACTTGGCTCCGCACGTGGTTGGGAGAGGGGTGGACTGAGGCCGTGTGACCTGTTTGGTAGATCATAAGTTGCTTTATCTCAGCCATGAACAGCACAGGGCAGCCTGGCCAGGCTGGGTGGGCAGAGGCTGTTGGATTTCTGATGAAATAGTTTAAAAAGGGGATTTGAAGTAGGGCGGAGAGTGAAGTCAGCTGAGAAGAAGGAATATTGTTCCCAGACATTAAGGATAATGGAATGGGGAACTACCACTGGCTGGGAGGTCCCCACTCCAGGGTAAACCCAGACCTTCATCCCAGGGGAGAGAGAGGAGGACCCCAGCATGGGTGCCAAGCAGGTGTCAGTCTGCATACCTCGGACCGTGGGAGGAAATCTCAGGAGCTGAGAAAGCCTTTGTTTTCAGAGGAACAGGCTTTCCTGAGGGTTCCCTTTGGGGACAAGACGAATCCCTGGATCTCTCCTGGCACTGTCTCAGCAGAGCTGTGCTTTCCCCAAGCACCAGGAAAAAGCACTCAGTTCCTTCTGCTTGTTCAACTGCACCTAGATATCCTGCTCCTTCCATGCCTCCCACCACCCATCCACAGGAACCTAGCAAATGCCAAGAAAAGGAAATAACCCACTCTGAAACAACTGTCTCAGATGGCAAAAGCTGATGAGGCACTCTTCTAGCTTTTTTGGATGGCTTTTGTACCTGTATTTCCTTCACTCCTTTGCTAAGTTCCTGACCCAGGACCTGGCCTTTGCAGCCCAGGCCACCCTGCAGCCCCCACACCAACGCACACAAACTCTGTGAGGAGGAGAACCTGGCAAAAGGGCTGGGAAATATTGTCACTTCAGCTGAGGTCACTCTGCAACCCATCTTCTACCCAGAGACCTCAAATAAAGACACTGGAATATAACCCTGGAACAAACTCAGACGTTATTCTCCAGCCTGTCATTACCCTGAGTCAGATGGAGACGAGTGAAGAGCCTCTACCCAGGCTGGATTGCAATAGGAGTGATGGAAAAGACCATTAGGTCATCTGGGCCATCTGCCTCCACCAATACACGCCTGTTGTCTGCTTCATGTTATCTAGAGCTGAGCGTGGAGTGAGTCAAGTGATGCAGCTTCCAGTTTCCCACGGGAGACTTTTCCTAATAAAACTAACAGCTGAGATGGAAATGTTTCCTGATATCCTGCCTAAATATCCTGCTGTTGCTCACACACATCCCATTACTCCTGCTGATCCTCCCATGGGACTCTTTGAAAGCACGTCTCTCCTTGGTGTTTGTACCCATCACCCTCCTGCTGACAGTTATGGTCAGATTTTCCCTGAGTTGCCATCTGGACAAGCTGCATTTTACTGTATGGTGGTAAGGACTCCAGACCCAAGGCTGTAAATAGCTTTCTGCATCCTTGGAGCCTTTGGACTCCTCCTAAGAAGCTGTATTCCTCAGACATTCTGCAAAGGGGAATATTCTGGAGAGATTTTTGTGCAAAATCTAGGATGAGGCTTAGAGAGATGGGCCATTGGGTCAAGTTTCTCATTATAGTTCTTTTGTTCTGATCTAGTTTTCGTTCTTTAAAATTTAATCTCTGATTGCTCCAGGGATCTTCATCCCATTTCCACACTTAATTAGAGCTTGAAGCACCAGCAAGGCTCATGGTGTCACTTGAAGGAATGCTCCAGGTGCCAGGTGACTTAAAGGTTTGCAATTGGTAGAGAGACACAGGCAGTTACTTGCAAGGTAGAAGATGATTAAAAAAAAAGCCTGATAGGTAGATCTACAGGTTGAGTGGAGCGCCCATTGCTCCTTGCAGCTTCCTCCAGGGACATGACTGGGAGCACACTGGTGGCAGTGAGGTATATGGAGAGGAAGGACATTGAATGAGTCAGGCACACACACACAGTGTGTGCAAAATTGCAGGTATTTCCTCGGAACTGGACCTGGCTTTCAAAATACGTCTTACCATTAACTTCTGACAAAAACCTTGCCATGCCAAAATCCTGCCAAGCTGCCTCAATGCCACCAGCCTGGGGATGCCACAGTCCTTGAGGGGAACAGTGAGGAGGAGGAGTAGAATAAGCCACAATCCAAGATGGAGACCCTGTGCAGGACAGATAAACAGAGCCGTGCCTGCAACAGGAAATTAATTTAAATTTAGAAGAAATAATTTTTTCCCTTGGTCGAATGAGATGGGAGATCCTCCTTCTGTTCTTCATTAAGCAACAAAGGGTGAAACCAACAGCAAATTGTGTGCAAACCACCCAACTGCGGCCCTGAACTCCTGAAACATCTTTATTCACTTAATCTGGGATTCAGGAAATTCTCGTGCAAGCCAGTTTTATTGGGTGGTTTGTACTGAGCTCTCAGCCTCCCAATCAGTAACAGATGAACAATTTTGCATAACATTTTTCTCCTGGATTTTTGGCTCTGCTCCTCCTTTCTAGCGGCTGAGCTGATGAAGCAGGCCTGTTGTTCATCCTTTTGGAGACGCCAGCTTTGCTCTGATTCCAGGAATGACCACGGGCTGCCCTGGGTCTTGAACAAGGTCAAGTCCTACCTTTCTAGATTCACCTCCATTGGTAGCTCATCTCTCTATGTCCTCTCTCACCATCTCTCTCCTAAATCCTCCATCCTGCTGCTTCCAGGGTACTTCCATCGGGTACTGAACCCTGAAAGATCAGCCCAAACCAGGTCCCAGGTGCTGAAGGGCAGCAGTAGATGTTGATAAACTGCAGCGCAGCCTGACTGAGATGTGTGAGCGTCTGCTGATAAAACACAAGGCGGGGACAGGCCCCAGATGTGGCTGGAGCTGCACGGTGAGGAGTGGTGCTCTGTGGGCTGACCTGCCCCTCAGCACGACTCCAGGCAGGTGGCTGCTGGGCTTGTTTTCATTGTTCTCTCCTAAGCAGAGCTGTTGTGTTTGGGAGCAGAGCACAGATGGGTTTCTCTGCCACTGGAATACCTCTAGCACCAGTGTCCATGTTGCCCATCACCCAATGCATGGGCACACGTGGCACCACATGGGACACGCTATGCCTGCAGACTTGTGCCAGAAGGGGCAGGGGTGGGGGGGCATCTCCACTCCTTCCCATGGCCACGGTGGTGCCAGTCCACAGGGCTCCTCTGTCCCACTGGGAATGGATGGCATTTGTACCAAGGAAAAGAGTGAGACCCTGGAAAAAAGGGGGACGTAAAAGGCCTGGAGAAACCCTAGCCCTCTGACAAGGGGCTGTTCGTGTGTGTGCCCAGGGTCTGTGCACACGTGCACATGTCACTTGTCAGCATCTCTCTGCCTCCACCCCTGTGCCTTGGCTGCCCGGAGCTGCCAGGACTCAGTTGAAGGCCAGTCAGGAAATGAAATAGGTGCTATGCACCCCGTTTGTCCCCCCCTCGTGGGTGGGCTCCCTCACCTGCCCGTCACCCCCCGCACCCCACCGGCCCTCTGGCAGCAGATTTCACCGGATGATGGTGCCGCCTTGCTGCTTCAGCACTGCCAGTTCCCAGAACAACCGGGTCCCGGGGCCGGGGAAAAACACTTTGCTCAGCCGATGTGTTTGCTCAGACGCTTCAGCCCAGGCTTTTATTATTATAATGCCTTGGAGATCTGGGGCTTAGAGGGGGATTTGCTGCCATGTGCCTGACAAAGAGGAGTGACCTCAGCGACACCGGAGAGCAGAGAGCGTATAAAACCTTTCTGGGCTCTGCGTAGGAGGGCTGCTTCCCTTCTTGGCTGCTCTCGGCTCCATCTGCTCTCTCCACGCATGGGTCTCCCCTGATGGTCCCTCTCGGGCGGAGAGAGGACCGGGCAGGGACGAATGTTCACACGAATGGGCTTCGCATTATTTGCAGAGCTCTCAGATTCATGCCCTGAATTTTAAGCAGGAGAGTGATTCCCATCACTGCAGCAGGTCTGAGTCGTCTCCTCTCCATCCTCCTTCCTCTCCATCCTCCGACCAACCCATCTGCATGAACTGCTCACCCCATGGGCGGGCTCTCCAAGGGTGGAGGAGCTCCCTGCCCCCTCTCTCTGGTTGCCCACAGGGACCTGACCCTGACTCTGTATGTTCTACCCAGATCTCTCCTACATGGTTGGGTGATCACCACTATGCTTTGCAGAGTTGGAACTGTGTCAAGTCAACATGTCAAAGATCATATTAGGCATTCCTTCACTCATCCTGTGAAATATTGGCCATTTTCTGCCACATGGAGCAAAGTAAGTTGCAAACCCAATGGGACACGCAGGAAAAACAGTCATTAATAACTGTACTTAATTACAACCTAATTTCTTGAAAAATGTGTTTGAAAGCAGCTGGCAACAAGTTGAACTGTGTGGAAAGTTTGAAGAACACCAGACCAGACATTAATTAGTCAACAGCCTCCAGAAAAGGTCAGGCTCTGGAAATATTTAAAGGCCCCATAATAAAATGAATTTTAATTCCAATGCTGAATTAAAACTTCATTGCAAATCCCAAGAAAATAGACTCTCTCCCCACAGACACACTGCACATGTTTGAGGGGGACCTGCTCTCCACACACCACAAGCTCCCTATGGAGCTTCCCAAACCATCTCTTCTAGTGACCTCCTTCTGTTTGGAAATGCCTCACAAGCACCTTCTTTCCATCAAGGGCTACTGTTGGTGTGAGACCTCACACACTAACCTTTACAAATTGCCAGCTGGCCTCTGCAGTGCAGCAAGACCTCTCTAGAAGCCTGGTACCATTACTGAAATCTCATCTGAAACCCATCCTTGGGTGTGGAGAGAGAGAATCTCTTGGGAAGACCTGCAGAGATACCATAGGCAGTGTGATCAGGGATGTTTTTTGCAAGTGGCTACACATCACTTGCTTCCAAGAGTGTCCCTGTTACACTGCCCCTGTTGGTTTAACTGAACTCTGTCTGGAAAACAAGGACACGGACTGGTATCGTTGTATCAGTCCCTGGAGTTTTGGCAGGAGCAAGGACCTTTCCCTTTGCCACGTCAGTGATCATGTCCTGGGGGTACAAGCTGTTCACCAAACATAAAAGTCCCAAGAAGAAAATGTGCTGATAAAGAAAAGCATCTACCTGTAAAGGGTGGCACTCACCCAAGAGGCATTGGACAAAACCACTACCAGCAGACATGTTCTATGCCTCTGTGTTTGTAATACTTCATTGTTCCTGGCTTGTTGGTTCTCCAACCCTGTCCTTATCCTGGCCTTCTTCACAGCACCCCTTAGCAAGTACCCTGCAGGAAAACCCGTGTGAGAACACTGGGAATGTCACGACATTTATAGTCGGAGGGGCACATCTAGCAGTCAGTGGAAGATGTCCTTGTGGGAAGACAACTGGCACATACCACCAGTATAAAGGTACCCATGTCCAGGTTGTGTGGCATTGCCCCGAGAGCAGGAATTCCAGGTGTGCGTGGGAAGAGTATACCTGGTCCTGCATTGTCCGAGCCACGTGCCAAGCCTTCCCACTAACTGCCCACTTGCTCACCCATCCTGGCTGCTGTTCCTCTCTGCTGCAGTCTGCTAAATGACACGTATCTCCTTCGGAGGTGGGGCTGGGACAGGCTGGGAGCTCGCTAGCAGATGGTTTTCGGCAGTGCACGACATCGTGCACATTTGACTGAGTGCAAGCTGGTATCTCTGAGCTCCCCCACTTCTGCTGGCTCATCTGCCCCTTCTAGCTCTGAGGCAACCACAAGTCCCAGACCTCCCATGCTCCTCAGCCACTTCCAGAGCAGCTGGCAGGAAGCAGCGGCTTCCAGGTTTGCAGGAAGTTGTGAATAGTTTGGTTTCAGAAATAGCAAACTGTTTGGACTCCAGGTATTTCCAAAACAAAACATCTCAGTAAGTTTTCCTTCTATGAAAGGTTTCGTGAAATTTGTCTCAGTCCAGCTCAGGAAAAGGCATTTTCCTAAGATTTCAAATTTTTCAGGATGGGCACTTCTGCCACGTGATGGCAAAATACTGCCAATGCCAAGAGTCAGAATAACAGAATGGTTTGGGTTGGAAGGGACCTCAAAGCCCATCTCATTCCACCCCCTGCCATGAGCAGGGACACCTTCCACTAGACCAGATTGCTCCAAGCCCCGTCCAACATGGCCTTGAACCCTTCCAGGAATGGGGAGTCCACAACTTCTTTTCTCAAGAAGTTGGCAAGGCTTTGGGGGAACGTGTCTGACCAGCAAAACATTGCTCTGTTCTCCTTTTCTCCTCCTGGCACATCTCCTGCAAGAGAGGGAGGCAGGTGCAGTCTGACATCCTGTCACTAACAGGGAGGGGGGAAGCAGCAAACCAAAATTCCCAGGCCTTTCCCACAAGTGGCAATGTTTTTCAATAGAAATTGTGGGGTATCCTTTTCGAATCCCAGCTGCTCTGCTGGAGCTGGGAAAGATGTTTCTGTCCTCTACTTGGCCATTCAAAGGTACCTGGTCCATCTCTGAAGTATCTATACAAGGTTGCCAGAAAGGTCAAGTGGCAAATCCAGATCTGAGGGTTGCAAGGAGCAAATAGAGAGGATGGGTTTGTCAGTAGTTCATTTCAGAGGAAGTTTCCTTTCCTTCTGCTCCACATCATCTCAACCCTCCCCCTTCATCCAGGACAGCAGCTTCTGCTTCTGAGGAGACACTAGGACCAGCTAGGTGATCCATGTGCCTGGAAATCCTGCTTCCAGACCAACTATTCCCTTGTGCCAGACAGACTGGGATTGGCTCATCGATACGTTTCGGTGGAAAAATCACAAGAACAGTGATGAGGAGAGGAAAAAAATCTGCTGTAAGACAAGGAAAGGAGATGCTCGAAATGCACGGGAGAAATTCTGCAGGTAGGGAGAATGGGCTCGAGTCTCTGGGGATCCCAGGCAACAAGATAGTGACACATCTTGTCCTTTTTGAGGTATAATTGCTTGGATCAGGCAGAAACAGCCTACTGGCCTCTGGCTGGGTCTTCAGACCACTCCTAGGATACAAGGGGCTTCACCAAAGCAGAGCACAGGATAATACCCACAGGGAAACCTGGCAATTCCCTGTGTCTGATGTTGAAAGTGAACGTGATTTAGGAAGAAACATGAAGTGTCTTTCTAGGAATTGCTGTAGACTCAGATCCATGGGCTCCATCATGTTTACAGCTAGGGGACATACCACATCCCACATCCATCTGAAAAAGAGCTGTAGTGCTCCATGCCATACCTAGAGGCTATATTGACATAAATACCTGCACTCCTCAGGCCTTGGTACAACTTTGTTGTGTCTTCATAGTAGATTATGGCATTGGAGCTCACTGAAGCAGAAGGGGGAGAGGAGAGGATCCCCAAGCCCGTTTCCCTCCTGCAGGAGGATGTGCTGTTAGCTGTTGCCATCCCAGGAGTAAATACTGTGCACCAGTCGTTGCCTGTGGTCCTCCAAAAAAACCAACAAGGCCCCCCCCTAGGAATGTCCAGCCCCCAGAGATGTGCTGCTTTTCAGGTGCAGGGGACGGAGGGCTCCAGGGAAAGCATGGCTGTTCTAACAGCCCACATCAGAGGCTCTGACAAGGAAGGATCCCCCTTAATGCTTTCCACTTGCAGGGACCAGGAAACAGCAGAGACCAGCATCACCTCTTTGTCTTGCCCTGGCCTCACTAGGGGACAGAGGCAGGAACGGAAACACGTGGGCTCATGGAGAGGGGGACAAGGCATCCTGCCCCCATATCACCAGCTATTTTTGTGAGCCTGGCCCTGGCCCACGGGCTGAGTGCCGGTAGCCAGAATTCTGCTGCCAACCACCATGCTTGTGAATCAGCAGTTCAGTGTTTCATAGCTTGGGCTGAGGTGATCGGTCCCCAGGAGCTGGGCTGCCTGACTCGGGTGAGCCACCACCCTGCCTGAGGGTCCTGCTGGTTGTGGGGTGACAAATGGCAAAGATGCCCTGATGTAGCAGCTCTTGAGGGCTTTCCATGCTAAGCCAGCTGGCCAGAGCCTTACTCCTGAGTCCCAAACTCAGAACTGCCAGGAAATGCTGCAGGCAGCCCAGAAGGAGCTCTGCAGTACCAACAGCCCAGGCTGTAGAAAGGCATCACTGACTCCATCTGTTATCAGGCAGAAAGCTTCCTGGGCCCCACCTGCAGCAGGGAAAGTGAATCTGCTCTCTGGGAAAGGAGGTGATCTCTGGGCTGTTTCAGGGAGCCTGACCATGACATCAGCTGGGACAGCCCCAGCTCAGTCCTGTGGGCTGCGATCCACAAAAGCCAGTGTGCCGTGTCCCCACCTCCTCTGCCCAGAGACCTGTACAGAGCATCCATGGGGCTGCCAAGCATCTCCTTCGCCTTGACCCTGAAGCCCCTGTCCCCACACTGGGCAGCGAGTGCTCTCAGCAGCGTAGTGGAACTGGGTGAGGAGTAAGTCAAGGGCTTGGAAGATTTTCCTGTGTGCAGTGATTCATGGCTCGTGTTTGTCAGTAGATGGGAGTGTTTGGAGAAGAGCCAAGTCATCATGAAAACATTTACAAATCCCAGACGTTTTGTGGATTTCACCACAAATTATCTTCTGTCCAGCACAGCCAACCCACAAGTTCATCAGCATTTCTGAGCTGCAGTTTATTAATCCTCTATTTCCAGCAGTGGTGTGAAGATAGCAATGGCCAGCAAGGTGGGACATGCCACTAGAGCTTGCCATCTGGACAGTAGAGGATTAGTGTTTGGAAGCCCAGTGACTCCTCTCTTCACCACGGCTGCTTCACCTTGCCCAGCAGTCAAAGAAATATGGATCAAGACTTCCCTGGGGGAGAAGAAAGAAAAGACTGCTCCTGGGAGGGCAAAGGCCATGCCAACTCCTTTAAAAGACCTGTCTGAGAGCGCCTATGGAGAGGGGTAGTAGAAACGTAAAGTCTAAATGAGGGGTCAAAGCTCAGGAAAAGGTGGCAAAAAGGGATGGAAGAATATCAGTCATTGATGGCACCAAGGCAGTTCAGATTGCAGCACATCTGTGAGTAGCTTTTCAAGACCTGCCAACTGTGAAAATAAAGAGCAGTTCAAAACAAAGAACAGCATAAAATTAAGGTCCAGCCTATACCAGAAACCCGTCTGTTTTAATGGGAGATTGGGCTGATGCCTCAAAGAAGGTACAGACCCCAACGAACCTGATGTTTTGGGATGTAACTGAGTAGATGTTCTTCTCCCCATCCTTTACAATGCAGGCTGCCTCTCCATCACAAGGTGGGAAGGAAATTTGGCATGCTGGAGATTTCTTTCAGGGCTTCTCCACTTACAATGACTCCCTGGAGCAGGACACAGCTCAGCTTTCCTGCTCGTCGAGCACAGGAAACACAGAGTCATGGAGGTCATGGAAAGTCCTTCATTCCTCTCTGCCAAGTGAGGGCCTGGGGACGCCTCTCATTATTCACCAGGCAAGAAGTTGAGCTCCTGAGGAGTATTGGTCCTGGAAAGGTTCATCTGAGAGGGCCAATCCCTTTCAGGCTGATGCTGGGATGCTCGTTGTGGTCAGGGAACAGCAGTCTCCACTCTTAACATCCCCAGATCTCTCCAGTTGGTTGATTATTTCTGATTCCGATCTCCCTCTTGTGACAGCCAATGCCTGTGGCAGCAGCTACAGCAGCCAAGACATTTTGCTGTGCATCTCTGTGGAGTGGCTCTTGGCTGCCTCCAGCCTTCAGCTTTGGAGCAGAAAGTGTATTTGTGATATCTTAATGTCTGTCAGCTCCAACATCTCGGCAATGTGGGTAGATAGTGAAAAACAGAAGGGAGAAATGAACTGCGCCCCTCCATGAGAGACCCGCGGTGAAGCCATGGCGAAGCCTGAAGCCAGATGGGAACCACACATGGTGGCAGGTACAGAGCCCAGCCCATATCTTGACTTGCACAGGTTGCTGTTGGCTCGCCCTCCAGAGCAAGCCTCTCCTCACTCTCCGTGGCGATGCCAGGTTTTTCACCTGTGCCATGGAAGTGCTGCCAGGACCCAGCGAGTCGAGCCCAGGCTGCCTCTTCACACCGTGAACGGGCAGCAGGTCCCATTGCACCTTTTGGTGGCAAACACTGAGGAATATCCATGCCAGCCAGTGACTGAGATGTCCCCAGGTGTTAAACAGACACTTACCAGGACCAGATCCCAGGGCTCCCATCCCACAGCTGAGAGCCAAGACCTGCCAGGAGCCTCCTAAGGTCGTGTTGGTTCCAACTAACAAGGCTACGCAAAATCACGAGAAAAATAGTACATCGCCTAATCCAGCCCCCTGGGTATCTCAGGCCTTTGATATTTGCCCTGATTTTTCTATGTTAGGGCTAATAATTTGGCTCAAGCTCCTCTTCCAGATAGCAGCGCTACTGGATTGCCCCGGCGTTGCTTCATTAAAGAAAATCCTTGCCTCACTCTTCAGTCGAGATTTCGTGGTGCTGACAGCAGGGCCATTAATAATGCACCCATTTTCTAATGTATTTTTTAACACAGAGTAATTTTCCAGGAACTTCCACAACAGTTTGGACAATTGGCTCCCCTTGGGGCAGTGTGGGAAGCTGCAGGCAGAAGTAAGTCCCAAAACTGGCAGGAGGAAGAGATGTCCAGCCCATCCAGGGCAGGGGACTGCCAGATCATGGGGGACAGGGCAAGGTGGAAGACAGCCTAACCTCTCAGGAAAGGGACAGCATGGCTCTGAGAGAAATTTTAATGATTGTGTCCCCTCAGAACAAGTCCCAGTACGTCTTTCCTGGATGAAGGACAGAGGCTGGATGTTTCTCTGGAGCAGAGTATTTAGTATGAGTGTATCTCAAGCAGAGTAATCATAGTAAATCAGAGTAATCATAGTAAAATTACATAAGAAGGGTTGGCCAAGGGATCAGATCTCCTGATCCAGGCTTTAAACGAGTTCTTTGGGGTTAGCAGGAAAGCAGCTTTCTTGCACCACCAAGGGGTTTTCCCCAGCCTCCCTCCAACTGGCCACTCTCCCCCCGGGCAGCTCAGGGGGGTCCAGTGCAGCACCTCTGCCTCTCACCCCCCGCCCCAGCACGAGGATAAGCCCAGCCTCCACCTTCCCAGTCAGCAAACTCAGAGAAACTTAAGTCTCTGTTATTTCTTTTCTCCCGTTCTCAGAGTCCTTTTGAATATCCCTTCTCTCAGCTCCAGCTCCGCAGGCTCCAGGGATTTGGCTCTGGCAAATAAGCTCAGGCAAGCGGGAGCTGACTGTTACATGACCCTTCTTGTAATTTGCTGGAAATCTCGTCCGTAGGATAAACAGACCAATGTTAACCTTTATATAGTAAATAAAACTCCAGTGAATGCGGCCACTTAACATGTCTAAAAGATACATTTTTACTTCTAATATTAACACATTTTTAAAGAAATCTTTCTCTGGCAAAAGCCAAAAAATATTTGTTTCCTGTTTCAGTAAATAGTCGCCATGGTAGAGCAACTCTATCTGATACTTACTCCCTGCTGCATACAGCTGATCCCCCTTTATCCCTGTTTACTGCAGGGATACTATTAAATACCTTCAGCCACTCCTGCTTGCAGATTTCCAGAGAGCCCATATCCTGTTTATAGCATCTCTGCCCAGGCTGCTGTATTGGGGAGCTCCAAACAGGGGAGAGAAGGGGTCGAGGGGGAGATGCTGAGATGTGGAAGGACAGGAAGGAGGTAGAGAGATGTCTGCTGCCAACCCCAAGCATGGGGGTGCTGCACCATTCCCACTGAGAGCAACAGCAACAGAGAATCACAGAATCACAGAAAGGGTTGGGTTGGAGGGACCTTAAAGCACATCTCGTCCCACCCCCTGCCACGGGCAGGGACACCTCCCTCTAGCCCAGGCTGCTCCAAGCCCCATCCAACCTGGCCTTGAACACTCCCAGGGATGGGGCAGCCACAGCTTCTCTGGGCAACCTGTGCCAGGGCCTTCCAACCTCGCAGGGAGGAATTTCTTCAGTCTTCAACATAAACAAGTATATTTCCTGATGGTCCTGAATGCATCCAGGGAATGGCTGGGTGAGGTCTCCAGAGCAACTGGGCTGCACTGGTGATGGACAGATCTGCCCTAGGCAGTGGCTGCTGCAGTGCTCTCCAATTCCCACAGCCATTCCTGCACTCATCGGCTTTCCCTGAGCATCAGAAGTTCCTGCAACCTCCACGGAGCCCTGGGTGCAACCCCTGATGAGAGCTGGGAGCCTGGGGCCCTCAGCACATTCATCAGACAAGCAGGGAAGGCTTTGGAGCCTGATTTATTTTGCTCTTCCCAGCTGTTGTGTCCAGATGGAGCAAGGCTCTTCCTTTTGGAAAGGACTGCACCCACCCAGCACTGCTGCCAGGGGTCGACACAGCCATGAGATGTGTGAGCTGTGCCTGGGTACCTGCAGACACACCTGTGCAACGTCTGCACACGTCTGGGAAAGGTCTTCCATGGTACCTGTTGGGGACTTCAGCCCTCTTATCCCTTCGTTAGACACTAACAGTGATTTCCTGCTTCTCCTCAGCCTAGAGTGGATTTGGGGTTTTTAAGCCACGTGTGCTCTCTGCAAGAGAGTTTACGAGAGCAATAAAAGGCAGATTGATGATTAAGGGAGACAGGGAAGGGTTTGCACATCTTGCTGAGAGCAACATGGGTTTGGTTTTTGGGCCAGTCTGCCTGACATGTGATGTTTCATGTCACATCTGCCTTGCATTCAGAAGGAATGCAAATGCATCCAACCTCAACTCGGTCTCCTGTAATGGACTGAGCCTCTTTGGGCACCACCTGGGGCTTGTGGGACACCAGATGTGGGGAGGATGACTTGTCCTTGTGCTTCTGCAGCAGGATGACTGCAGGGCCTGAACCTCACAGAAGGGATGGTCAGGCACTGGAACGAGCTGCCCAGGGCAGCGGTAGAGTCACCATCCCTGGAATTGCTCAAAAAACATGTGCCTGTGGCATTTGGGGACATGGTTTAGTGGTGAACCTGGCAGTGCTGGATTAATGGCTTGACCTGGTGATCTTGGAGGGCTTTTCAAACCATAATGATTCCATGATTCTGTGAAGTCAAGACGCACCCTGAGTTTCACAGGACCAGAGCCAAGAAGGGGGTTGCTGTGATGCTCTGCACTGCACAGCCTGAGTTTAGGTGTCTGGATCAAGAGATGGATTTGCAAGGCTGGATTCCCTCTGTGGTGGACAGGGAAGCTGGGGAGGGGGCCCAGGCAGCTTCCCAACATCTCCCACTGGGAGCATTGGACCAGAGACCATCAATGAGCAAGGCAGAGGCTCCAAGGCACCAGCAGGGAGCAGGCAGGCAGGCCCTGGCTGCAGTCTGGAGGCTTTGGCCCTCAGCTTCAGCATGGAAGCCCTGAAATGTGTCCTCTCCCCTTGGGTTGATTATGCACATCACATTTGGCAGTCCCTGGCTGAAAAGCAGAAATGTTGCAGGGGCTCTGAGCTGAGCAATTTGCATCCTGTGGGGTCTGTGCCACACACTGTAGTCTGGATTCAGGCACTGCTGGGTGAGGGAGCTTTTGTGGACCACTTCCAACTTCGTGTCTCCTGGGGAAAAGGAAGAGCAAAGATAATATCAAGACCAACAGCCTGTGCAGTCTTCCTCAGTGGATATCTCCCAAAACGAGTTATCGCCCATCCCTCACAAACCCTGTTTCGGGGCTGAGATTACCCCTCAGCTCCCAGCCAAGGATGTCTGACCCACAAGTCTGTCAGTCTTGGCATGACCACCAGCTCCATCCCAGCTCAGGGCTTGCTGTGGAGAAGCACGGATACACGGGAACACGTGCCTGGCCAGGTCAGCAGCTCAGAGACAGGAGCCCAGGCGCAGAGCTGGTCCTAAACATTTGCATTTCAAGCCTTGCCATCCCATTGACCTGAGCGAGGCTCGGGGAGCTGGGAGAGCCACCCCATCCAGGAGCTCGGCAGAGCTGGAGCCCCGAGCCCGGCTGGCAGCCACCTGCCCCTGCCCAAGACAAGTGGGTTTTGTTCGGGGTGTGTGCAGGATGTGGCTCGGTGACCCCTCCGGGCGAGAGGCGGCCGCTGTGCCCGCGGCTCCCTCGGCCACGGCCGGGGCGCCAGGCAGAAAGCCCTCTTTGTGCTGGGGAAGGTGTCAGGTACTCGGCGTGCAGAGGTTGAATCGGGGCTTTTCATCGAGCCAGAAGGTTTGCCGGCTGAGGAATGCTGGCTCCCGGCTGGAGCTGGCAGGGAGCTGCCTGCCGTGTACCCACAGCCCGCCCTCCTCGTCCAGGGGCTCTGCGGGGGCTGAGGACAGCAGGAGCGCCGTCCCCTCTGCGAGGACACGGGGATGAAGTTCTTTACAAACGAGCGGGCGCGCAGAGCCCTCAAGGGGGAGAAGTTGCCGCCTGGGGAGGCGCGTCCCGGTCGGCGCATCTCGGGCAGGACGTGGCGCTCGGAACCCGCCAGCTCGCCGGAGCTGGGGATGCGCTGGAGGTGCGACGCGCCCGCAAACCCCCCGCACAAGCCCCGCAGCATCCAGGCAGCATGAGGGGACAGCTTTAGGGAACAGCGTCCCACCGCGGCACACACGGGATGCTTTCGCAAGGGAAGATTTTAAGACACGCACTTCGGCCCCGGGGTAGAATTGTGCTTTCTAGTTCATTCTGGTTTGAAAAGTCTGGGAGTCTGCGGTATTTGGGGGAATATCCGCTGACTTCAAGCCTCACTTTCGTGTCTTTAATTTGGAGGCAAGGAATCCATAACCCATCTGACAAAACTACTTTGAGGTTTTAATTAAGCTTTTGTGTCCCTCAAAACTGACTGTAATGGCTGTTATCAAAACTGACACTTCTCCCACAGTAACTGCAACTGCTGTAAGGAAGGATTTGGGTCCCAGTTCAGGCTGATATGAACCAGAGAGCAACACACAAAATTACGACTACTGCCTGGGTTGTTTATTCGGGGTTTTCTAACAGGTATCTTGCCATTTCTGCCCCAAAGTCACTTGGAGGTTTTACTTCAAGAAGCTGTCAGTGGTGAAGCTATTATCTTCCAGTGATCACCACGCAATTAGCCAGAGTCACTGGGGGAAGTGCTGCCTCCAAAACTGCTGGAGGCTGCTCAGTGTTAGAAACTGGGAACTTACATCAAAATAAATAAATGAGGAGAGTTCATTTAAAAGGCCCTAAAGGCAAATTTGTTTCAGGTCATAGCTTTGATATGGAAGCCGTGTATGTGGCCATCAATGAGGTTTTGAAGGCTTCACAACTTAAGAGGAAAAGCAGAAAGGCCTACGTGGGAAAGAAAATCAACAGCATTTGCTGAAATGACAGGGTTTCATTGCACATTTGAGCTGAACAGGGCACTTCAGAGAAAGGAAATCCAACCTTAGTGCAGGCAATAGAGGCAGAGCATGCCAGGGATTACCTAACAAGGGAATTAGGATGGGATTTCATCAGAGCAAACGGCAAAAGAATGTTATAAAATAAAAAGGTACAAAAATAAACAATGAAAAGACATGAGAATACATAAAATCTGATGTTTGCGAGTAGAGGGAAGCCTGGGAGAGAAACAGAGGGTGATGGCAAAAAGTAGCAATGGGAAGCTGAGGGGTTTCTTCAGGTCGTTCAGGCCCACAGAAGATGGGGGTAGAAAGCTGCTCTGGATCAGCTCATTTCAGGTTTTAGAATGAGCAACAAGGGTGTCAGAAGAAAACGGGGGAATAAATTGACATGCTGAAGAGCAATAAGTCACTGAGCCCTGGTGATGCATCCAAGACTTGTGTAGGAACATAAGAATGAAATGACTGAACCACTAACAGAAATATGCACAGGAAGATCTGTGCTCAGCAGCAATCAAAAATAACCAGGGAAATGATAGGACACAGCGGGGAGGGGAATGGGTGGAATCTGGAATGCATTATAAAGCCATCAGATGAGCCAGCAGGGTGCCCTCCTCCTGAGCAGCTCCCTCCCCTGCAGTCCTGTCCTGCCCCATGGGATATGGGGGGCAGAGGGCCAAAAAGGCTGGGGTGAGCAGCAGTGGGGTCTACCAGGGAGAGTGGTTTGGTGGGGAGAGCAGGTGAGAAGGGGATGTTGGGAAGGGGATACCCACACAGCTTGATATCCTCCACCTCACCCGCTTCTGTTACCCAAAGATGAGGTGTCAGGGAATGAATCACAGAAGATGCTGTGGGACTCCCCGTCCTTAGCTTAGCACAATTTGTACGAGATGTACCAGCTCAGAAGGCCTCACATGGACACCCACGGCTTGTCTAGAGGGTTCCCAAATGCAAGGGGAGGTCATAAATCATCTGACTCCCTTGGACTGCTGGCAAGGAGGAAGATGTTCTCCCCACAAGCCAGTTGCAAGGCTCTGGAACACCTCTTTAAGACAACACCAAGAGCCAGGGGATGCAGGAGGAGGAGTCCAGGCAGCAGGAGAGTGGGATCCATGGGGCAGGGTGGTGAGGAAACATTCCCCTTCCAGGGGGCAGAGAGAGATGGGAAGGCAGCAGGAGGGAGGAGAGGAATTCCCTTTGGGTTTGTCTTTGTTGATGAGTGTTATTCCTCATATCTGAGCTGGCTGAAGGCCTTTTACAGCCTTATCCAGTCCTAGAAGACCTGCTTATGGTGGTTGTGCAACATCACTGTCCACCCTATCTCTTGGCCTTTTTGTGTCCCCAGAGAGCACGCAGCAGGGGACAAAGCAAGCAGAAGAGCACTGTTCCTACCACCTCTCTTACACGGCAACAGGCTTTGTCAGGGCAGGAGATGTCTCACCTCTCTCTTCTCCAGCCTTGGAGGCAGTCCCTGCTCACAGACCAGCCAGCAGCTTCCCTGGGAGTCAAGGCTCAGTGAAGGAGAGGGTCTCCAGGAGATGATGATTCATGGTTGTTCCCTTTAGCCAGAGCTGGATTGAATCAACTCCTCTCTCCCATGGCTCTGCCAGGTCTCATGGCCCAGGGAGGGGAGGAGAGAGGAGAAATAATGAGATTTCCCATCCAGAATCGTGGGGGATTTATGGCTGTTGTGATAACCTCGGCCGTTAGCGAGACTCGCACAAGAAAGCATGCTGATTTCCAAGTTCCTGATTTACTAAACAACAAAATGAAAAGTCAGCATAAATCACCTCTGCTCACAAAAGTGGCAGCTGTGGGGTCCCTGGGAGCCTGCCTCAGGAATATACAAGGGCTGGTGCCTGGTTGTCTTGGCCCCAGGGTCTCCTCTGAGCTCTGACCAGCCCAGGCACTGGATACAGAACGGGCAGAGCCACCTCGCCCTGCCATGAAGTGCAGCAGCCACTGGTGGGGCAGTTACACGGAGCACAGAGCCAGGGAAGTGGCACCATACTGGGGCTGGGTAGGGCAAGCAGGGCATTGAGAAACTCTTCTTCCCCGTGCCCTGGGACAGGTCCCCAGAGAGGTGCAGGATGGAGTTTTCCAGGCAAAGCCATGGCCACCCTTAGCCAGTGCTGGAGACAGTCCTGCTGCTGGTGGGAGGCTGGTCTGGAGACCTTGAGCCCCCTTTCACCAACCCTGTTGAGATTCTGGGTTTCCAGCAGAACATTTCCCCCAGGCATTGCTGTACCAGTCTAGGATGTTTCTGCTTTTTCTTGCATGCAGCCCCTTTAGACAGCTTTCAGCATCATTTCCAAGAAAATACCTCTGCCTTCCCAAACCAGATGGCAGAGCTTGCATCCTACCGAAACACCCGTGTTTCCCAGTGCTACTACTGAGTGCAAAACAGGAGTTTATAAAAAGAAAAAAGTTCAAGACCCAACAGGGCAACCGGGTATGTGGCAGCATGTCCTGCAGCAGTGGGGGAGTGAATGGTGCTGGGTGCACCAAACCACTGTCAGGCTCATGAGTACCTCTACAACCGCCTGGAAATGCACTGAAATGAGTCAGGACACTGCTTGCTGTAACTGTACATTTCGGGATCACCTTCCAAGTGATCATGAAAGATCACTACTAGAGTGGTAGTGAAGCAGGTCAGATGTCTTCAGGCTTCTGGCAGGGAAGCCTGGACATGTATTGCTCTGTCTTACCATAAAAGATCACAGAAGTGGTTTGAGCAACAGCCCTGAAACCACCTATATAAGACTAGAAGCAAATTATACTGGGTAAAAGGGAGACAGGCAAGTTGAACACACTCTTATCTGCTGAGAGAAGTTACTATCTTGATAAAGTAAAATGAAGAGAACCTGACACACTGCCAACACCAAATGGTACAGGGAAAGTTGCAAGTAGCTGAATGTGCTTAATACGATGGACAGGAAGAAATTATATTAATTTGCAAAATGAAAACACACAGCAAACCTCTACAGAAATACAAGCTGGTTTGTTGGGGCAGAACCAGACAATCTGCAGCTCAGGAAAATGCAGCATATAAGGCAGAGAAGTAAATAGAAGGTGCTTGGAGTCAGTACAATTCACTGACCTCTTGGAGATCCATCACTGCTTCAGGCAGCAGGAAGGGAGACTGGACATGGCTCCAGGGGGATTTAGTGTCCCAGGTCTCTGACTTTGTGAACTCCACAGCTGGGCCATGTTCCCAGCATCGGCCTCAACCTAGAAAACAGTCAAAGAGTCCGGACAGAAACCCTAAAATAGGAGTTGGTAATTTCTTTCCCCAACCACCTACCTGGAAGAAGCCCATTCCCTGGGTTTGCCTAGATCCTTTTTATATGCCTGTGCTGGGAGAGTGACACCCATAAGATAAAAAACTGCATTGCACTAAGAGACTAGCCTGACTTTCCTTACTGGTTTCTCCTCCTAAGCAGACTAGCCTGCAGACCTCAAAATCATACTGAATCTGGTTCCATAAACTGTCTCCCAATCTACAGACACTTTCATAAATTTCAGCTGTTTCATCCTCTTTCACAGGTTAGGCTGGGAGATGTGTTGCTCTTTGCTGAGCAGGGGAGTGCACACTGCACAAAGATGATTGCTTTGAGGCTCACACAGAAGAAAATGTTGCTTCTGGATAAATAATCCCTTCACATAGCTCCCAGCACATTCAGCATCTGATGAACATCATTCCAACAGCCAGCATTGCTTTATCCAACTCACACTCCTGGCCCTTGAGACTCAGGAGACGTCACGGTACAGACAGTGGATTATTGGACAGGGGTACTGGGTATTGATTTCAGAGTTAATCTGACAGACTCCTCAACCTTCAAGGTGCTGCAGAACTTCACATGACAAAAGGTATGGGGCAAAGCACTGCCCTAAGGCACAGGCACTGAGCTTTGATACCACATGTGCAGGTCTGGCTTTGATACCACATGTGCAGGGCCATCTCTCGAGGGCAGTCTTCTGACAAGGTGGTCCCTTGTCTGCACTCCAGTGCAAGCTACACCTTCATCCCCCGAGTCTACCTGGACTGGTATCAGTCCAGGCAGAGTCCATCCCTGCTGTCATCACAGGAAGAAAATTCCCCAGAGATAGAAAAAATGAACTTTTGGCATTAAATTCCGCCCCGCTCATCACTGCCCAGGACAGAGAAACAGAGGTGCTGCGGAGTTCTCCAGACATCCAGGTCTGCTGGGGGTCTGGCTGTGCCTCTCCTGGCCTGACAGGTGTGGATAGTCCATCCCAGGATAAGTCCCATCCTTCTGCCTGGTAATTAAAGTCTGACCAAAGAAATCAAGATATTTTTGTCTCCTGGGCAAACCCTCCTCGGTGTCTGCGGTGGTTTCCTGTAGTGGGGACTTCTCACCTCTCACGACAAAGCCCCATGGCAGAAGGGCTTTCCAAATGTGTATCCTTCTCTGCCAGATCCCTGCAACTTCTGCTATAATAAGTAGCTAAACTGTACACAGGCTTTCTGTGGTGTGGATCACAAATACCCTCTGGCGGCATAGATTCTGTGCTGTGCTGTGACGCCAGCTTGTTACTGTACAGTTCTTACCACCTGCCGGGAGTTCACATTCTTCAGACAATCCCAGAGTGGTTAGGCTTGGAGTGACCTTAAAATTCATCTCATTCCACTCCCCATCCATGGGCAGGGACACCTTCCGCTAGCACAGGTTGCTCCAAGCCCCGTCCAACCTGGCCTTGGACACTTGCAGGGATGGGGCAGCCACAGCTTCTCTGGGCAACCTGTGCCAGGGCCTCACCACCCTCACAGGGAAGAATTTCTTCATTCACATCTAATACAAATCTCTCCTCTATTAGCTTAAAACAGTTCAACTTTCTCACATCATTGTCTGCTCATGTAAAAAGTTGTTCTGCCTCTTTTTTATAACCCTCCTCCTCAATTTTCGTTGTAAGAGTTTAGGTCAAGAGACTTTTTGACTGGACAGGATGAGTTCTCCATGCAAGAGTCCCTGCACTGAACTTAGAAACTAATCACAAGCAGGGAACAAGGAGGGCAGTGCTGAGAAACAGGTGATGGGGGATAAGACAGGGCAAGATGGTGTGGCATGGCATGAAATGACATGGCACAGGGAAGGGATGGCCAAGGATGGAGGGCAGATGTGTCGTGTTAGTGATGTGACCTGCACGTCCCATCCTCACTTGAGGGAGCTTCTTACAGCCCTGCTGATACCAATGGGCACTGATCTGTGGGGGTTTTTCACTCCTCCCAGTAAAGGAGAAATGGTTTAACAGTCTTTGTACCTCACTGCCTGTTTGCTGTTGTTTTCAGTGCACATTTTTGCACTGAAGTTCCTCAAGCAACGGAGTACAAATGCTCCTCTAGGTTTCCCCTGCTTGACACAAGACTACTGAGAAATCTCAGATTCTCCTTAAGGGCTGCCTGTTTGAGGGGGCAAAATGGGGGAAAAGAGTCACATAAAACACATGAAAGCCCTGGAGATGGAGCAGGGCCCATGGAGGGTCCCCAGCCCCACTGAGAAACCCTTGTTTGGTAATAAAAATATTCCAAGCCATTTAATAATACTTGACAAATGGCATGAAAGTGTTTCACAACTCTGGTCATTTTCCCATCTGTAACAACCCAGGAACCGAACAGAGCAGAGTTTGTAAAGGACTGTGGGGGAACAGCACTTATTAGATTACAGAGAACATGACTTGTTGTGAGAAAACCCAAAAAGTCATGGTTTTTGTCATAAAAGTCTAGGCTGTGACAAATTCAGTGTGTTAATCATGATGGATTTTTAGTGGAAATCCGCAATGCAGAGTAGGGTCATTACAGCTCTGGCCCTGCTCGAGCCCTCCTGCTGGGCTGGGGGTGAGCGGCGATGGAGCCGCACGCTGGGATTATCCTTGCGTGTACCAAGGAGGCAAACTGGGGCAACCACCTCCAAAAAAAAAAGGGACTGCCTGACTCCTCTCTCCCACAACAGCCTCCCTTGTTGTGCCGGACCGTTTTCTCTGACCAAATCTGCGTTTCACATCTCTTGCTGCCTGACCCATCCCTTGTTCCTGCGGATAAATCACCCTCTTGTCCTCCTCGGGAAGCACGGTCCGCGATCACAAATGAGCCTTTCTCTGCAGGGCACGCTGATGTCAATCCACAGCTTTATTTTTTTCACTTCTTCCATTTTTTCCCCTTTTCTCCTCCCTTTGGGAGGCTCTTTCAAATAGGTCCCCTTCCTGTTTGGCCCAGAGGTTCCTCCTCTGAACTTGCAACCCTTCCCATCCTGCAGCACTGCCTTCCTATGGGATAGCACAACTCATCCTGGACTCAGGATGAGGGTGGAGTGGGAAATAACTGCAAGGGTAGCCTGGCTTCTTGAGGGGAGAAACAATTTCAGCTGCTAGTCCCCCTACTGCCCAGAGCTTGAGCTCCAGCAATGGTTTTGGAGAGGATGGTCCCCTGGGAGGGAGAGGACAGGGTGATGAGCTGGTGTGGTCTGTGATGGGGATGGACAATGGGCACTGGAGAAAGTGGTGGGAAGACAAGGTCGATGGTCAGCAGGGAGGAGAGTGAAGGTTTGTGACAGGCCAGGGTGCACAAGTCTGGACCTTGCCAGAAGAGTATGAGGAACAAAAGGAAAGGAATCACACTTTAAATGAGGAAAAAGAGGTGACCAGGTTGGGAAAGGAGTACAGTGAGGAAGGACTGGATCAGCAGTCACAAGTCTCAAGGGAAGTTTGAAGCAGAAGGTAACTCAACTGAGACAGCCCCTGCCACAGCCCTGCAGGGAAAGCATCTTCCCTTGGTGTTCCACACCCCTCAGCCCTTTCCTGCACCATTCCTTGTCTCCAAGCTATGGTGGGGTTAATGCCACTGCAAGGCTCTAGCAGCTGCCCAGTCTAGCAGAGGACATGGTGGTGTGCAGGTCTTGAAGTGGACCCTGGGCATCCCTAGGGACATCCATTCCCAGGCTCTGCTCTGCTGGATGAGGCAAGCCACTTCCCATTCCTTCCAGTTGAGCACCAGGATTTTCCAGCACATCCTCCAGCCTTCACGTCAGCATCTTCCCTGTTCAATCTTCATGGTGGGTGATGCATAGAGAAGGGAACCCTGTGCCAGTAGGGAATGACTGGTTTTAAGCCAGCAAAGGAGGATGCTCAGTCAAGCAAACCTGCAAACCTGAGCAGTGTTGTCCTACCCACAGAGCAGTGCCCAGAGCTTCAGGACTCTTCCGACAGACTCCTTTAGAGCCACATTGCCTGGCACAGAGGAGACATCCACAGCCCCTTTCCCAGCAGAAGCATCACAGCATCCTGCTGCCCAACAGAGGGTGCCACATACACCAACAAAAGGGCAATGGGAACCCTCCCTCCTTCCCCACAGCTCCCTCCACTTTCTCTCTGACCCTCCCCATCTTGGCTTTTCTCCCCCGCTCCCTTTCATGCTTGCTGCTCCCTTCCTGCTTATTAACTCTCCAACCCACCCAAGGAAAGTGCCCCCCACAACAGAGCTGCACAGAGGATTTATGAGCCCAGCTCTCAGGGGAAGGAGCCTGGGCATAAATCACAGAATATTTAAGAAAGTGATCTACATTTATTACACTTAATACTATATTTAGCATGTCCAAGAGGACCTTATAAATCAGAGACAGTGCAGAGCTCAGTCTGGGGCCCCGGGGGAACCTGTCCACTCAGAGAACGTGTGCGAAGCCTGAAATCAGCAAGAGCAAATTTATGTTTGAATTCTTTGCTAAGTTTATTCCCCAAATTAGGGCTGCATATCATGCTGGTGGTTTCCTGAATTGGGCTGGGAATTCGGGGCCCAGGCTCACTGCCTCTCCCCGCACACACACCAGTCGCACTGGTCCATCCTCCAGGAAGTCCATGAGCATCCGTCATGCTGAGGGATGAAAGCACTGGCCAGCGATCATTAGTCTTCTCCTAATCCCAGGTTAATGCACTGTGCTCCAGCTCAACCTCAGGCTGCTGCTGCAGGGTCTGAAAAGAGACATAAAGTCCTCCTGTGTTTTATAGAGAGCCCCAGCTCTGCTCAGGCCTGTCTCCTCTGCTATTCGCTGGTGTTTAACGCTCCGTCATCCCAGACCGGATAGATCCCTCCCCGCCAACTGTGCTGGACCAGCAACTCACCTTCGTCTTCTGCACAGCCAGAGCTGAAAAATAGGCAGCTGCTGGTCTCTCTTCTGGAGCTCAGAGCCTTTGCCACAGGTTTGGACTCAGGCAAAGGGAGGCTTCATACCTACCTGGTGATGGACTCCAGGAAAAAGGGGGGAATGAAGTAAGGACTTTGGTCCATAGAGCCTTTTTGTTGTCCAAAACTGATAGTAACAGAGGTCTGTCAGGAAGTGGGGAGTCTAGTCCCTTCAGTAGGAGGACAGATCTTCTCCAGCAGGTGCTAAAATGGTTATTCCTACCCTGCTTCTTTTCCCACGTACAAGAAATTCCCAAGTCAGTTGATAAAAACAAGAGAAAACAGCACAAGGTGTTTTTTCCAGCTGAGTGCTTGAGAGGGCAAAACCCTCAAACATCTCTCCCCAGCCCCAGCCAGTCAGGACACACCAGTCCCGTGGGGTACACAGGTAGCTACGCAGCTCCATGGATGGTGGTGGCAACCAGGTCACCTCCTGCCGGCTCCCAGCTGAATCTGGCTGAGCATCGTCCCCAAAAAAACGGAGAGAGAGGCACGGGTTACTAACAGGAGCAGCCGTCTGTCATCCTGACACGGCATTTAAACCCAGGTGGATGTAGAAAAGCCCTGTGTGTTGTTCTCCGGGTGCTGAGTGGTTTATGCGGCAGCCCTGCTGCTGACACACTGACGGCTGGGCTCCCCGGAGGGCCAGCGAGCCCCGGGCAGGGGCAGCTTGCCAGGGGCCTGGGGTGATGCACGAGCCGAGCAGTTTTGAAGCTGGGACTTGTTGAGTGGAGAGTACAGAAAGGAAGAGTGAAGCCGTGACCCTGGGTGCTTGTCTCCCATTGTCTTGCAGGCCGGGTGCTTGACTCTCATTGTACTTCCCAGAGGATGCTTGTTCCCGAGTGGGTGCTCGAGGGTGCCCGGCACCACGCAAAGCTGGCTGAGGACTCGGGAGCAGCAACCCAGCCCCCTTCGTGATCCCTCTCTGGAGACGTGAGGTGGTGACTTGGTATCGGGAGACTCCAACACCACCGAGGGGATGGTGTCAGCCAGCTAATGTCTGGCTGTGGCAACCACGGATGATCCTCATCAAGCATCCCCCTGGATCAGCCAGTGGATCAGCCCTGGCTCCCGAAACGGGCACCTCCAACCTCAGGCACATCAGAGATGCTACGACAGTGGCCAGCTGACGCGGGGGCCGCTGCAGTGCTGGGCTCAGCAGAGACATTTCCTCACCTCGATGGGGTCCTCGCACCCCGGCCAGGGGCGCTCACATCGCCAGCCAAGGCTTCCCTCCTTCCCGGAAAGCCCCGCTGCCCGCGGCGCCTGCCGGGAGCCGTGGGACCCTCCGGCCGGGTGCGTGCGTGTCGGTCCGTCTGTCTCCTCGCGCGGTTTTCCAGGAAAGCTGTGGTGATTTACGAGCCGCGGACAGTGCTAGCTGAGTGCTCGGGAGGGCTTGATTACAGTTTCCCAGAGGAAGCTGTCTGTTTGGAGATGGCAAGGTGACAGGGTTTATACAGCACAGCACAATGTGTCTAAGCAAAGCTGTCAGCCGGAGATGGATGAAGTGACGGAGAAAGCCCATTACTTCATTCACACCTCAACAGGCAAACAATAAAACACTTACACACAGCGGCGGCGCGGGGGGGAGGGGTTCCCCTCGCCCCCCCTCGCAAAATGCACCAGGCTGCTGCCAAGGCATTTGCTGCACTTCAGGCTTGGCAGGATTGGGCAAAGAAGGGGACAAGCAGCAGGGAGGGAAGATGTGCCCCCCCTGGAGACAGGCACTTATCGCCAAGGTGACATGCAACCTTGTTGTGTTGGACCATGACAAACCCCTTGCCTGTGTGCCCTGCTGCAGCAGCAGCAGCAGCAAAAGGCCAGGCCTGAACAAGGGACCCATCCTGGGTCATGCACAAGGCCCCCGGCCCATGTGAGGTCTGCAGGGTGACTGGTGCTCCCACCTGGGGCCAAGAGCGGGCAAGGCACTGAGGTGGGGACCACGCAGGAGGGGGTGCAGGGCAGGCTCAGCCCAGGCCGCTGACCCAACTGTCCGGTTTAGCCCAGGTGACCTGGGAGCAATACCTGGATTTGCACAGAAGCCATGACCAGCTGCCCATGAACTCAGAGCTCCTGCTCTCAGCAAGCAGGAGCCCCTCCATGGTGACCTGCTGCCACCACCAACCCACCTGCACGGGGGGCTGAGTGGGGCGCAGTCGGCAGTTGTCAATGAAGAGCAAGCGGTGCAAGAAAGACTTGGCAAAATGTGTGGTTTTCTTTCATCAAATCACCTCACACAGGCCTGCAGGTCAGCGATCCCAGCACGTGGAGAAACCTGTTACCCTGCTCCCTCAGGATGACTACTGCAACAACGAGAGGGGCAGAAACAACACCCCAGCCTCCCCCCTGCACACCCCGGGCAGCGACCTCATGCACGGTGGAATAACAGGACAATAAAGTCAACAGGGCTCATGCTGGGACACACTCACTGTATGTCCTTGGCTGACAGTCAAGTATCTGAAAGTAATGACTCAGGATGCAACTCCTGTTAGGAAGCCTGTTTTGCTTTCACCGCTGCCTCCCAGCTGAGTGGGCCCCGAGGAGAAGGTACATCCATCTCTCCCGGGGTTCAGCGGAAGCTGAGCTCTGCTAATGCTCCTGCCTTGAACTCTTTGCCAGACTAAGCTCTCCTCAAAAGCAGAAAATTAATTACCTGGCTGGTTTATGGGCTTTTCACAGGAAAGAGAAACCCCTGATGTTCTCACTCTCAGTGTTGGGAATGGGAAAGCACCAGCACTGAGCTTGTTTATTTGGAATGAGATGCCAATGCCGAGCTCACATGCTAAAATTTTCTAGGAAACTTTGTAATGGCCAGTCAAAGAGCTTTGAAGTTCAGCCTATAAACTATGCCATGTAAAGAGCAGGCTGACAATTTTAATGCCACAGAGACCCTGGCCATTGTCATGTGGTTGGGAAAGCAGTCCCACACCAGTTTAACAGTCCCTGCTCCCTGTGTCGGAGAGAAGCTAGCCCAGGAGAGAGACCTTTTCTTACTTTCTTTTCCAAGGAGATATTCCTAACCCAGTTTCTGTACATTAAGCAAGAGTGCTGGACATGCTGTAGTGGGTACTCATGCTTTGACTCGATGGATTTTGCATACTCACTGTGTTTTTCTGCTGGGTTACAGTATTTTCAATGTGTTACAGTATTACTGGCTGTATAGAATCATGGAATAGTTTTGGGCTGGAAGGAACCTTAAAGCCCATCATGCTCCACCACCCTGCCATGGGCAGGGACACCTTCCACTATCCCTGGTTGCTGCAAACTCCATCCAACCTGGCCTTGGACACTTCCAGGGATGGGGCAGCCACAGCTTCTTTGGGCAACCTGTGCCAGGGCCTCAGTTTAATGATCCAAGGTTACTCATCACACCAAGTCCGGGTGGACTGTTGAGTCAGCAGAAAATACGTTGCTCTTTCCATGCTCTTTCCATTCTCTCTGATGGAGTTTTCTGGGAGAGTTTCAGATTAAAGAAAAAAAAAAGAAAAAAAAAAACCTTAAAAAAAAATCATAATTTTTTGGAAAAAAACCCAATCAAACTTGGCCACAGGAGGAAACAATATTTCATAAAAAAGTGATATTTTGAAAGAAGGACCTTTATTTCCAAGTGCTTGCTCATAGTAATTGTGTTACTCCTGACCACATTAGACCAGGACAGCACTGCCTGGGGATAGGAGCTGGCACAGCCACCCAGCACGGCGCTGCCCCTGCTCCCCGTCACAGCAGGGCCTGGTGTGCCCTCACACAGGTGCTTTATTAATGAAAAGTGTATTGAAAAAAAAAAACAAATGATCCCTTCTATCCCCATCCCTCCCCCTCCGTGCCGGCATCCAGCTCCTTGCACGTGCCTGACACCCACAGTATTGGAGGCATTGCAGTAGTCGCACTTTTTGCCCTGTTTCAGTGGGAAATAAGGACTTTCATGGTTTACCACTTGTTTATCAGCATCTTTGTGCTTTCGGAAAGCCTGGCAGCCCTGGCAAATGAGCTCAGCTCTCGGATGAGTTGCTGGAGTGTGACTGCCATGGACAGCTTCGTGTTTTGCAACCCCACAGCTGGAGCTGCCAGGCAGGGTTGTGCAACCCGTGTCCCAGACACAGGATCTGTCTGGAGCAGAGCAGTCTCCCAGCCCAGAGAGCAGATGGCACACTCCTTCTGGGCAAGGGCGAGTCACCCACCTTGCTGGGGCCAGCCGGACTCAGGGTGACTTTGCCTCATATGGCTTTGCCGAAGCGTTTTGGAGTTCGGAGTGAGAGGTGACAGTTTCTAACCAGTTCATTTCCCTAAGCCAGTGCCATGCTCTTAAAAAGTGATGTATCACATGCAGAAACCCACACAGAGAGAAACCCACTCAAGAAACCCACTTTTTACCACCTCAGAAGCCCTTTACAGACGAACCCTTCCACTGCAGATGGCATTGTTTTCAGACATACAGAAATCCTCTCCTTGGAGGGCAGCTGCTGCCCAGCAAATGCTGCCCAGCAAATGCTGCCAACTGCAAATGTTGGCAGGAAAACCTACATGGGCTTTTCCTGGTCAGACAGGTGATGTTTTCCCACACCAAGCCAGGTGCTTTGCTGAGCAACCCCGCGTGCCGCCAGTGGAAAGGGGTCCTGTACTAAATGATGCTGCACTTTACAGGAGAGCCACAGCCTTAGGGGAACACATCACACCTCTGCCTTTATCTCACATGCAGGTGGGAGCTGACCCTTTTAAAGGTTCACATGCGAGGCCCACCTGGGAAACTCCACACATTCACCAGTATGATGATAAGGAAGCTCCAACTTTATTATTAGCCCGGTGTCTTTTATACAGTTATGCACATGATCATCCAGCACTTGATTGGTTACAAAACTGTTCACACGCCTAACACTATATTCTTACTGGATAGACAGTATATCTTTATTTTAAAATTCTCTTCCTTAACACCTAACTACAACATCTTATTTGTCTCATTCTTGTTACGTTACTGACCTTCAGCTACAGAACTTTCTCAAAACCATCTTGCAGCTGCCTCTTGTTATGTGAACTCCAGTTCCACAACTTTCCCTAGACTGTCAGTTCACAAAGATTTCTTACCCAAAACGTTCCCTACACCCTTTGCTGGCCCTTGGGACTCACTACCCTAAGGTAAGATGTTTCTAACGTCTCTCACAGCAGTAGCTTTAATTTGGGGGCACAATGGGTGGCAATTTGCCTTATTTCATAGTTTGTGACTAGATTCCGGCTCCTTGCTGGAGAAATATTTCTGGAGAGGCAAGGAAGAACTTTCACAGAGCCAAAGGGCACAGTTGCAGCCAGGGTCAAATCCCCCTGCCCGATCCAAGCATACACCCCAGGAAAAAGCAATGAAGCTGTGGCACATCCCCTTCTCCAGGGCCAGTATCCCACTATTTCTCACCTCTCAGTGACACTGTACGGGGGGGAGCTTCTGTTTATCTTGGATGTGAACATCTGGGGTGCTGCAGGACAGGCAATACCCTTTTGGCCTCATCTGACCCTTTGGCCGGGTGTGGGATGTGCAGGCTCTGTGTGCTGCCGTAGAAAACAGTGTTACAAAACTCCCGGCACTACGTTCTGGTGCTGTTCCAGCAGGACATTCGGATAATGGGAAACTGCAGAAATAAATCTGAGTCTTGGCTCTCCACAGCCTGGGATCTGTCCAACTGGATCCAAGATACTGCCTGGCCTTAAGGCACCCACAGCCCAATGGGACCAGAGGCAGGGGCTATCTGCTGCCTTTTGCTTCTCTGCCCCATGTGCTTTCCCAAAAATAATCCCATATTCTTGGAAGATAAAGCCCTTCAAGCTCCCTTGATATTTAGTTTTGGGACTGGGGTTTTTTTTTTTCTTTATAAGTTTGCGCTTTCCAGAGGTTTCAGCAGTTTCTTTGTATCTGGAAGTGATGAAAGAAAGGAAGCAAACACCAGGCAGCACTTCCAGGCACTCTGGAACACCGATCTGGGTGCACGCTGTAATCCAGCCCTCTAAAACTCTTCCAACCTCAGCATCCTGCACATACAAACTCACCTGCAGCTCCCCTGCCTTGGTCATCCAGGGGAGCATGGGATGAAGCTGTTGTCTTTCAGACCTTACACCTGGCTCTGCTCCACCAGGCAGAACCCAAGGCGAATTCTCAGCTCTAGGAGCCCATTCAGGCCCTTCCTGCACTTGGCAAATGCTTTCCCTTTCAATCAGGAAGGGCTGCATCCCTTTAGAGCATAAGCTGCTTGACCTCCTTAGGCAAGGGTCTGACATCCTCATTTCTCATAGAATCACAGGATCCCGGAATCATAGAATCATAGAATCATAGAATCAGACAGGTTGGAAAGGACCTCGGAGATCATCAAGTCCAACCCTTGATCCAACCCCACTGTGGTTACTAGATTATGGAACTAAGTGCCACGTCCAGCCTCGTCTTGAAAACCTCCAGGGATGGAGAATCCACCACTTCCCTGGGCAGCCCATTCCAATGGCTGATTACTCTCTCTGTAAAGTATTTCTTTATGATATCCAAACTAAACCTCCCCTGGCACGGCTTAAGGCCATGCCCTCTTGTCTTACTGCTGGTTGCCTGAATGAATGATTCAGGTTGGAAGGAAACTTAAAGCTCATCTGATTCCACCACCCCTACCATGGACAGTGACACCTTCCACCACACCAGTGCTCCGACCTTGAGCACTTCAAGGGATGGGGCAGCCACAGCTTCTCTGGGCAATTTGTTCCAGGGCCTCACCACCCTCACAGGGAAGGATTTCTTTCTAATATCCTATCTAAATCTGTGCCCCATCTTCTTCATCATCCACCCTTCATCTACCTTCATCAGCCTTCATCAGTTTTTGCTTCTCTCCATCAGGGAAGCTCCTCAGGGAGCTGTGTAAGCTGTACGTGAGGCCCTTCCCAAGAGTCTCCTCTGGTGCCAGCAGCCTCTCATGTAAGAAGTGAGCAGTGTCACCACTCCTCAGTGGTGGGTAAGACAGAGTTTCTGTGGCCTTTGGCCAAGCTGACCACTGCTGAGACACAGCCAGTTGCAGGTGTTCAAGTGCTCGGTACCCAACAAAGCAGATGGGAACACCCCAAACACACATCAATCTCCCCAGCCTTCCATCGAATCCAACCCTTACGACTACCAGACCACAAAATGTTCCTGGAGGCAAAGAGCATCCTGGTGTGCAGGCAGCGCCCAGACAAGTGGGGTCTTGGGGGGGCAAACAACCAACATTTGAGCAGAGTGTCACTCCACATCCAGGAGAGATGGTTGGGGGTGTAGTGGTTTTGATTCTAGACCTTCCTTGGCAACCAGGTTGTAACCAAGGAACCGAGGCCATGTTCCCAGTATTCCATACGATTTTTACGTAAGCAAAGGTATAAATAAGAAGGGAGAGAAGGCTCTCGCTCTCTTCTGTTCCAGTGGTCTGAACACGCAGGTTCTCTGCTGTCAGTCCTACTCGTGTGGAGGAGCAAGGCCTAGTGAGGCCTAGTGAGGCCTAGTGAGGCCTTGTAGGCCTTGGGAGGCAGCGGGTGCTAGCAGTTGTTTGGCACAATTCTGTTATCTCTAAGGGGGTAGTAAGATTTTCTTTTACTAGTTCTTTATTGTTTTTGATTGTATATATCTGTTTTCCCCTTTTCCCTTTTTCCCCTTTCCCTTCGCGGGAGGGGGGTGTGTTCTGGGTCCCTAATATTGTACATAGTATTCTAACGATATATAACTGTAATATATGTAAAAAAATATATATTTTTATATAACTGGGTTGTTTTCAGGTTTTTAAGTTTCTCTAGGTTTTTCCTTTGCCGTGGGAGAAGAAGGGAGGGGGAGGTTTTTCCCTGTGGGTTCGGACAGTTGGTGGGAAGCCAACACAGGGGGGTAGCTCTGTTCCTGAAAACCTACTGTGTTTGGTTGCTTTTGGCTAACATAGGCCAGAGAGGTTAAATGAAGCTGCAGCCCAGCAATAAATGCTATATTTCCCATAAAGATGTGTCCCAGTTACACAAATAGGGGTGGAATTCTGTTTATTCCACACCACCCACATCAATGTGGAAGGGTGGGGTTTTCAGCAGAAGATGCTGAAATGCCAAAAGCAGAACCTTTCCCTTGCTTCGGTCATGTGTAATCTCTCTTAGGTTTGGTGTTTTTTTTTTCCACTATTGAAAAGGGGCAACTTGAGCAGTCTTCATTTTCCCCACCAGGTTTTTAAAAGAACCACAAGATGAAACAGAGGGGTGTTTTTAATCAGAAACTACAAAAGAAAGATGTTTCATGAGGCTGTTTCATAAGGCTAACGAGTCCATCCATCAAAGTTGGGAACTAATAACATGGCTGGAGTGGAAATCTCAGCACGGGATTGGTGCCCAAATGAGTCACCTACCATGAGACCAGATGCTGTCATGTGCTGGGCATCCAGACTGGCACACAATGGTGGCCCAGTGCTGTCAGCATCAATAGTGCCAGATACGGGGGCACAGATGTGGGCAGAAAGTGGCAGGAACTGGAAGGTCTCATCAGGTCTCTTCAGTGCACCAGGACGAGGAATTTGGTTGAATTTTTCAGATCAAATTCAGCAGCTCCATGTGGAGAACAGAGTTGTTTGACACCAAAAGAAAAGTCTCCTGACTTGTCCCTGTGCTGTAGTGGACAAGTGCAGGAGGTTCTGGGGCCAGAATGTGCAGGATTTTAGGATACCTGTGGGAGCATGATGCTGGGTTAGAAGCATCAGGGAATAGGGCTGAACATGAATGGCTGCTTTTGGCAGCAGTGGGGATGAGACTCCCCGAGGAGCCGACATTCTGCCTGCGAGAATGGGATGAAGGATGAGGCAAATAAATCCCTTTTTCTCCGGCCAGGTGGTTTCCTTTTGACAAATGATGGCTGTGGGTCAGGCAGGTCTGGTTTAACAGCCTCCCTGTGCCAGCCTGACATGTCCATAACTCTGCTCTGGCAGATCACTGAAACAGTTGCTCATTCTGTGAGGAAAGCCAGAGGCTAATTACAGCGAGGCACATAACATGATTCCAGCAAAGGCAGAGCTATCCAGGGCTGGCTTTCCACACGTTGCCCAGGGGTTCATCTCAGTACCCTCTTTTACATGCATACACCTCCCTTTGCACATCCCAGGTGGCTTCCAGCAGGAAGGGCCTGAGGCTCACCCAGCATCCATGTGCCAGCCTGCTACATCCCACATCACTTGGCACATACTTGACAGTGAGACCATGGGGGGCGTGGAAACTGCTGATGACAGGGAAAACTGCCCAGGTGATGGGGGCAGGAGGGCTGTAGTGGGAGGTGAGCAAGAAGGAGCTGCTCCGACACTCGCTTGGTACTGAAGCATCTCTCAGGGGCACCACGGTCCCCTGGTGCATAACAAGGAGGGTCAGAGCAGAGTTCCTCACTCAAAGGTGAGGCCTGAGCAGGATTGAGGTACTGGTAAAAGGCTAATGGATGGAAAGCATCTGGGGTGCTGCAGATCCCAGTCTGTGAGAGAAATGTTAAGCAATGGGGATGCTCATAAATGATGGGCACCCAGAGCTGCCCCAGTCAGGCCTCCCCAGTCCAGCCACCTCCCCACATCTCTCCAGCCAATCCTTTGGATGCAGCTGGTGCTCTGCCCACCAGATCAAGGTGACCCAGGCAAGGGGGGAAGAGATCCTTCATGTCACAGAAAATCACAGGTTGTTCCTTGGCATCTGAGAGCTCCACATGGCAGCAACAAGATCTCCCAAGCTCCAGATGAGAGTCACAGAGAGACCCATGACAAAAGAGGAAGGAGAGTCCCACAGAATGCTCTGAGCCAGGCTTCACGTTATACCCGCAGCTGAGCCAGGGCAGTTCCCCAGGAATCAGTACTGAACAGGAGATGTTCAGCATCCACAAGTTGTTTCTGGTCCATTTGTCCAAGAAGAAGCCATGAGAGATGATCTTTGGATTCCTGCCCCTAAACACAGCCTCAGCCAGGCTCTTCAGCTCCAAAGCAGATTGATGGCTGGAGAATACGAGTTTCCTTGGGAGCAGGGAGAGTACCAGCACCTCCTCACTGCCTTGCTGCAGGAGGGGCTGGGGGAGCAGGGCCAGCTCTGAGGCTGCAGCATTCCTGGTTGGCCGAGGCAGACCCATTCTCCGCCACCACTCAGGAATGTGGCTTGAGGTGGAGCAGCAGGTGCTGGAAGGAGGGTTGCAACCAGTCTCGCCCTCCAAGAAAAATACCAGCCCCGCTCACCGAGGGGAAAGAGCAGAAGCAGCCCCTGCACAGCCAGATTTATGGGCCCCAGCAGGCTGGAAAAAATCCAGTGAACATTTCAGCAAATCCAGCCTCTGTCAGAAGTTACAGAGTGATAGGTGTAAGTCCCAGCCAGACCCACAGCTGCTGCCTCTCCTGAGCCAGCCCCAGGCAGCCGGTGAAGTCACTCTCGCACCTCAGGTTGTGGGGATGGCAACGGGGTCGGTGCAGGTGGCGGTGGGGGCACCGCAGGCACCACCCTGGATAGGTTTCTGCAACAGGACAAGCAGCTGGGGGTGTGCAGGTAGCCCCAGCTCCTGGGGTTGCACTGCATGGATGCATTTTTTTAGAGGAGCTGTAATGAGCACCAGGCTCATTTACAGAAAAAGGTGGAGATGGGTCTGAGTTGATCACAGCATCCCCTTCCAGGTCCCAGCTGGGCCACCCTCTCTGGTAGGGTCTTCCAGGAGTCACACCCTGTTTGTAAACATTTCATGTTGCCCATCAAGGGTACTCCCCAAATCCCACAGCATCCGTAGACAGCTTGTCCCTTCAGGCAGGAGATTGCCGCTCCTTCCGAAGGACTCACAAGGGCACATGGTCACCAAACCTTGAACAGATGAGCAACAGAAGGAGGAAAACAGAGGAGATGCCCTTAAAAGTCATAAACATCTCCATTAGCGTTGACTAGTGGCAGGTCTCAGCCCTCACCATCCCTCTTACCCTCGCCTGCAGACAGGGACAAGGCCAGTCTCCTTGAGTTTGGAAAGCACCTGCTGCACTGAGGGTGATAAAAACATCAGCTTTCTGTGCCTGGGAGAGGCCAATGCTTCCCACCCATCCTGTCATCAGCTCCATTCACCTTCTTCAAGCCGTATCCCCAGAGAAACTGCCCCCCTCCCCAGCAAACCCACCCTCGCCCCACCCCCCACAAAATCTGCAGGGTTTTTTGCACAACAGAACCACTCCTGATACTGAGAAAATGCCTCTGTCCCAGTATCCAGCTGGGAAGCAATGAAAGGGATACAAGCCTCGACCTTGCGCAGAGCCAAAACTGCTGCGTGCCCTTCACATCTCTTCTGCTGCAGAGGAGTTCTTCCCACAACCCAATTGTCCCTCCCAAGGGACATAATTTTTGGGTCACAGATGGCTCTTTAGCTGCTCAGAGGACTCTGCTTCTCCCTCCAGCATCTCTCAAGTTCGGCAAGCCAAGATCCTGGGGCTGTGGTTCCTTTGGAATAGAGATATCTTTTGGATAGAGAGCAAGGGCACATGGGCACTCCTTTTAAGACTGTGCCTCAAATGCTGAGCTCCATTAGGAGGGTATGAAGAAGAAGCAGGACTCCACAGCAGCTTTTCTCCATCCCCATGCCTCTCACACAGGGCTGAATCCCCCGTGCAATGTCCCAGCTCAGCCCCAGTGCAGGACCAGTGCTCAGACCTACCACATCCCATCCCTCCACCATCATACCTGGAGCCATGCAAGGCCTGGCATTTGTCTGGTGTCAGCCCTGGGTCCTGTGCAGAGGTGGCTGAGCCTGGGGGCACCGTGTCCAGGGGAGGGGGGGGCGTGCAGGGCTCCCAAGCAGAGCCCTCTGAGGGTAGGATGCCCCATGCTGTGGCTGCTCTGAGCTCCCAGACACAGTTTCGTCTCCCTGTTAGAGCCACAGCAGCTCTCTCACCTGGACCACACTCAGTAAGCCAGTTCAGGGGCTTTTGGAGGTTTTATAGCGCCCTTTATCATAGCTCCAAGGCAGGAGCTGTGCTCAGCCAGGCCAACCACTTTGGAAAGGGCTCCTGCTTCACTTTCCAAGTGCAGCCATCCATTTTAGCCAAGTTTTCTGATGCAGCAGAGGTCATGGGATAACACTTTGTTCCTCTGTGTGTCTCTCCCTCAGCCCTCTGAAAGCTTGTCCAGCTTCCTCTCCGAACATCTAGTGCAGTTCCTGGGTTGATGTTCCTGGGAGATTTCTGGGAGGAGGGCGGAGGATCTAAGACTTCACAGATGCCTGTTGGCCACATGGGGAAGCTCAGATCTTATGAATCAGCAGAGGATCCCCACAGAGGCTGTTCCTCCAGGCACAAGTCGCCAGGAATTCCAGCTCCAGTCTTTCTGCTCTTCCTGAGTGGATTGTTCTTCACCCAGATTCCTCAAACTACCGCTGCAGAGAGCCCCGCTTAAGCTTCTTGCTGTGGGACCAGCGGAGATTTGGGAGCTGCCAGTAGAGATGCTTATGAAGCACAGCTTCTGTGTCAGGTGTTGCAGAGATCAACACTTGCCTAGGAGGGAAGACTGCAGCCTGGAACCGTGTGTGCCAAAGGAAGCGGGTCTGGGATTATCATGAAAATATGTTACAATTTTAAAAACAAACAAACTGGTTTTCTGTATCCTGAGGCTCTCCACAAACACAAGCTGAACACTTGCAGTATTCTTCTGTAGGAAAACACATTTCAGAGCAACTAAGCAATGGGGGAGAGTCATAAAGGTGGTGGGAGATTGGGTCCATCTCACTGTCTCCCTACAGACATCTTCCTGAGATCAGGGATCCCTGGGGCATTCCCCAAGAGGAACAGGGGTAGCCTCATGCTGTCCATGCCCAAGGGACACGTTTAGTGGGATGTGGAGGCGAGACAGTGACAGAAGCAGTGTGGGGACTTGCAGGTGACAGGGGGGCTGTCAGGCCAAGGTTGCACATTTCAAGATCTGAGCACCGTTTAAATGAGTGAAGCAGCCAGATAAAACAGCAAGGCCTTGTTCTTTCTGTTTGTTTGTTTGTTTGTTTGTTTAAAAAAATCTAATTTCAAAGCTTGTTATCCTCTCTATAAAAAAAGAGGTTTAAAGTCTGATTTCTACCCCTGGGCAATCTGTAATCCCTCAGCTAAGTCCTGAGCCCTTTAATTAAGACCTCAGTCATTTAAATTGTTAATGAAGATCCATTGGAGGACCATCATTCTCATTCCTGATTTCATCTTGTGCTCATTAGGGACTCCTGATTCATCATATCAGGAGATATTTATAACTCTCTAGCTATCCCCAGACCTCATTAATTCAAAGCCACCTGTTTGGACAAAGATGGGGGTGGGGGGACCTAAAAGGCACCCAGCAGGACCTGAAGGTGCAGGAACAGGGTGTTGACTGACAGACAAGAGCATCAGCCTTGCTGCAAAGAGCAGCCCTGCACAGTATGGGAAGGGACACGAGGGATGTGTGAGGGATGGGGGTGACAGATACCACGGCAGTGGTATCCAGACTATTGCCTAGTTGGGCAAGAGAAGAGATGGCCAAGCAGCCACAGGCCAGATGTGCTGAAGAGGAGAGAGATCCCTCCTCCCACATCAATGTCCTGGAGGGTACAAGGGTATGAAGACTTGGAAACATTGAGCCATACGAAGACACTACCCCACTGGACAGACAGGTCCTGCCTGTCTCAACAACCTGCCTGGGACACAACCAATGCACCTCCCAGGCTCTGGGGCACACAGCCTGGCTGCTCCCTCCCTGGTTTGCCCAACACTGAATTCCTGTCCTTGAACCTCAGCGAAGCCCAACCAGCCCCATGGACCTCATCCCTGGATGGGCCACGGGGTCCTTTTCCCAGCAAACCCCCCTGGGGTAATAGAGAGGGAACCCCAATGTACCCAGCTCTCCTTCCAACCCGTGCCTCAGTTTGCCTTACTCTGGGCTTTGCCTCGTGCTCTCCTGCCCTGTCCTCCCTTGCCCCACGGAAAGCTAAGCAGAAGTTCTGCCTTTCCCACTTCTCCTCCTCCTCTGCCCTCACCCCCCTGCTGCCCTTACTTTTTCTCTCCCCCATCCATGCTCTCTCCCATGGCTTTCTAGCTGGCAATTCTCAGCATCCATCCAGTCCTGAGGTTTGCCATGACTGTGCTGATCTGCTGCACCAGTTGTTCTCCCCATGTTCAGCCTAAGTCTGGATCATGCTCCCCGGGGCTGGGAATCAAGCCCAGGGATCACAACCATCACAGGAGGTTTCTCTGGAGCCGTTTGCCCCCTCGACCCAAAAGGAGCACTTTCCTTTGGGATGCCCAGTGTTTTTGCTTAGCCTCATATTCTCCTGCTTTGGGTCAGGCTTTAAATAAAAGCGTCCTATTAAAATAGGAAAAGAGTTTTGTTTCAAGGCTGTCTAATGAAATACTCCAGCACTTCTGAAACGAGACATTTTACCTCGGAAACATCTAGCAGGACTATGCTGACACTTTCACACACATCCAAACGACTGAAATCTGAACTTACAGCTCCTTTTGGTCCCGTTGAAACCCCATTTTGGGTGAATTACTACACGCAGGAGTTCCAGCTGGCTGCTCCCACCCCAGCCCAGGTTTCACTGCCCTGCAGCCCAGCTCAGTTTTAGGACAATTTGTCCCAGGCCCCTATGACAGCCTCAGTGTGCAGCTCTCAGGCATGTTGCTGGGGTGTGAGGCAGAGGAGAGCCCTCCTTCCTCACACAGTGACCGAGCCCAGCCATGTTTGTAACAGTCACTACATCACGAAGCAGGAAAAAATCCCAGGGTTGCTGTGGACAACGGAGAGGGTGAATAAGAAGGATGATACATGCACTCTGAATCCCTTTGCCTCTAGGCAGACACATTTAAAAGTGACCTGCGAGGGACCTTCCCCTTTTGGTCCCAAATAATAGAAGCTCTGAATGGGTTTTAACACTGGGTTTATTCCCCTCATGCCCTTTTTGTTCCTATTAGAAATTTAGGTCCCTGTGCAGACTCCTGAATGAGTGAGTGCAATGAGGATGCAACAGGAGGGAAGAGTGAACACAAGGGAATGAAAAATGGTTTTTAAACACTTTCCAAAGTGCCCAGCTTTTATCCTGCTGGAGTGGGAGAGGACGCTGTTTAAGGCAGTTTGCTTTGTGCATGACAGATTTATTTAACACCAACAATTGTGTTGGAGAAAAGGGAGCCTTTGTTGGAGTTACAGCTCTCTGTGACAAGCAGTCTCCATGCCCTTTGCTGGAGCGGGGCCACTTTGCATGGAAGAATGAACTGCTTATTTGGGATGGGCCCACTGCCCGCTGGGCAGCATGATCTGGGATGGTCCATCTGACAGCAGCTTCAAGCCTCAACTCTGCCCTGGTAGCCAGGCGGGCACCACAGCTGTGTGAGTCCAGCCCAGAGAGCAATGGAGAGACTCAGGGTTTGGGATGAAAATCCCTGGCTGCTATCAACTTCTCTTGAACTTCTCAAAGGGACATGCTTGTGTTTGAAGTCATCCAGGCAGCATTTGAGTAAATGATGTGTGGTGAACCTGCTATTTTAATATCGGGACGAAGGATGATCCACCTGGGTTGAACAGAGATAACAACACTACAGGTCCCTAGTGTGGGAATGGTCTTAGAGAGCTTCAGGGAGGCAAAGCTGTCTCTGGAGCCTGCCTGCCTGGAGCTGGGTCCAGAACTATTGCCTTGGATCCAGCAGAGTCTCTGCACCTACAGGATTCTTCTGCCTTCCCCAGGTCCAAGGAAAAGCATCAGTTATAAGGATCAGCTTGGTACTCGTGACAGGGAGTCCCTCAGCCTTTTCCATTTGGGCTCATTTGCTCCAGAACATGCAGAGTATTTGGAAAGATTTGGAGGTTTGGAGAGGTACAGAATCACGGGATGGGTGAGGTTGAAAGGGGACCACAGTGGGATCATGTGGTCCAAATCTCCCTGCTCCAGCAGGGTCATCCCAGAGCATGTGGCACAGGGTTGCATCCAGACTGTTCTGGAATGTACCCAGTGAAAGAGACTCTACACCCTTTCTGGGCAAAGGGAAAGGGAAAAGGAAAAGGGAAAAGGAAAAGGGTTATCAAGGGCAGTACCCTCCATCTCCTGCCTTCTGCTAGCAACAGGACTACCTGTGTCATGGGGGAAGAAGCAGTCTTCTGCTAATGGGCACAGCACCATGGCAGGCCTCTCCCAGCCCTGGCAGAGGACAGAAGTCTCACTCAGGTCAAAAATATTAACATCTCTCCCCTTTTTGACGTTAAAAAAAAAAAAAAGCTAGCAAGGCAAGTTGTGGACGTGCCCCAGCCACCACTGTTGACCATCCCCATCCCACGCCATCCCCATCCCACCCCACCCCATCCCATCCCATCCCATCCCATCCTGGTGGGTAGGCTCTGGCGGTGCAGGGTGTGTATGGTCCCCACCCGTCCCCACATCTCCCGGACGTCGTGTCTGAGCCCCCTCGCCATCCCCGGCCCCCCGGGACACTTGGGAGTGGGCACCGCAAGCCGCTGCCTCCCTCTTGTGGGCGAATCTGGGGAAGAAGGCGTGGGGGAGCACCCGGGAAGCCCCTGGCAAGGCTGGCACCCACAAAAACACCCCCCTCACCTCACCAGGCACGGAACACCTGTCAGGCATCCTGCGCTCTCCAGCTTTGGGGAAGCAAACCCGTGGATCCCCCCGCCCCAGAGGCTCATCCAGCCTCGCACAGCCCCTCGTGGTGGGCTCGTGTGGCCAAACAGAGCCCCCCTGATGGGCTCACGCAGCCAGATCGTGCTCTCTGCAGGTTCAGAGACTGGGAATGGGGTAAATGAGGAGAGCAAAGGGCATGCAATGGTGCTGGAACCACAGTCTTGGGCCGTCTGTAACAGCCTGTCTGACTCAGGCTGGGGAAGAGTTGGTTCCACCACAGGCAGAAGAAGATCACAGGATCATAGAGTGTCCTGAGCTGGAAGGGACCTACAGGGATCATCCAGTCCAACCTCTGGCTCTGCACAGATACCCCAACCATCCTACCCTGTCCCTCAGAGCATTGTACAAACCCTCCTGGAGCTCTGGCAGCCTTAGGGCCGTGCCCACTGCCCTGGGGAGCCTGGTCAGTGCCAACCACGCTCTGGGGGAAGGACCTTTTCCTAATCTCCAGCCTAAATCTCCCCTGACACAAATTCATTCCATTCCCTTGGGTCCTCATCACTGGTCACCAGAGAGCAGAGATGAGCACCTGCCCCTCAGGAGGAAGCTGGGGACCCTCTCAATAGACCCATAAGATGGTTGGCTGGAGCACAGGAGAAGAAATCAGCCAGTCCACTGCAATAACCACAGAGCATTTGGCAGCACACAGCAGTGAAGAGCAGAGCAGCATCTCCACAGGACCCACTGGCTACTCAGGTCTGTGGTTCCCTGTCTGAAAACCCAGGTTGCCCCAAGCCCTGGGAGCTTTGAAGCCTTTACAGGCCACCTGAGTCCCCACAGAACTGGAAGGGAAAAGGGAATGGAGGGCCAGGGGAGCTATTAAAATCCCCTTCATGGGCATGATGGGTGGCAGGAAAATCCCAGCTGCTCCCAGAGATGCTGAGATAGCCCCAAGGGATGTTTTAGGAGGCCTGAAGATGAAAAGAAAAAGGCTGAAAATAAATGGTCGGCGGAACTGAGCAAAAATATGCAAACTTAGCTAAGAGCTGCAAGGAAATGATAAAGGCCAGGGAAAAACAGAAAAATAACACTGCCAAGAGGGCTACTGGGAATAAGAAGGAATTTTGCAAATTGCAGCAAAGGGAAAGCAAATACAGTGTGAGTCAGCCCATTAATAAATGAGAAGGGAATGCAAATTAATGAGAATTCAGAAGCAGCTGAGGTACTGACCTGCTTTCAGATTTTCTATTTCATTCCCAACCAAACCGAGTTTTGGGAGGTGTTAACCCTTTCCTCTGCACTCTGCAGAACTGGACATGACACTGTCGGTGCAGAAAGTCTGGGAGCCTGTGGCACCACAATTCAAACCCCTTCATGCCCTTGTGCAAAACCTCATCACAGCTGAATCATGAAAGTCGGGGAGGGATACCTCAGCCAACATGTGTGGCTCCCACCAGGCACCCTTTTCCTGCAAGCCCTCATTCCCATGTGGCCAGGCTCACACAACAGCCTGGGGAAGATCTTCCCTCCCACACACCCCACCCTCCCCTTCATTCTCCCGCTCTGTTTATTTTGTCTATTGATCCTGTTTGATTTGAAAGGGTTTTGAGAAGCTTTATCCCAGCCAACTACAGTTGAGAGCAGCTCCTCTTTCCAATCCTGCTGAAAGCTGTGGACCTTAGCCAGTATAAGCCAGTACAGCTCCATTATGACCAACAGGGAGTTCTCTGATACACCAGCACCCTTTGGCCAAAAGCAGAGAGGGTCAAAGCACTTGTTGTTGATAACACAGATCAGCGGGATGTGTGCTCCATTCATCACTGTCTCTTTGGGACACCCCAGCACAACCTCTCTGCTGAGTGGTAGCAGCTTGTTTTATGGATCAGCTCCTGTTTGATGATGTATTCATTGATCTTTGCAACTTCCAACCTCTCAGTTCCTCATTTCCAAACTAATCTTCTTCACTCCACTGAGGCAAGTGCCTCAGTCCAAACTTTCCCCTCCCTCTCCCAGCAACCCTTACCCATTTGCAGGGTAAGGTCCTGCAGCCTCTGAGTCACGCTGATTTTTGCCCTTCACAGCACCCCAAAGACCCTTCACAGCAATCATCCTGCCCAGAGACACTTAAGGACTTCCATGTCCTGATTTTGCGAGGCAACAGAATTAGGGAAGCCTGTAGTTAAAGTTGTCCTGGCCTCTGACAGACGTTCACTGTCCTGGCTGCAGTCTCCCAGGCTGCATGCCTGTGTACGCTGAGTAGCTGAAGAGCCCTGAAGTTAAACCAGCACTGCTGTCAGTCAGGGAAGGAAAACCTGGCTTTGGAAATCATTGGAGTGCCCTGCAAATCATACAAGAGTCAGAGACTGCCACTGAGATGTACCTGGACTTCTGTGGGGTTTTTTTTCTCTTTTACCTTGTCTGAGTCCTTAAATAAATGTGCATTTGCCTCCCAAAGAACCTGGAACTTGTGTTTGTCTCCCGAAGACAAATGGAACTTGCATTTTCAAATGCCTTTTATCGCTCCCTGTCCTATCCTCTCCAAACTGAATATGGGCAGGCAAATGGTCACATACCTTCTCTGAGGGTGTCTCTTGTCAGGTCCATCTTTACAAGCTCTTGACCTACTGTTGGAATTAGTTGCCACTGGCTGCAGCCCTGCTCCAGAGTCTGAGCTCCAAGTAAATACTAAATGTTAAAGATCATGATCTAAAGGGGCAGGGAGGTATAAGATGGGGACATTGAACTTAATCCTCCACTCTGCACTCGGTTTTTCCAGTCCCAAGTACCCAGGAGGGTGTTATGATAACTCCTCCCCAAAGTTTGGCTGTCCTGGATGTCCTACCTCAGCTCCCCATCACTGCAGCATCAAAATCTTCCCGAGCTGTGCAGGGGACAGCTCCCAGCACTGCTGTTCTCCTTGCTGATCCCTTCACCTCCCTCTCCTCCTCGCTCAGTTTCCACTCAGGCTTCCTGCATAAGTGTCTGTGATGGTACTGGTGGGGCAGTGAACGCAACTACCTGGTCTGGAAGCGTTAAGAGATCTCCTTGGGGGCCAGACTGGCTGAATGTGGGCAGTCAGACTTCCAGCACGAGCCTTTGGTGTCCCGTGGTGTATCTGGGCAAGGTCAAGGGTCAGTGTGTAGCCATGCAGCCAGGTCCCCACCAGTGGAGCCTGCCTGGGCTGTGCACTTGGATCCTGTATTTTTAACCTGACCTCCTCTTGACCTTAATGTCTGCAGCTACAACTGGAGCCTTAGAGCCAAAAGCCTCCCAGAAAGCAGTGCTGTGGTTCCAGTAAGCCATTCCAAAGTGTTTCCAAACAGCTATTACAACCTGCACTGTCAGTTCAGAGCCAGCAAGCATCCCTGCCCTGGTGTCAGGCCAGGAAGACACAGAGCAGGAGGGGTAGGATGTGAGTGCAGAGCCTCAGAGAAGCCAGAGGACCTGCTTAGTAGCATGCAACCATTAAGGTTGGAAAACCCTCTAAGATCATTGAGTCCAACCATTAACCCAACACCAGCACTGTGTTCACCTCTAAACCATGTCCCTAAGCACCACAACTACCCTTTTTTTGAACACTTACAGGGATGGTGACTCCACCACTGCCCTGGGCAGCCTGTTCCCATGCCTGGCCACTTTTTCACCCTTTTTTCTAATATCCAGTCTAGCACTCCCCTGGTACAACTTGAGGCTGTTTCCTCTTGTCCTGCTTGTTACAGGGGAGAAGACACCAACCCCCACCTGGCTCCCCGCTCCTGTCAGGGAGTTTTAGAGAGTGAGAAGGACAGCCCTGAGTCTCCTTTTCTCCAGCCTGAGCCCCCACAGCTCCCTCAGCTGCTCCTGGTGCTCCAGCCCCTTCCCCAGGTCTCGGTGAGTGCTTGGTCTCTTCTGTTCCTGTGGGGTTTGCCTTACAGCAGGAATGTCTCCATCCATCCTTTTCCCTTGTGCATTTCACTATGTTCCCACATTAAAATCTCCCTGCCCTTCCCAAGAATGCACTTGGCCCTCACTCCTGTAAAGCCCTTTAGAAAGGTGCCCCAGAGGTGGCTTTTTAAGGAACAAGATGCAGGAGCAGAGTTAAGCTGTGGAGCAGATGATGGCTTTTTCTTCACTCACATCGCGTTCCACCCCAGCCTAGACACAGAGCACAGTTAGACTTCCAAATAGCCTGAAATTGGCTTAAGCCACTCGCAATCTTGTTTAAATATTACATTTGTTAATTTGCTTTATAGGCCTTCTGCTTTTGGGGTGCTTAAACTGCTTTCAAAACAGTCTGTCAACCTTTTTCCTCTGTAACTGGGAAGATTAGAAAAGGATTTTTATTTGAAATGAAGCCCAAGAGCCGTAGGTATTCATAAGACTGGCATCTCAGGTTATTGGGGAAGCAAATCCTGGCTGAAATCATGTGCATTGGCAGCACCTCAGCACACTCAACACCCGCGTGTGCTCAGGCTCAGGGGTTTGTGTGAGGTCCCAGATGTATTCTGGCACCTACAGGGTTACCAAAGAGGGGAAACAATTCGACTGTCTTTAACACATCAGGATCCAGAAACCGTGAGACCGGCTTAATAATCGTGATTCTGTCATAGATGCTTTTTATTTGTCTGCAGCAGCCAAAGCTTTAACAAAAATACTAATTTTAGAGCAACTCGCACTACTATCACCCAGGAAGGCAGCCACAGCTCCATTCTTGCGTTTTAACACTTTTCAGACCCTCTAGAAAATGTTTTCAGTTTTGTCATATCTGCTGTCATTGATATTTCTCCTCAATGTTGATGCAAAATAGCTCTGGACAAAACTAATTTTATCCCATTCTGCTCCTTTTTTTCCCATTTTCCCACACTGAGGAGTGGGATGCAGTTGTCCAACCCGGTTCCACAGCTACCCAGCCACTCGTGGTGGACAGGAGCCCTCAGACGTCACCGAAGGACATCTCAGTGTGGTCCAGGACACATCTTGCTCTCCATTCTCCAAAATCACACTGTCACTATCGTGGCATTTGAGGAATGACCGTAAAACTGCAGCTGAACACCCAGCCCAGCTCAAAAGTGCCCAGGGGACAGGATGTAACTGAGACCTGGCTCTGCCTCCCCTACTCCTGCACTGTCACAGGTGGGTCTCACAGCAAGCCCGGGTGTTAAAGCAGTGTTTCCTATTATAAAACACTGTTTTCAGTTACTTACATTTCACCAGACTTTAACTGCTGGGCAATTTTCCACCTCAGCCAGCCCCAGAGCTGCCTACCTTTATAGGCACTGGAGGGAAAGAGGGGCTTCTAGGGAAAAAAAAAATCACATCTTCCTGAGGCAAGCAGTGCAGGCAGGACAAAGTTTCTTGGCGTTTAGTGACAGAAGGTGCCTTCACCACTGTCTCTCTCATGGATACCTGTTCTCTGCAGGTGATTCAATTCATCCCACCCCCAGTTTGGGATGTGTTGTCTGAAGGGAAACCCAGGCCAGAGAGGTTGAGCCAAGGAGAAGTAGTGCTTTGTCTTTGCTTAAAGAATTTGCCTGTGTGTGTGTGAGTGCCTGTATCTCAATGTTGCCACAACTTCTGCCAAGTTATGAGCATCGTAATGACTCGTGTTCACACATAACTAGAGGAGACCCAAGGATCCAAGAATCTTTCCAAGAATCCTGCCCATTCTTCTTCTACAGTTCATGGAGGTGGGATCATAGCTAGTGAAGGGAATTTTAGAGCATTTTCAACCACAGGTACTACACCCCCAAGGGTAATGGACATGATATTTAAGAAGAACTTGTCCCAGGTTTATGCAAATGCTCCACATGCTCCACATAGTCCAACAATGAAATTTCCAGGAGACAGGATTTGCCCTCCACGGGCACCAAGGACCAGTACAGCACAAGCAAGACGCACAGTCTCCTCACAAGGTGGTATGTCACAGCATGAAAGGGAACCCCTGACTGAAGCCAGCTGGAGGGCATAGCCTCTGACACCCGAGCGAGGTGTTTGTGAGCATGGCTGTGCTGGAGTAGAGGAGCTCAGCATATTTCTAGATGGAATCTAAAGCCATCCCAAGCTCCCCAGCTATCCTAAGATCTCTAATCTTTCTCCAGATTTGGATGCCGGGGCTGGCATTGAGAAGGTGGAGAAGGGAAACAATGGCCAGGACCAGAAAAAATTACTTGGGAAAATGCCTGAAGCCACAACAAGCACCTCTCTTCTTCCACCCATCGAGTGCAGAAAAGCAAAGAGTAGCAGAGGGGGACTGGAGACGCAGCACAGCAGCACCGAGTGCAAGGGAAACACCAGGAGAAAAAGCCAGCTCCCTGCAGGAGACAGTGAAGAAATGGGACCAACTCACTCAAGCCCTGGTTTTCATCAAAAACATCACTGTTTCCAGCCAGGTTGGGTTGCTCAGGTACAAACCTCACCGTGAGCGAAAACCGAACGCGGGTCTCCGAAATCAGCATTCCCCTGCCCCCGGGCGAGGTGCTGGCGGTGGTAATCAGTCGTGGTCTGGTGATGGAGAGGGGTGCAAGGCTTTCTGGAGGTGGGTTTTGAGGTTGGGAAGGTACCAGATGAACTCTGTACTTCGGACCAACGCGGCTAGATGGCACTGTGTACTCTTCCAGGAGTGGCACATCCCACCACAGCTCCCATGGCCAGGAATTTAGTATCCCGAGTGTTTTCGGTTGCTGTTGAAGCTCTCCTCTGAGAGGCAGCTTATCTGAGGGATGGCGTGGGCTGTTGGGAGTTTTGTCATGGCCAGGGCACAGGTGACCTTCTCAGGGAGGAAAAACTCTGGCAGAATTTTCTGCTTCGGGGTTATTTTCGAAAAGGCAAGTGTGTGTTTGAAGCAAGAAAAAAATGCCATTTCCTGACAACCACAAACAGCAGAGACAGGACTTGAAGAGTCAGGCCTGGAGTGGACTCATACCATCCCAGCTGTGGAGAGCCTCATGTTCACGTGCTGTTTATCCACACCCCAGGAGGAAGATGAATGAGGGGCTCCCAAAGGCCCCTCCCTACACAACAGAGCACTGGGACATGGTGTCCCCATGCTGTTATGTCAGTACTGGTGTGGAAGGCAGGGACCCAGATCCGGGGCTGCAAAACTCCGAGAGACCCATCTCAGCTTCCTCTCCAGGAGCAAAGCTGGACACACACCAGCTCTGCCCGGTGGAGAGCCAGTAAGAAGCCCACCGAGATCTTCTGCAACCCTGGAAGACATTTGCTCACCCAGGCAATGGGAAGAGTTTAGAAAAAGAGGGGGAAGGGCATTAGATATGAATGAAGGAGTGGGTGAGCGGGGTCAAGCAGCACAGAAGAGGATCACAAAGCCCTGACACCGCTTTTTAGCCTCTCGAAATTTATTTGGGGGGTCGATCCAAGACGACAATCCAGAAGCAACCTTTACAAAAGGCAGAGCAGTCTGGGCCCCTCGCTCCCCTTTTCCCCCAGCTGGTGGACTCAAGCTGGGAGGCTGGAAGGCACCACCAGGCCGTGGTCTCCCAGCTGGGAGCCCGCCATCCCTCGCTCAGCGTCTGCACAGGAGTCGGGACAGTTTAACGTCTCAGGAGCCAGGCTCCCATGTTCTCCTCTTGCTACCAGCTGGTCAGGCGGGCTGCCAAGGGTATGCTGGCAGGAAACTGGGCAGTTTTCCATCAGGATTTCATCCGCGGTGACGGATCTCCGGGGAATATTTCTGTCCTGATGAATCAGCAGTCTCTGGTGGGAGATGGGCTGCCCCGCCGGAGGGGTTAACGTCCAGCACTCAGGAAAGGTGTGAGTCCCCACATCAGGCAGGTGTCAGCTAATCCAATCCTCCCCAGATCCACCCCCCACTGGAGGCCTCTCCCTAATCTGTTACAGTCGGTGTTTGCCCTGGGGCTGCGGATCTGATATCTCTTACGAGCAGGGGTGTCAGTATTAACTATTATAATTCTGGATATTCTTGTTAGCCGTGCAAATGTCCAGCCTGGCCTGGAATCCCGCCTCGCTTTTCAGCTTCAGCAACATCCTGTGGCAAATTGCTCCGCGTGGAGACACTCCTGTTTGTCATCCCCGGCTGCCACCTGTTCATCTCGCCGCGTTCCTGGGCTATCCCACCGGCAGCACAGACCCCCTCCACAGCCCTCCCTTGCCCTGCTCCCTGCCCGACACCGCGGAATTTCGGCGCTGGCCCTTTATTGCAGAAATCTGTCCTTTACGGGGAGCTCGCAAAAGTGCAGTGGGATGTTGATTCCCTCCCCAAATCGCCCTGGTGAGGCGCTCAACTGTTTGCATCTGCTTGTGCCAGAGCCTGCTGGTGTCCATGGGAAGCACTTCCATGCAGAAAACCCATGCCATGTGAATCGGGACTGCACGCTGAGCCCCTCAGGGTCAGCGCAGCACTGGGGTTCAGAGCCCCCCTCCAACAGGACAGCAAAAGGTAAATGTGCTGGGATGGGGTAAGAGGTGGTTTTCTGCTCCTGCTCCCTATTTCTCACGTGGGAAGCAGGTGTAGGGCTCAAATGGAGACCAAATGGCAACGGGACAGAAAAATGTTAACAAGACAAAAATCAGCAAGTGCTGCACTGAGTTCTGTAGATTAATAAAACAAACACGTGAAAAAGAAACCAAAAAACAAACCCTGTTTCAACACCAGGCCAGAAATGCAGCATGTCGTGCTATCAGGGCTATTCTGCCCTCTGAGTACCTGCCTCTCTGTTTGGGTTCACACTAAAATTCTCTAATGTGCCTTCAGGTTTGGTGTTGGTTCTTTTTTTTTCTTTTTCTTTTTTTTTTTTAATTTTTATTTTATTTTTACAAATGCTCAAACTTTCCTGCCACAAATTATTCTTGGCTGGCTTACAAGTAGAACGGCCGTGTATTGCCATTTCTTTTAAGAAAAAAAAAAAAAAAGGCAGAATAGAAAGAAAAACGGTTTATGAGATATTTGGGTCGAATGTTTTCTTTCTACCCGAACACGCGGTGAAAGTTCAGGAGTTCTCACTTTTTTCCACCCAAGAGCCCCTCCTGAGCTGAAGCTCAATCTCCAGCTTTTTTTTTTTTTTTGATGTGATCTCACCTTTACAGGCCATCCACCTGGAAAGAACATTGCTACTAACAAAGCCTGGGACCAACTCCCTCTGTGGCCTCTTTCACACCAAAAAAAAGCCGCCTGGGACTGCTGTAAGGGCAGGGTGGCACTGGCAGCCCCAGCCATGGTAAATCATAACTGAAGGTTCTGCAAAATCATGACTTTGGCGTAAAAACCGTGATTAAACTAGTAACAAACAAGTAAAACTTATTTGCCTGGTGGTCCCAGGTGCTCTCAGGCTGTGGGTTTGAACCATGAAGGAGAGAAACTCCTTGGGCACGGGCTGTGAAAGCAAATTTTCATGCAAGTACACAATGCCATGAAGCTGAGAATTTAAGGAAAACAGTGAACATCATCGAGACTCATAAAGAGCCTTGCTGCAAGAATTGGCACCTCCAGCAACTCCTCACAAATATCCCCACATCATGGGAGTTCATGGGCAGTTTTGGGATAATTAACCCTCAAGCACATTAAGTCCAAGAAAAACTAATTACTTTCGTGGAACAAAAAAGATTGTTTTACAGGAGTTGTTGTTCTTTGGCCTGTCTCCTCTGGAAAACGGCACCAGTTAAACAAAATCAGTTTTATTAACTGACAGCGCTGTGAGAAGATTTACAGAAGAGTTCTGTTTGATGGGCTTTTAATTACAGACCTGATGTCCATTACAAGGGCTGACAAGTTTCACATGCTGGAGAAGAGAGATCATGTGAGCTGGGGACCTTTCAGAGCCTGGTAAGAGAGGGGTTTTTCTACGCTTATTCCTCTAGTGCGCCCTAAATCAAGCATTTAGCAATAGTCACTGGACTCACTTAAGAGCACAAGCCTGGTATCTCACCCAGAGAAGTGGTTGCATGCTGTTAGAATCATTGTGCTGTGCTGCCTTCAAGAAAGGACAGTGGCAGACCTCAACCCACACGGCTTGTTTGCACTCCAGCCTTCCCTCCGTGCTGCCCTGGCACCCGTCATCCCTCACCGCACTGGAAGGGAGCAAGCAATGGGTAGCCCACAGCAGCCTGTGGCCTTGGGGTGAGTTGCCCCAGAAGCCCTGCTGGGTCCTGCAGGGACAGATTTCCTCACCGTCCCCGGAGATGGGGAAGTCTCGCCTTGCTGCGGATTGTTTGGGTAAGTTGTGATGGATCGTGCCCCCGATGTCGAGAGTCGAGGTGCAGCAGGAGGCTGAGAAACTTGACATTGAAAATGTTTTAAAGCAAAAGGAACATCAAAAGATCTCCAGGAAACGGCAAACACCCAGAGTTCAGCAATCTCTGAAACAGATCCCCCTCCTCCCATCTCCATGTCTGGATAAGAGAGACTCCCAAGACAAAGGGCGATCAAGATCAGAGAAGATGGTAAGCTATAAATCAAGCACCTCTCTCTTTTCACCTCCCTCCCTGTGCCCTCCAGACTCAGGAAACCCCTGGAGCCGCAAGACACAAATTCAAACAGCAAGATGACTCCTCCTGTCTCCTCCTCAAGGGACTTGCCCCAGCGCAGCCCCCAAACCTTCCTCCAAATGCCGCCCAGCTCATGGACATGCTGGGTGGGAAGCACGAACGTTCTCTCCAGCACTGCAGATTTTATCTGACATACCAGATTTAGACACTTACAGAAAAGTCAAATCTGCCTTAAGATCCTCAGGCTCATTGTCTACCACCGGAACAATGTTCCTCCATAAATCTGAGAGGTCGAACACAAGGTTAGGAGGCTTGGAGCCTGGCAGAGCTCAGCCCTGAGCACATGGGACCTGGGCACTAGGCACACATCTTGCAGGAGCACATACCCTACAGCACTTCAGGAGGTGCTGTCTGGCATGGGGCAGCTTCCTTTCCTCCTGATGGCCAGGCAAGGGGCGGGGGGGTGAGCCAGCCCTGTTTTTTAACACTGAGATGCATTTCTCAAGGGGGTGTATTTGGGGTAGGTGCTCCTGATGGTGGATGTACCTCTCTCAGGGAGCTCCTTCCCCTCCATACTCAGAACTTCTCCACCTCTGGGCATCCCATTGCAGTATGGGGTGCAGTATGGATATGGGTGAGGAGAGGACATGTCTGGAATAAGAGAGAAGTGTGGGGCAGGTTTTGCCCTTTCAGCAGGGCCCACGGTGAAGCAGCAACACAGGGAGTGCAGCGTGTCTCCGGTGTAAGGGGATATGGTCCCTGGTGGGTGCTGGCTCTGGTTCAGGGGGATGTTTTATGAGCGTGCATTAGTGCAGTTGCCAGGTTACTGGGCAGACAAACTATGTTCAGCCTTTCTGGGTGAGATCTCCTGCCCACAAATCTGGGTCAGGGGCAGAGGTGGCAGCAGCCCCGCTCTGTGTGTCAACATTCAAGGGGCTTTAGTATGACCTCAAGACACAGAGCAGAGCCCAAAGGCAAAGAGAGGAAGAGAAGGAAAGAAGGGATTCGGGGGGGACACACTGAGTACCACCTCCTGTTAGTGCCACATCTCGGGTACCCCTGACCTGAGCAGACTGACCCTCCCCAGCTTCACCATCTCTCTAGAGTCTCCTATGACAAAGACAAGCTGCCACAGGGAGGGAAGGGGTGTATCCCATTTTTGGCATTGGCACACTGCACACATGAGCTTTCACATTTGCCTTCTTCTCCTTCTGCTTCTCGCCATCCAGGGGAAAGCAGGAGCTTTGCTGTGCTCCATCTCCCCACTGAGGTGGCTCCTGACTTAGACCTGCTTGGCTTTATGACTCAGAGAGCCCTACCAAGATCTGTGCCTTGTGACCATCCTTACTTAACTAAATGTGCTGGGCCAGGCTCCCAGGTCCCACTGGGGAGATCTAGCTCCTAAATCCCATTAACTTCCTCTTCTTTTCATCACCTGCAGTTAATTGCAGGAGGAGCAATAGCCAAACTGTTGGGGTGTGTGAGCTCAAACATTTCTGGGGAATAGGTGCAGATGATACCTACCAAGCAGTCTCTGGAGCTTGCCTGGAACATACACTTTATGGGGGAATTTCGGAAGTAGCATGAACCCTTGTGCTCCCAGCAGGGCACATTTGGGGATGGATAGACCAGGGAGCACAGAGGGAGATGGAGGAGAGTGAGGCACTGGGACAAAGGGGTGGGATGAGTTGGTTTCAATAGGGTCACAGTGCCAATGGTCTGCTGAGCTGGAGAAGGAGCAAACAGGGTCAGGATTTGGGGCAGGGAGGGGCAGCAGGAGCGATTAAGCCCTGCAAGGAGGCTGGACCAGGGGGGCAAAACTCACGCTAGGGTGGGATAACCGTGAAAGATTTGGGGTAGGCGGGGAAAAGCTGTGGGCAGAGGACTTCACATGTGACAGAGAGATTTGGAGTGGGGGAATATGCAGGGCACAAAGGCAGTCACAGGGTCTCTAAAGCACAGGGGAAAGCTGAAGAATTTTGGAGGCAGGTGTTCCCCATGGGGGCAGGAGAGGGAAGGCTGGGGACTGTGCAGCAGAGCTGTGCACGGGGGGCAACTGGGCAGGGAACACAAGCTCCCAGCCAAGCAGGTGTGGGGCTGGTGGACCCCCTGCATGCCCGGCTCCTTGGTGGAGGGGGGGCCGACTCGGAGGTGTTTCCCGGGCACCAAGCCACCAGGGCCTCCCCTGGGGGCTGTAACTCCAGCTCAGCCTCTGTCCCGCTGTCAGGCCCTGCGCCCAGAGCTTGTTATTGCAGGTGCAGGGCAGCCACCCCCCACCGCTGGCCTGTCCCTGTCCCCTGCACCGCTCCCTCTCCCCTCCCCACACCAGCCATCCCTGCAAGCAGGAGTTTGGGGTGCCCCGGGGTTGCCCCATGCTGCCAGGGCCCCTGCTTCTTTTCCCTTGCATCCTTCTCCCTTCCCCAGCTGGTTTCTGTCCCCTCATCCATGTGCCCACCATGCCGAGACCACCATGCAAAACTGCCAGCACAGACAGGTCACCCCACAGCGTCCATGCTCAAAAGCTTGGGTAGGTTTGGCCACCAAGGATCCTTACCAGCGTTCTCATGTCTTTCCATGGTGATCCATGGGGCAGCAGGAATTATCCTTACCCCTCCCAGGGCATCCAATCCCACCTACCTTCCCCTCAGCTCTTCACCATCCCCCCAGGGTCTGCAGCCCTGCCTTCTCCAGTGGCCACTCAGCACCCCCTCATGTGCCCCAGCTTCCCCAGGGCCCCTCTGCTGCACTTGAGTGCTGCCTGGTGCTCCCTACCCAGGTTCTGGACCCTTTGAGGTGCAGCCAAAGCTGCTCCAAACCTGGCTCCAGCCACCTGCCACCTTGCAGCATCTCCTTGGGCCCATGGGAACCCCGTGGGGGGCTGCCAAAATTCAGGGGCTGTCCTGTCCCTCCAAAACACCTCTGCCAGCACTGTCAGACCTGCAGCCCCCTTTGGAGCAGAGCCATCAAGCCAAACACCCCCTCCTGTGTAAAAAACAGCTCTTTGACATCTTTAATGACCCCAGCCTGGGGAAGTGGTAGCTTCAGAGAGCAGAGTGCTGCTGGTGGGAGCTCAGCACCTTGGACGAGCCCTGCATGGTGCTCCCCAGGCTCTCCGAGCTCTTCGCTGCTGAGTTTGCCTGTGAGGATAAGCAGGGACCAGTTCTGTGCATCAGTGCCACATCTTATCACACGCCGAGTGTCTGCAAAGCCCTCTACCCTCTGTCCTGCTTTTCCCAGGGCTGGGGCTCAGTTCCTCCCCTTCACCTTTCTCCTTGGCCGTCTGCACAGCTCCTGCCTCTCTGCTTTGCAGGGGGTTGGGGAGTACAGGCGTGGAGGCAATTACAGGCAAAGCCTGGTAAAGACCTGCATTTCCATGCCCTGACCTTGGCCTTGCCCAAACACCTTGAAGCATTCCAGCGCTGAGCTCAAAAGGACAAATAGTCCCACGGTGAGTTAAAGGCTTGCAAACTTGAGCCTCTTCTGCGCTGCGCTGACTCCGCTCCTGAGTCCCTGAAGGTATTTTAAGCACAGGTCTACAAATGTTTTAAAATACGGGAACAGCCGTGAGTGGTTTCAAAATAAATAGTGAAAATTAGAAAAAAAAAGGAGCAGCAATTGTTTGCATCTGCTGGTGAGGAGCAGGACCCCTGCCCAGGCATGGGGCGTCTCACCACAGCCCTGCAATAAGGTGATGCTCTGCCGTGGGGGGCAGCAACAAAGCCATTCAGGGAGGTTTATGAAATGGGAAGTTCATAAAGCCCTTCTCAGAGCTTGGTGCCCTGATGAAAGCTGATGAATGCACACGTGGTGCAGGAGAGGTGGAAGGTGCTGAAAGGGCTGCAAAAAGCTGGGGAAGGCAGAAATGCCCCGATTTGTGCAAACGGTGGAGGCTGGGGTTGCAGGAAGCCAAAACAAAGAGAATCACGGTGACCAGGGCTGTCTTCTTCAGCCAACCCCCCTGGATATCTGCACAGTGCCCTCTGTGCTGGGGGGTGCTCAGAGGCTTCGTGGGCAGAGCTCCCCTCCACTGCCCTCCAGCATCCCCTACAAGCTCACAGAGACTTTGGGGTGATGTTGGCTGCTGGTGTCCCTTTCTTGCTCCTTGCAGGACCTGTACCAGCTCTGAGATATCTGAGATGCCCTTCCACGCTCAAGAGAGCCTCGGTCTCATCCCAGCCTGCTGAGGGCTCTGGGAGTGGTAGCTCCAGCTTATGCCACCCATTCCAGCTGGAGGGAGCAGCGTGTCCCACTGCACTTAGATCTCTTTGGATCAGTGCCCACACCAAAGGTAAAGGGTCATGAAAACTCCCTTCTCCTCCTCCAGCCTCAGTCATCTCTGGAGGACCCACTTATAGGTGTTCATCTGTTGTGCTTCTTTGCCATCATGTTCCTTGGAAAAGGGAAAAACAAGAGCAGATTTGTCCTCTCATGGTAGAACATGGAATGCTGATCCTAAGGGAGTAAGACAGAGTTGAAGAAAAACATGATTGGAACCGAAATATCTCCAGGAAAGGAGACTGGCTGGGCAAAAGCTGTGAAACTGCTGAGAGAAGCAGGGAACAGTCTGACCTCCGAGGTGACAACAGAGCAAAACTTCTTACGGACACAGAGAGGGATTGCCACAAAGTCACTGAATACTAAAGGAAGGGCACATAGGGCAGATGGGCCTACAGACCTCGTTTTCTGGTTCTTTAACCTATGTTCTGCATTTTCTTTCTTTACCTCTTCCGATTTCCATCCTAAGAATACCTCGTGACTGGACCTGGGGAAGGCTTGGCTTGATAGGAGAGGTCTGGTCAGCACATGGTCCCATCTCTGCACAGCACTGCCAGCCTTCAGCTTTCTGGAGCTGTCAAAATAACAGCCTGGGAACCCCAACTGGCTTATTTCTCCAACCCCTCTTTCACCTTTTACCACTTGATTCATGTCTGGGCAGAGATGTAGGAGAAAGAGCATCTGAGTGTCATCTGACCCTTTTGGTCAAGGCCGAAAATGGAGCACTGACCTTTGGTACATGAGCTGTGCGAAGAAGCCCTGTGAGCATTTCACAGCGCTCCTGAGGTGCTTCCCACGTCCTGGTCCAGCAGAACTGCTGCATAGCACAGCCTGCCATTAACCAGCTCATGGCCAGAGGCAGAAGGTGTCTCAATTTATTGTCCAGAAGCAATGGAGTAGCTGCTTGGCATCGTCACACTGCAGTGCACCAGCACCCAAGCTCAGTGAACCCTGTCCCTGCAGTCAGCTGAGAGTCTGGGGATGGAGCCATTCACCTGAACATCTGTTTTTCACCTCCAGGTCCCCATCCCTCCCGTCTGCAGGTGGCTCAGGACATGGCCTCAGTTACTCACGACGGTTCAGCAGCTTCCTTTTCTGTTTTGTTGCCCTGAGCTCTTTGGATTTCCTGTGGCTGTAGCCCCATCTTCCCAACTCCCCAGTATGAACTCAGATCCCCATTCCCATGAGGAGTTGGCCTCTTTTGCCCACGGCAAAGCTCATGTCCCTGCTTGCTGACCCCCCAGGACCTTACTCCCAGCCTGCTTGGCATGACCTTCTTGACACAGCCAGAGATGTCCCACAACTCTGAGGCCTTGATCCATTTTCCCACCACTTGGGATGCTCGGAGGATGGTAGAATCATGGAATCTCCTGAGCTAGAAGGGACCCATAAGGGTCATTGAGTCCAAATCCTGGCCCTGCACAGAACACCCCAACAATCCCACCCATGTGCCATTCTCCAAGCACTCCTTGAACTCCGGCAGCCTTGGGGCCGTGACCACTTTGAAGATGGGCTGATCCTGGTGCCCCCCAGCCAGGGTTTTGGTATATCTGGTCACTCTATGTAGCTGCCATTCCCTTTGCTGCCATGTGCATTTTCCTTCACACCAAAGCACTTAGTCCTTGGAGGTTCAGGGATCTTTTGCATCTAGATTGTTTCCTCCCCGCTCCATGCCATGTCCTGAGCTCCTGTATCTCAGCCAGACAAAACTGGAATATTCCTACCAGCCTCCTGTTGAGCTGGATTTAGGAAACACCTGCCAAGGGCAAGAAAGAAAGTTATCTGCAGAAATACCTGACGTCCCTCTCAGACATCTCCCAGCATCATGTCAGCTCCTATGGCAGTCACCTCCCTGTCTTTCCTTGGCTACGGTCCTTCTGCTGTGAGCTTCTTGCTCCAACCCTGGCACAGCCTGGTTGTTCCTGCTGGGTCTTCAACATAGGTCATGTTATCGTGGCTTTCTTTTGCAGGTAGGCTTCAATATTCCTCTGGGGTTGTGGTGAAAGTTATTCAGCAGCGGGATTATTTTTTGACACATAATGGATGGCTGCATCTGGAGGCCATCCAGACCAGCATTTTGTCATGCGAGGAGCTGTAGGAACACAAACACCTTCATGGGAGAGATCAACATTTGTGCAGATGAGTCACCAACAGAGGCAACAGACTTATGGATACCAAACATTTGGGGAAGGTCTCTAGAGGAGGGGGACAGCTTGTGGACACTCCCTCAGCAGGCTTGCTGATTTAACAGCACTGTTCTGTGGGGGGGAAAGAAAGGCTGATATGTTGGGGTTTATTTCATTTTCTGCACCTTTTTTACCACCAAACTTTGGAGACGGAACAGTCTGGAGTGTCACCATCCTTGTCCTCCCTCACTCTGCTCCCCAACCCCTACAAAGCAGCAAGACCACAGTATTTCAACTGTGTCCCTCTGCCTCCACGTTTCAGTGTTGGAAAAAGAAAAAGAAGAAGGAAGAATAGAATTTTAAAGGAGTGAGAAATGCAGGGCTCTGCTTGCCCTGCCAGAGGATTTAATGTACAGGATGCCATAAAAATCTCTTGTTTGTGGTGTCTGTAGGAAGGCTTCACCTCTGTCACCAGTGTCCCTTCTGCCCAGCTTGCCAGAATGGGATTTGCTCTGTGGCTCTTTGCCTCTCGCCCTCCTGCCTGGTTTCCCAGTCATCCCAGTCATTACATTTTTCCCAGTCCCTTGTCTGTACGACCTGTTCCATAATAAGCTCCAGTCTCGTCCTGATAATGCTCAGCTCAAGGTTTTTAGGGCCACAGAGACTGGTGCCAGTAAACCTCCCCTTCACCTTCCATAATCATCACCTTCATTGCTCTCCCCAGGGCCTTGGCTGTCCAAGCATCCCTTGCCCTGGTTTGCATTGGGGTTTACAGCCCAGCTGTTCTCGGCAGCTGAGAGCAGCTGCCCCGTGAGAGGGGACGTGTCACTGGCCCCTTGTGTGCTGTGTGGCCTGGACAGGAAAGTTTTGCCCCCAGTCTGCAAACACAGTGAAAAAAATTACAAATAAGGCATAAGCAACACAGCCAGTGGTAACAGTGTGAGTGCAGATGGTGGCAGACTGAGGAAGCCAAATATCTCTTAGATGGTCCTGTAAGAGTGTCTTCAGCCAAGTCTTGCAGGAACCTCAGTGTCCAACGAGCAGAGCCCCCAGCCTCTGTGTAGCTTAGCAAACTCAGATCTTGAGTTTGGAAAAACAAGCCCAGGAGATTTCAGAGGGCTCAGACGTGTCCTCTGTCAGGGAGGAGTCTCCCAGGTTTGCAAGGAAACATTATCCAAGGACAGGTGCTTATCCAGAGTGCTTCCAACGTGAAGTGGACTCCAGCAGGGTGTAATCTGGGGGCTCTATGGAAGCACAGGGCCTCATGGATCATGTGAGGCAATGATTTTGGAGAGTAAGGCAGGCTGCAAGGCTTTGCAGAGGAAAGAATTGCCAGGAGCAGGGCTGAATCTGCCCCAGCAATGCTGCATGAGCATTGTCCAGCTCAGGAGAAATGGGCATTTCACCTTCTACCCTCTGGGAGCCATCTCAGCTGCCTACTAACAGCTGTGTGGGAGCAAGGAGAGCTCTGCAGAGGCAGCAGATCCCCTCCCTGGGGCACTGGGACGTGTCAATAATGGTTTCACCGCGATTTGGATGCAAACCTAGAAATCTCCAAGTTCCCCATGATGGAGCCAGGCTCTGGCAGGCAGCCCTCAGCAGGGTGGGCGGCTGGAAGGGTTCAGGCACGTCTCCTTTGGCCCTCTGCCTACTTCCCATCAGAAAAGCAGAAAACTTAACTCTGTCCTCAAAAACTTTTCAATTTTGATGAGTCAGCGAAGGTGCTGGCAGGTTTTGTGACTTGCCTGCAAGTGAGTGCTGGTTGATTCTCGCCCTCCTCCAGAGCGTCCAGGCTGACCTCGGGCTTTGCTTTCCCCATAAACACGTCATATCATGCAGGTACTGGCCCAGTGTTATGCTGGGGTGAGGGCTGGAGGTCTGCAGCAGAAGCTCTAGAGTTAAAACAGGTTTCATGCTAATATTGTCTATAAACTCATTCGAGAGATTAAAGCAAGTGCTCCAGTGACAGGAAGCCGCCTTTATCACCCTGTACTGATAGTGTGTGTCAGGAGGCAGCCACTGTTCCTTTACCAGCCTGGGAAAAGAGAGAATGTCATAGCCTGATGCCTGTGGGAGGTTGTGCTCGGGGGCTGTGCCCTGCACTGCTGGCCTGCAAGTGCAGCCACCCAGCACAGAGAAGGTGGGAGAGACGGGCTGGAGCCACCTCAGGCTCCTCAGCTCTGACAGCACCCCCTGTGCAGGCAGGATGGCCACCACCCTCTTGGTACGACCATATCTGGAGAGCAAACGAGGGTACTCGTATCGGTGACACCAGTGGGCAGAGCTGTGCCCTCCAGCTTGCCCTGCCTTGTCCATCTTCCCTCCCCACACACACAGAAAGAACCATTTGCCTCCCCAGAGGAGGAGACCAGCCCCAGCCTGGTGCAAAGGGCAACTGGGCAGAACAGGGGCTGGGCATGAAGTTCAACCCCTCTGCTGGAGGAACCCTGTGTCCCTCCTGCTGACACTGTCCCCTGGACCTCAGCATCTCCTGTTGGAGGAGCACCCCTGATGGTGCTGCTGCCACATAAGGAAGAGCTCTCCATGGGGCAGAAAGGGGAAGGGGCAGAGCAGCCCATGTCCCTGTGTGCACATTCTCCCCTCATGGCCCCAGCACAACATCCTCAAGTGGGTGAGTGGTCAGGCCAGTGCCTTGCTTGCCAGTGACCCACAAAATGTTTGAGAGCCACCCAGCCCATCTTGGAGTGCTGAGGTGCAGGCGTGGTGCCCCTCCCCAAACTCAGCTGGCTCCAAAGGAGCATTCTTCTGCTTGGGACTGGATATCCAGACTTCCCTGTGGCCACCATGCCCAGCAAGGCCAGCATCTGCTCTCCTCCACAGCTCTCCCCACACGTGTTCCCACGGCACATCCAGCCCTGGGCTATCTCCCTGCTTCCAGCACCATCGCCTGCCACCACAGCCCATCCCACCCAGCTCCCCAGCACATCCTGGATGATTAAACCCGGCTGGGGTTGCTGTCTTCCTCCCACACCCATCCCGGGCATACGCCTTCTGGGGCCAGTGAGGGCAGCCCAGATCCCAAGGCTCTTGGAAAGGGTCTGTCATGGGAGATAAGCAGCTGTGTGCCACTGTGGTGGCAGGGAGGAGCCCTGCCAGACTGTGCTTTATCCCAAACCAAACAGCCTGGCCAGCTCCAGGAGTTATAAACAGATGCTGAGGCAAGGCTCTGGCTCTGGGAGGGTCTGGGAAGAGGAGAGGATTTGGTATCTGGCTTCCTGGAGAGCCACAGCCCCGGGGAATCTGCTGAGCCTCCCACGGCAACACCCCAAATAGTCCTGGGAGGAAGCAGCTGCCCTGGGGTGGCTGCAGGGATGGGCACAGGGAGGACCAGGAGCCAGCTGGGAGGTGGGCTTGATGCTTACACTGATATGGGGCTCTTCTGCACAGGGTGGGAAGCATGGGGTCTGGGCCATGGTGGCCAAGCTGGAGCTGTCCAGGTGGGTTAAAGACAAGAAGTGAGATCCCCAAGCACCCGCTCCTGCCTTTGCTGTGCTGCTATAACCCATTTTCTGGGCATTTCCAGTGGGTTTTCAAATGTGGGGTGAAACAGCAGAGTGAGCAGAATCGGAAAGCTTCACACCAAAGACCACAGGCACAGTGAGAGATGTTCCTGACTCCCCACCACTGTAAAGAAAAGCCATCCTTTTGCCTTTATTTTGTCCCCTTTGCCTTTATTTCCCAACAACACAAGAATTCAGAAAGCTCAGGAAATTAAAGAGAGGTCTACACTATGGAAAAAACGTGTTCCCCTTGAGCCCTGCCTGAGGATCTCCTCTGTTGCTCCAGGCACCAGCCCCTGCTGAAGCAGGGGATAATTTAACAACATTTAATTAAAAGTGGGACAGGTAGGGGAGTCGCAAGGGATTTATGCCGTGGGCTTATGCCTTCCCCTCCTTCTTTCTGATACTTGGAAAAAGACTGGCAGAAATTTGCATTTCATGAAGAGAGAATTTTGCTCAATTTTCCCCCTGGAAGGTAGAATGGAAGGTAGAAATAGGGCCATCTGCGTGAGTGGGATTTAAGGAGGAATAAGGGGGTGCTACATGTTGTGTCTTCACAGTTCCACGGCAAGGAGGGAGAATCTGTCCTTCAAGGTTCCCTTTAGTCAAAATATTAATTAGGGCGCTGCAGTTCACAGAAACCTCAGATAAAGGAGGCTGGAAAAGTCCATTGCCTTACGAGTACCTTAGATTTCAACCCCTCCTGCTCAGCAGTGTCAGTGTTTTACTTTCCTTGCCATCATCCAGTCTACCAGCCTAAACAAGGACTGAGATGCGAATGCAAACATCCAGTTGTGGGGGGGGAAACAGCTCAAGAGAAGGGAGCAGAGCAGCAGTTCTCAGACCATCTGCTCCTGCAATAACAGAACAGGGCGGGATGGCAGCCAAGGCTGTTTTCTTCCCCTCGCAGGTTGCCTCCAGCTGGCCTTTCACCTACCCCTCCAGGCTGGGTTCTACTCAGTCCTTCCTTTCCAGTCTCACCCTGTCAGTGTGGTACCCAGGAGCCCCCATGCCCAGAAGCCTCTCCTGAGATTTTTCGGCACCAGTGGGCCGAGTTTTCCATTTGCATCCATGCCCACGACATTATCTCTTATCCTGTTGCCAGATCACATCGCAGATTTATTCTCTGTCTTTGCTTTGCTGTGTTCAGCTCCTTCTGCTTCCAGGTTTCTTCCCCCACATCCCACCAGTGACCATCCAAGCAGAACCCGGTGGCACTGTCAGTCAGTATGAGCTTCCCTGCACTCCTAAAACAGGAACTTGCACGCATTATCTAGAGGACAAAACCACTCCTTTGGAGAGCTGGTGTTTAGGAATTGAACAGACAGGCATGGGCAGCAAATACACAGCCAAGACACACATCCTTGAAGGCAGCCACCATGGGTTTGGCTGGTGATAAGGGCAGGTTACAGTGGCACAGAGGGAGATTCACCTTAGCCTCCAATACCACTGAGAAAAATGCTGTGCCTGACTTCAGGATGGCTCCCTGCAGGCAGAGGCTGTGGCCTGTGGGAATGTGGGGGCTGAGGGTGTGTGGAGGAGCTTTACATGGTGGGAAGTCAGCGTCTTTTCCATTCTGGCGGGATTTTGGGCAGCATACTCGGTGCCTGAGCACCAGGCACCTTTCCTGTTGAGTAGCCCTGCTAAACCTGTGGCATCTGCCCGGATGAGTAAGACGCCCAGTTTGGAGAATGTTACTGCCTCCTGATGCGATGTCTGTATGACCCACGTCCTCCCTGCTGCAACCACGGGGCTCTGGGAAAACACCCACAAAGTCAGAGGGTCCCCACGGAAACAACCCACATCTCCTCAAGCAACTGTTTCAAGCTCCTCGTGGTTTTAGGAGAGCTTTGGTTTTCTGTCACTGCTGGTTTCCCAAGCTCTTCTGAACCAAATGTATATTTGGGATCTCAGTTCAGTTGCTACATGGGGTGGGGGTATCTCTTTATGTCTCCCTCTGACAACCACTCCCGAGGGAGGCTCACACAGTTAGAGCTGGCATCATCCAGGGGCTCTGTGGTGGTGTGTAGCCGCTGATCCATCCCTCCCTGCCTCTCCAGCCAGCAGGCTGAACTCTCAGCTACAGCGGCCGACGAGAAGGCCAGCCTTAAAATTTTAACAAGAGCACTGGGCTCCATAAGGAGAGCTTTACACTGCGTGCTGGTCAGCCAGCACTCGCAGCTTTCCCCGGCTTCACACGCTCGCTGGATAATCGCGCCCTACCCTCCGCCGGTAACAAAAGCAGTAAATTACCGGCCAGGCTGCAACCAAAAGCCCTGCGCTGCAGCCTCCCGGTGCTAAACCCTGCCTGACTCCTCCCGCACACGGAGCACCCCACGGACCTGCCGGAGGGAGCGGGGCAGTATCTGCCAGTCCTCCTCCAGACAAGTAGCTTTTATCATCGTGTGTAAGCGAGGACTGAGAACTCCCGGCGGCAGGATTATGTAGGGGGGGGCTTTCCAGCTGCAAGGCAGAGTAACCCCAGCGCCAGCACCACAGACCTGCCCTGGACACGGGGAGTTGCAGGAGCCTTCAATGGACCTGGGTCTCAACCCGGCCTGTCCTAACCTTTGCACCAGCTTTGCTCCCCGCTGTTCTCAGTTAATCTTGCACATGCAAACACCCCCAGCATTCCCAAACCCCCAACACCTTCTCTCGTCTTGCAAAAGCGTCCATGCCTGGGGTTCACTTTGGAAGGATCCCCCCCCAGATCCCGGGGGAGGCAGCGGGGCAGCCCTTGGTGTGTGTGTGTGTGGGAGCGCTGGAGGAGGTCCCTTTGCTCCCGCGGGGCCCCGGGGATCGGAGGAGCCCAAGCCTGATCAGCGGGTGTCAGTTTGTGTCCCTGGGGCTCTGGCGGGGAAGGGATCAGCTGCGGTAATTGAGGCAGCAGGAATGACAGGTATGCTCCAAAACACCGGGCGGGGGGAGCCGGGGGCTGCACCGGGATCAGCCCGACCCGGAGCCCACGGTGGTTTCCCAAACGCACCCTCCTTCCGAGCCCACCCCGAGCCTCACAGACCCTAGGAAGAGCCTCCCAAGAACAACCAGCCCTTTGAGAAACCTAAACCACTTTCTCCGACACCTCTGAACTCTGTCAGGAACATCCTTCGTCAGAAAGCTACAAGTGCCAAGCAGTTTTCCCTCGAGGGCAAATCTCCCTCCTGCTGTCAGGAGCAAAGCCGGGGTTCACATTGCTTATTAAGGTGAATGCATGGTGTGTTTTCCCAACTAATTGTGAAATTGCAGTCTGCTCCAGAGGCAAAGGAGAAGCATTTTATTGTGAGCAGAAGAATTAATCATACCTGGGGCAGTACAGATGTCAGCAAAAAAACAATGCAGAAAGCATTTCTCAGGAAGACTGCTTGACATGAATAGGAAGGGGTTTTTCAGGTCTTTTTAGATATGAATGAAAGATTCTTGGTGGCTGTTGTGACCCGTGTTTTTACCCTTGCTCTCTAGATCCAAAAGAGGGATGTGTGTGCTGAAACCGCAAAACCATAAGGGGAAGCAATGTTTTATTCAAGAAATGGAAACTCCCCGAGCCAAGGCGTCTGCTGCAGCACTGATTCATGACGTGTCCTGTATAGTTTATGGCAGAGATTAAACAATACAAAGGATAAAACATTTCAAAAATGGCATTTAACTGGGAAAACAAGAACAGACTAGACTCCAACCTGTCACTTGTGCAATACGGAGTTGTTGAGCCCTCAGCCCCGAGCATTCAGGTCCTGCTCAAGGAAATACCTCCGTCTGCTGTTCGCATGTGTGCAACCCAGCATTGCATCACACCTTTTTATTTGTTTTGGAGTGAATCCCCTAGGTAACGTGGCCACCCCCTTTTCCTCCCTCAGTGCATTTTTCTCTGCCTGGGACCTGTTAGCCTGGTCCCCAGCAGTGCCCTCTCGCATGGCTGTTTCCCATTTGGAGGTCTTCTGATTCACTGCAGCCTTTCCCTGTGTTTTAAAAGGATGTTGGTTATGGTCAGCCAGGCTCTGCTGAGTACAGGTTTATATCCTGGCTCTCAGCTTTCCTCCATCAGCCAGGCCCATTCTGCAAGGCAGAGGAGACAGGGGCAGGTCTGGGATGCAGCACTAGGAGATGCAGCGTCTTCCCGGCAGCGTTGGAACTGTTGCTGCAGCCAGGGAGGGAAAGAAGAAATATTGAAATGTGCAAGGATAGAGGTTAAAAAGGATAAAGAAGAAAGTCCCAAGTGTCGTATGTGAAACCAAGCTACGTACAGGGGAGGTGAGGAAAGAAAGAGAGAGGATGCAGGCAACACTGAATGGGGCTGTATAAAGAACTGGGATAATGATGCTTCATAATGGGAGATGTATTCCCAGAATTTGCCATGAAACCTCTCTCACAGCTGCAGGCACAGGTGGCCACAAACCTGGTGGTGAGAAAAAAAAAAAAAAAAGGAGCCCCCATCTTCCTCATGCCTTCCTCACCCATACTCCTGAACACGCCCAGCATCAGGGTTGCCCTGCACATAGACTTAACCTAAAATCAATAAAACTTGTCCAAATGAAAATCAGTAACAAAGTGAAGAGGATGGGAAACAGATCCAAGAGCAATAGCAGGACATGTTAGGGACAGAAGACTCCCCCAGACATATGCCCTGATCAGCAGGTGAAGACGCTGAACACCTCATGTTCACAACTTGGCATTTTCTCCTCCAAGTTTTCTTGCCAAGCATCACTTTTGCTTTTTTCGAGGCTCTGCCTACGCTCTGTGGCATAGGATAGGGATGCCAAAGTCAGTTCAAACTACGGAGGAGACATGATCGTGAGAAGTCTGAGCTTTCCCTCTTTATTGTCCTTATTTGCCGTATCCGGATGACGCAGGACATGACACAAGTTCACAGTGATGTCATTTACCTGCACGTGCTCCCATACCAGCACCAATGACATCAGTCTTGGGATTTGCTCAGGGGACCCACTACCAGGAAATGACTTCTCTTTAAACACGAGGAAAGCTCGGTGCAGCCTTTGTAGCTTCTAGTCCAACAAGCCTGTAATATTCACAGGAATGAGACTCAAATTTCTAATTATTGGCTGAGTTATTTGTAGCTTCATATATTTTAAGGCCAGAAGGGACCATCATCTAGTCTGGCCTCCTTAAATGGAAAGCTCCACAACCAACAACCAATTCCCCAAGCTTCATTACAGTAATGAGCTCAGGAGTCCTGTCGTCTCGTCTCCGGCTCTAACCACTAGACCCCGCCATGCCAAACACAGCTGCTCAGATCTGCCTCCAGCTCCAAGGGGAAGTCTAAGAGTTCCTCCTGAATAGGTAATAAATCAAATACCAATGTCCACAGCTATGGGGAAGGGTGACTGCCTGCACATGCTGGCTCAGCCTGCCCATTGGGGGTCTCAGGTCGTGTGTGCCTTGTCCAGGGGAAAGCACCAGCAAGGACGTGCATCCAGCCAGCAGGCTGGGACAGAGGGAGTTACTTTTCCATGATATTGTTTCTCCATTGGGTGGGTTATTTTGAGGAAGGGAAAAGGAACCACTGACACTTGCCTTGACCAGTGCATTTCACCCCACTGGGATTGTTTCAAGGCACGCAATGGTAACCAGAGTCCCAGTGGGGCTGTGTGGCAGCTCTGGCAGGCTTTGTGCCTGCCTGGGCTCTTTAGATCAAATAGCATCAGGAGCAATATGGCAACTATTCCCCTCTGTGCCGTGTGTCAGGGGCACGTGCTGAAAAACCACCCAGCACTGCCCACCACGGGCTGCACTAACCACCTCCCTCCATGGGACAAGGCAAGGTGGCCCGCAACTGCAGCCACAGGACCCTGGAAGAGACAGCCCAGCTCTCTGTGCATTCACAGGAAACCACCTGGATTTGGAGCTCACCCACGTGAACAACACGTAGTGGGTGAGCAGCCCCATGCCCACACCCTCAGGGTGCTCCGGGACCCACCAGCCAAGGGCAGAAGCTCATGCTTGATTAAGGAGGGAAAGCTTGATGGACAGGACACAAGCAGTTCACAGCTTCTTACTGGTGTCCTCTCTTGCCACTATAGCAATCTGCCTTTTCAGAGGCGTTAGTGGCTCAAGAGAGCACCTCGGGTCTTCTCTGCTTCCCATTCAGGCAGAGAATGGGAAGAGAAATCCCCCTTGTAGGATTAAATAAGTGTCACTGTCACAATTTATGGCCACCAGTAGCAACCACAGCTATGGGCAGATGGATGGGATGGGATGGGATGGGATGGGATGGGATGGGATGGGATAGGGCACACACAGCTTCGGGAAAAAAAACTGAAGGCCACCCACCTCATGACCAGTTCATGGAGGAAGAAGCAGGAAGGAGGTGCTCCAAGTCCTTGGTCAGGCCTCTAACCACAGACTGTCTGCAACATGACAGGCCAGGAAACAACAAGCCAGCGAAACCAGAGCTTTGGACATGTTCCCTGGAGGCAGCCATAAATATAATCAGCAGAAGAACACTCAGCCCATCAATCAGCAAGGCTTCTCCGAGAACCATGGGCAATTCCCACACACCAGCTTGGACCACGCTGGCTGTGACACCCTTCTGAGTCACTGCCCTGGGGTCTACCTGGTGGGATGAGTTGGCTGCTGGTCACACACTGCACAGCACAAGCTGCTTACTGGCACTGTCAGAGCTGCCACCCATCCTTCCCCGCTACCATGGTGTTTGTGGTGATAACAGAGGCAGCTCAAGACTTCTCCTTCCTGCAGGCAAGAGGCAATTTAGTGGCAGTGGAGAAGCAGGCTCTGGGGAGGAGGAGGGCTGGATGAGAGGTATGGCAGAGAAAGCATGGAAATTTTGGGAGCTCTGCTTGTCCATGCCTTGAATCGGGCCAGTCAACACCCTGTGTGCCCTTGGATGTGCCTGTCACCTCCTTGGGTGTGAGACACAGAGACAGAGCATGCCAGATGTGTTGGCATGAAGCGCAGTGAGAGATCTGCCGCTCGTCCCATACCTGTTCAGATGACTCAGCTCCTACCTCAGGAGCCTGAACAGGCAGACTCATGTGGTATGCAGAGCCCTGCAAAACCCAGCCCAGTCCCTTCAGGGCCTATAAGAAGCATTCTCATGGACAGGGCTTCTGAGTGGAGATGGAAGATACAGACAGGCAGGGCTTGCTCCCAGCCCGGCTGCCCTCAGAAGCTGGCAGAGCACTTTACAAGGACTGGGCACCCTTTACCCTCTCATCGAAGCAGCAACAGGCAGGGGCAGGAGTTTGGCACCTGTGCAAGGTGTAAAGTTCTGCTGTTCTCAGCAGCACTATGTAAAAGTCTGGGCGGGGGAGTGGTGGAGAACAGAACAGGAGGTCTAAGCCTCCCCACTACCTGAGCAAACCATCCTACCTTCATCGTCCATACCTTGGACCAGGGGAATACACAGAACAGGACAAGGTCTGCAACAGAGATGCACAGACAGAGGCATGCCAAAAGCCTGGCTCCTGGGGCCCTGCTGAATGGACAGGGCAGCCTCTGCCAGTACAGAGGGACCCTAAACTGATCCTGTCAGGACCTGTCTTATCAACCTGTATGCTTTTCCTTAGCAGGGAACATCAACAAAATGGGGAAGCTGAGTCTCAGTGGCACCCAAGGCTTGACTTGGAGGGCATCTCATCACAGAATCACTTTGCACCAGCATCCTCACTGAGCCTAACTCTCCTCACATGGATCATGGCCTCATCATGAGGCTCAGCCAGATGAGCTCTCTCTGTACAAGGGGAAGACGGATATTTGTCCAACACCCTTGTCTTGAATCCAAGAGCATGAAACAAGTTGGGTAAAATGGTGGAGAGAGGAGCAGAGGGAGCTTTGCGCCCTGTCTGGACCTTCTTCTGCAAGGTGTGATCAACCATACCCCAAAGTGTCTGCTCCTCTCCCAGCCTGTGCAGAGCCAGCCAGGGTTTGCTGCCCAGCAGGAGCAGGACAAGCAGGGCAGTGAGGACCCTGGGAGCCCAGGACAGCAGGGAAGGAGCAGCCTCCGCCACCCTGAGCTCACACAAAGGCTAGATGGTCGCCTAATTGCCTACCCATGGGAAAGAGGAGACTTGCTCTCTGGAAACAGAGGGGCTGGGCAGTCTCAGGCGGCCGATTGACTTATTGCAGGCTCCTGGGGTGATAAATCGTGGCTAATTGTGGGCAGGTGACAAAGGCAGACTAAGGGAAAGGGAGCGGGGACATTCACTCTCTGGCAGCTGCTGCCCAGCCCTGCCCCCTCCCTTTACTGCTCCTTTCAGGCCACTTGAATTGTGCAAACGCAGTGCTTTCCAAAACCTGCCGAACCTCCCTCACGGGGCTTCTACCCCCTCCCTTCCCACTCCCTGCCTGCTGCTTGCTCTCATTACAGTCTCTGGGATAGAAGGTAGGGGGGAGGGATGTGGAGGGGGGTTGCAGAGCAGCCCTGCCAGCACAGGGCAGCCCTTACGATGCCACAGCACAAGACTCTGGAGGAGGTTTTTCCATCCCTGTGAGACCAGTGTGTCTTCTCCAGGTCCTGCTCCCAGCCCTGGCGCAGGTGGCTCACCTGGGCAGAGGGAACAGAACCGTGGTCTGGGTACCTTCAGTGTCCACTAAAGGAAACACCACGTGAAGCAGCCCTGGGGTGGCTCCGGTTTGGACCCCAATGGAGGGAAAAGGGCACTTGGATCTCAGGTCACAGTAGGGTTAAGTTGAAAGCAGAGCCTGTGAGGGGAGGATCCAGGGGTTCAGCCTGAGGAGATGGGCTTTGTCCAGCAAGCACTGAAAGGCCAGGAGCAGCAGGTGCCTACCAGCCCCGGCTGGACCCTACAGGGATGGCCCAGGCTGCCTGGCCTTACCCCACACTTCTGGTGGCTCTTTCCTCCTTGCTCCATCACGTGCCCTGGTGAGATAGCAAAACAGGCACTAATGGAGAAAAACCAGCAGCAGAGGTTTCACTGCACCACCAAGGCCTGGCTGTCCAGAAACTCCTCCGGGAAGAGCCAGATCAGGGCTTACTACAGCCCTGGGTGAAAGCATCCCAGAGGTGTGACAGGAAAGGTGATGGCCCTGGGAGAGGCTGGATAACACACAGGACAGCATCAAGCAAGGTCCCTAGCCCAGCTGAGCTCACTCTAAGAGCCCAGTGCTTCTGTGGGGTCTGCAGTCCTGGACTTGTCTGGATCTTTGAACAGGTTGGATGGGTCAACCGAGGCAGACACTTCCCACCCAACCCACTCCAGGCTGCTTTCGTGAGGGGTGTCCTCAATTTCTCTGGGCTGCCTTTGAAGACAATATTGGCGATTTTCCACTTCTCACTTCCCCTCACTCACACTCTACTGCTTCTTCACAGCTTGTCAGAAGATGATACCCACGCTGCAAAAGCAGTTTAAAATCAAGTTGGAGCAGGAAGCTGAAAATTAGCAAGTGAAATGCTATGCAAAAGAGCTGGAATTAACTCTTTCCTTCACTCTACAGGGTCTGCTCTCCTCCACACACCCACCACCAACCCAAAGCCGCTGACCATTTGGACTCACATCAATAGTGATAGCAATTAGTTGGAGAGAAGCAGCTGGCAACCATCAGCTACTTGGAACCAAGCATTCATTAACTGGATTTATCACAGGCTTGGAACTCATGAGTATTTTCCTGTAAATTCACCATTTCCATTTTACTCAGCCACAAATATCCAAAAGTGAAAAGTCCATAACTAAGTACATCCCTCAGCTCTCTTGCTACTGATCTTCTTGGAAGCATCTGATCTCCCTGCTTGCTAAAACTCATTTTCAATAGTGAGGGAATTGCTCAGCACCTTCCATACCCAAGACAAGGTATACCTTGTCTTATATATACCTTGTCTTGTATATACCTTGTACTCCATACCCAAGACACAGAATTGGACTGTGATGAAACAGGAGAGCAATCCCTGTCTGATGAGCATGCTGTGCACATCCTAATGATGGAGATTGGTAGACCAACATCCCCTCAGAAGGAGTCAGAGGTCCAACTAACACAGAAACCTAGTTAAATGTGACCAGGAGATGGCTTTACCCACATCACTTCCAGCCAGAGAAATGGTTTCATTAAGGCAAAGCCCTATCTGAAGCTGTTTGGCAGCCCAGGCATTAACTCATGGCCTTACATCACTAGTTTTTAGCTTCAGCCCAAGAGGGTGCCTCCACAGTCCCATTCCAGTAAAGCCCCAGCAGCTTTGCCACCCATCCCACACAGCTGCAGTCCCCACTCGGGCCAGAAAAGTGCCACTCTGAAAGGCCACAGTGTCCCTGTGGCACTACCCTCTCCCCAGGGTGGCATGGGAGGAGGCTTTTCACTTCCAGCAGCTCTTTGCTGGCCCAAGGCATTGCTGCTCTGAGGGCACACTGGGGCACATCAGATATTTATCACCTGCCCTCACCCTGGGAACACAAACCAGGCAGGCTGAGCTCAGGGGGTACACTGTGGGGTACACTGTGGTTGTTGAGGCTGGACCTGCCAGCCTTGTCCTGTGCTGGCTTGCAGATACCCAAGGGAGGGGAGGAGAGGGCAGGGGAGACATTTCAACATCCCTCTCCTCCATACCAAGCCCTGAGCACCCTGTAGCCACTGCCTGGGCCAGGGGAGATTTGCATTGCAACATGTCATGGACCCAATTAAACCTCTGCCATTTCCAGGGCAGCAGGACAGCTCTTTCCCGAGGGCACATCTGCCTCCCCTGCTCCACAGATCTGCTCACTGAGGGGAGGCCATGCTTGCTGAGCTTAACCACCATCCTTTTTATGGAAATTCAAGTCACTCCCTGTGGTCTGGTCTCTGCACCCTGCAGAAAATACAGACAGAGCCCTGCTCCTTGCTTCCCTTCTCACACCCCACCTGGTCCCTCTTGCATCCATGCCAGCCAGCTGCAAACCCCACCGTGGCTCCTTGCAGGGATCTTTCTGCCTGGATTGTAGACTGGATTGTAGGTGAAGCCTCTGTGGCAGAAATGCAGTCCTCCAGCACAGCTCTGCCTGCAGGGTGCTGGTAACCACCCTGGCCTCTAGTGCGTGGAGCATCCTTCCACCTCCAGGGTTGGAAAGGTCCATGCACTACCAAAGGAGACACATCAGATCCCTCTTCTAAATCTTTCCTTGCTATCTCTGGTTTCCTGTGACTGCCTGCAGAGCTGTCAATGGCCAGATATCATCCCCTCCCGTTGCCACAATGCTCCAGTCCCCAACCCTGGGAGAGGGCTGTGATCTGCCCCATCTCCTCCAACAGCTCATTTGAATAATGAGCTACTTACTAACTAACCAATATCTCTATTTAACTACCTGCATTGCTGCCCAAGGCTGTGGGTATTCAGCAAAAGTCCTTCCAGGGGGCTCAAACATCACAGGAATCACCCCCTTGTCTGGCTGTGCTCCCCACAGCCCACACTGGGGTCACAGCAGCTGCTGCAACCAGCCCAGCCAGCACCAGGCCTTGCAGAGAGCATCCAGACCCCAGCTCCTGCCAGCATCCGGCACCACTGGGCGGGTATTTGTCTGCCTCTCTCCTTTGAAAGGAGTTTCCATAGGAACAGGCGGGCCAGCAGCCCGCTGCAGCCTGGTTCTGGTGCATTACCCGGCGTGAAAGCTCACAGCTGCCCAGCGCTGTCCGGCAGCTGTTCCCACATCCCCCAGCGCCCGCTCAGCAGCGGCGCTGGAGCACTGGGGGGCCACTGGGCTGGGGAGACTGTGGGGTTGTGTCACCCACACGCTGGGACCTGGGCAGAGCTGGAGATGTCCTTCCTTGCCACCTCTGTTCCACTCCTTCGCCTGTAGCATCCGAGCGCTTCCCAGCAGAGCAAGAGCGGCCGTGGTAGAAGTTTGCCCCCTGTGCTGTTCCCCACCCTGCTGCCCTGCTCAAGCCCCAGGCAGGGCAACCAGAAGCCCCCTCTCCCCAGCCGGTCCCCACCGTGACCTCAAAAGCATTGCAGACCCCCTGGGTGAGGGTGCAAGGACCGGTGGCCATGCTCAGCATCCCCTCCCGCTTGCAGGGACGGGGAGATGGGTCACTGGGACCCACCTGTGTGTGTGGCACCAGCCCAGCGCTGCGATGGCTCGGTGTGGGGTTGGCAGCACAGTAGCACAAGTGGCTGCGCGGGGGGCCTGGATCGGGCTGGATCTGGCTGGAGGAGGAGGCACAGTGCATTTCCCAGACCAAGGCTGCCAGCAGAGCTGCTGTTGAGGTCCAGCCAAAACCTAAAGCCGCCTTCCCCGGCTGGGAGCTGCACAGCTCCCCGTCCTCTCTCCACCCCGTCCCCCCAACACCCGGCTGCAGCTGCCTCTGCCGACACTGAAGGGCGCTCTCCGAAACCGCGGCTGTTGCAGTGCCTGGGAGGATGATGAGAGGGCTCGGGAACCCCCAGCCAGCTCTCCCAGTGCCTCCAACTGTCTGTGTGTGTGTGTGTGTGCCTGCACGTACCTCAGCTGACGAGGGACTGAGAATGCCTTGGTGGAGGGGATCTCCTCAGGGCATCTTTAGGATGGGGTCTCGTCTTTCCAGGAGGTTTTTCAGATGGAAGGAAACTCCCTTACTGGTCATTTTCTTCCAAATCTCCCTTTTCCCTGGAAGCCAGGTGTTCCCCTGCAGCTCCTAAAGAGGCAGAAGCTGCAGGTCTCTCTCGTTGCTTCTTCCCCCGCAGTTCAACCTGTTTCTCCATTTCTTCCCTCATGTCACATCCCTGTGGTGATGTTGGGGAAGTCTTGAGAGGGGCAGAGAGACCGTGAGGGCAAGGGACAAGACTGGATGAGAGGGGGTAGAACATGGTGTGCCACACTGGGAAGAGGCAAGGGATAGAGGGCATGGAGTGGGATCAGGCCCAAGCCCAGCTTTTCCTGGGTCCTGTTGTTTGGACAGCCTGGGTTGCAGCATCACCCAAGCCATGGTGCAACAGGGCAGGAACTGAAGGTACATGATATCTGCAGCAGATCAGAGGGACTGCGCTGTGCATGGCCCAGGAGATCCCAGGGTTCTTGCAGGCTCAGGGCTTCTCACTATCCAGGCCCACCCTTCTGGATTTAACCTCCACACAGCACACAAGGTATCCCACCCAGGACAAGCTCCTTTCCTTGTTCAGGAGTCATCCCCAGCTGCTCTACACTGTAGTGGTGTAGAATGAGAGGAGAGAACATCAGTTTAAAGATCTCTCCATTCAGAGCTGAAGGGTCAGAATAGGACCTACTCTTTCCTCTGACTCCCAGAGATAAATGTAAAAGGGCGCTGCGTAACACTGGGACCACTGCTGTGACTTGAACTGAATTTGAAGCTTCATCTCAGTCCCAGACCTGTTGGAGCAAAATCCTTCTGGACATTTATGAAGGGGAAAGGTGACCTTTTGTTTCATTTCAGTTTTGAAGACGTGGCTGCCCCGGCTCATCATCTGCATGACCACAGCACAGTTTGGGGCCAGAGCAGAGCCTCCTACCTGTGCTGGTCAGAACAACGCTGCAGGCTGCCACCTTTGGTAAACATGTCCCCACGAAACCTTTCTTTTTGTTCTTGTTGTCTGCAAACCCAAAAGTGTTTGCAGATCCAAGGAGCAGATGGGAGCAGCCGTGTGGGCAGGCTCGTGTGGGGACCTTGCGTGGCATCCCCTTGGCATGGGTGCCAGGGCAGCTTCTCTCACCCCCACTGGGGCAGGATCTGACAGAGGAGCTAATGCTGGTGCCCCAAAGCAGGGAAACAGCTGAAGGACTGAACAAGAGTAAAGTTTTGCACCTTGTTCCTTGAATAGCTTCTACAGAAAAGCTGGCCAAAAATCATGCACCAAAGAGAGGTTTTCAACACAAAATCACATTTTCACCTGAGTCCATTTCAAACATATGCTTGCAGAGAAAATTTTCAGTGTTTCATCTGAAAGAAAGGAAGAGCAATGAATTAAAAAATGCCACTGCAATGTCTCCCAGCAAAGGGAAAGCTGGGTTGAGCCTGCCATGCAGATGAAGAGTGCAAACCCAAAACACCTGCAGGGCCAACACCTCTGTGTCTCTGAGAGGAGTCTGCCCTCCCCAGTAGTCAGACTGTAGTTTTTTTGCCAAACAGCTCAAATATCCCATAGAAATCGATGTTCTGATGGTACTCACGTGCCACTGATGGTTGAACTGTTGTGGACCTGGCAGCAGTGACAGAGATTTGCAACCAGAGGAGTTGTTAGTTGTTCCTACACAAGAGACAACTCTGCAAGAGTCTTTTAAGACATAGAAGCGTGAAAATAAGCAAGGCCAGGGGCATCCAGGGAGAGCAACTCACTCAGCATCCCAGCCCAACCACAGCACAAGGCATCTTGCCTTGCCCCCTCCGTCACAGTTCTGGGCTCCTACATTCCCTGCCCCTCAACTCAGACAAAGCTGAGCAACTGGCAGGTAACTCATTAGTTGGGCAAGGCCCCAAAGCCTGGCAGGGAGCCAGGGCATAAAAGCAAGACCCTGTGACATGGACGAGAAAGGACCAGTCCTGGCCATTGTACCCGGGATTTGGCGGGGACTGGGAGATGCTGCCCCAGGCAACATCCCCAGCGGCCAGCCCAGCAAGGCCAGGTTAGGCACCAGGAGATGTGGTTTGCATGGAGTTATTGTTCCATGGGAAACTGGCTGTCTTCCTGCTCTTCATCTGTCAGCAGGATTTTCAAAGAATATGCTCTCAAATATGAAGTGAATGTAGCAGGCTGGGCTGGAGCCCTGTGCTAGAAAACCTGGACGTCAGAGTGTGTCCGGTTTAATCCCAGAGTCTGTGAGAATCAGTGTAAAGTAGCATATCAAGTGAACTTTTCACTCTGTGGCAGGGGGGGATTACCACATCCCCTTTGTTTGTTGTGCACTGCATAACCGAAAACACTTTAACCCTTTCTTGCAGCCCTGTGGCACTAAGTACCCATGAAAATTCCTAGGAAAACTGCAGCTGTTTCGCTCTCCGCTGGCTGTGGGGGGAGACGGGTACACTCATTTTCCATGAGCCATCGCTCTTGGGCTCCCTCCTGGCTGGGGAAATGGGTCCTGCTTTAAAATGTAACCCCACCGAGCTCGTTGGGAAGGTTTGGCAGCAGGCAGTGCAGGCAGCACCAGCTGCTCCCGACTCCTCGTGGCCCTGGCCTAACAAAACCTCGGAGGAGGCTCCACTGGTTCCATGGACAAGTGAGTTTTGCAGCTACGGAGCAGCAGTTTCAGGCCTTTCAGCACCCACACAGCTCACCAGTCCATCATCTTTTACAGCCCCACATTAGTGCAGTTCCAAGGAGAAAAAAAAAAAAAATATGCAGGAAAATCCTGCCAAAATATTAAAGTGAGATCATTTCTATTAGAAAATGTTCCCTGTAGAGAGGCAAATTTTGATGTGAAGCAAATCAGAAAAGTTATTTTGCTCCGAAATGAATGAAAATATAAATGCTGGCCTCTGAGAAGTTCCTTTATTTTTCACGAACCACCGGTTTCGTTCCTCCTTCTTTCTTAGCTCTTTTCCATTTGAAGTGTCTCAGAATTTCAGCAGTGCTTTCCTGCCATCGGAGAAAAAGACGGGGAAATAAAATGGGAAAAAGGCAGAGAAAGCTAAACTCTGGACATGAGTCATCTCTCCACCCTCAGCAGCAAACTGAGATGAAAGCAGGAAAACTTCCCGCTTCCAGTTTCAAAAGGAAGGCTTTGAGACGCAAACTGAAAAGCTGAGTTTGAAACACAACTGGACTTTCCACCTTAGCTTGCAATTTCCCACTGGCTGTTGGAGGCAAAAAGTCTTTACTGGAAAAAAAAGCGCATTTAAAATAAAACTGGGGCGGGGGGACGGGGGACTTTATCCTTTAGGAATTTGGTGGTGTCATCTCTGCAGCAGGTGTTGACTCCACAATTGCTCCTCAGGATGCACTTTCTCCATCCTGCACAGTGACCATCACCTCCAGTCCCTCCCCCGCCGCGCTCCACCTCTTGGTCACAACAAGTGACCAAGTTCCCCCTTCAACTCCATCCTCTGGAGATGCCCACAGAAAAACAGCTGGGCAACCCTCCACTCACCCACTGAAGAAAAAAAAAAAAAAAAATTAAGGCCAGTTCAGGAGTTTTCGGGGGGGATTTTAGATATTTCACGTGTTTGCAGCACAATGGTGTTGATGTCCAGCACTACAAGAGGGCAGTGCAATGCTTTCAGGCCAGGCATCCAGTCCAGCCCAGTACCCAAGCTCTTTTAGATAGGGCTAGGCACTGTGGGTCTCTGAAGAGCAGTTCAAAACTTCTCCACGAGGCACCTGCTGCTCCGTGGAGCTTATCCAAAGCTTAACAACCCCTAATGTTGCTTTCAGACTCCCCCACTCAGCTAGGATGTGCCTAGGGCCAGCTACTGAGGACCATCCAGAAGGTTTCTGCATCCATCCCTGCAGCCAAACAGAAACCCACCCTCACACCCTCCCAACAACAACCTGGGGGCAGAGGATATTGACTCCAGCCTATGAAAAATCCATCCACTCACCTGCTTCCCAAATTTCCTGAGCCCACAGTAGCCTGCGAGTTCCCTCCGCAGCTGCATCGCTGGCGTAACCCAGGCTCCAGGGCAGGAGGGTCCTTCTGAATAAGCAGGGGACAAGAGAGGACTGAGACACTGAGTCAGGGTGTGACAGAGGGTGGGAAGCTGGTGAGGCAGGCCAAGGAAGGGGCAGCTCTGAGACCTGGCACTAGCACCCTGCGAACTCTGCCGATCCAGGGAGTTTCTGACCCTCCTTAGCATCACCATCGCTCTCCTCTGCACCAGCCCAAGCACTGCTGACCAGGCTCTAGAGCTTGACTTCCTCCCAGTGGGGAATGAATATCTCTTCATCAAAATACGCCTATGTTGAGAGGGGTGGACCAGGATTTACTGCTGCCCTTTGATACAGGCAACAGCCTCACGCTGGCTGTTTGTGCCTGGCCTGCCACAAAGTGCAGAGCGGAGAGACCAGGTGGGAAGGTGAGGAAGGGAAAGCATCCATTACTGCAAGCTTCCCTCATGGGCTGAGAGCTTAGCAAAGGCCTCTGCTGTCCATCCTCATACCTCAGGGAGGGGGGGTCAGCAAGGCCATCCCAAAAGGGATGTGGAGATGCAGCAATAAAGTTGGGCTGTCTCAGGGTATCGCAGTTTTCCTGTCACTGAGGCATCGACATTCAGATGATGAGAATTTCTTGTAAGAAAAGACACCAGACTGGACACAGAGTGGGCACAAAGTGAGGAGCAGCCTGGCCTCCCCTGTGCTGGAGGGTCCTTAAATCCCTCAGCAGACTGTTGCTATGGTTAATCCCCTAGGTGATAACATCTCTTCATTTATAGTCAGATTTTGCTGAGCTTCAATTTCAAGTTGCAAGGTCTTGTTAAACCCTTTCTTTCTTTTTTTTTTTTTTTTCCCCTTAGAAATTTAAACAATAATCCCCCAGCAGGAATCTCTTCCCCTCAGAGGTCCAACACAAATTTCAGAGGCACAATCTCTTAAACATCTCTTGCTGCAAAGCTGGTCCTGCTGCTGTTTGGTGACCTCCTTTTGGAGGCTCCAACTTGCTGCTGCCCAAAAGACAAGGCACAGCCAGGCCATTGTCCATCTGTGGCTTTGCCATCCCTCCCTCCCATGTCAATGCTCACCCAGTCCTTTTGCCTTTGGAAAAGATTCGTGAGAAGCTCTTTTACCTTCACAAATATCCCCTACTGTTTCGATAGCTCTGATTAGTGGGCAACTCGATAATTTTTAAGAGGGTCCCAATTCTCTTTTACTTGTCTCTCCCCTTCTCCTCTCCTGGGGGAGGATATTGTGTTTGCACATGGCAGATGCTGTTGGTTAATAGCAGCAGGCACAGGAGTGAGATGTTCTGTGGGTGTATTCTGAGTTAGCAGGAGGTCATTCCTCCCTGCCCAGTCAGGGGACACTTCTCTCACCCCTGTGATTTGATCTTTTAACAAAATCCCATTACTTTTGTCTACTCCACATTTTTCTGCTTCCCTTATCCTAAGGGTGGCTGTGCTCAGGACCCTCTGGGTCTTCACATCTTCCTGTCTGGATGATGAGGCACTGGATACCAGATGTGAGCGGTGCTTATGGGACATTAAATCCATCCATCCTCACCTCCCTGTTAGCTGGGACCTCAGCAGTCATGGCCAGGCACTGGAGCTGGTGACTCAGCTGAGTGATGCCAAATGTTCCCAGAAATGCCCAAGCCTACTGGTTCATAGCCATGCCCTCTGCTCCCAGTTACCCCAGGGGTTCTAAAAGGTGTGACAGACAACAGCTGCACTCACAGATCTGTGGGAGGAGGCAGATGGTGCCATCGTAGCCATTTCCATCAAAGGCTTCTTTGCCCTGAGATGATGGCAAGCCCAAATGGATCCTTGTATTTGGTACCTGTTCAGGCTGTGACAAAACTCCTTCTAATAAAGTGATCGAACCTCCTACGTTGACTCTGGACCACCAGTCCCGTGGTGTCATTCTCCATGGGGACCAGCGTGCCCAACACTCCAACATGTGGAGTCATAGAAGAATGGCTTAAGAGAAACGGCCTGAGCCCACGAACTGCAGCATGAGCGGGGACAGAATTGGATGCAGAGCATGGGAGGGAGGGCGATGAGACTGTGGACAGAGACTGTGAGCCCACATGAGCTTAAGTGAGCGAGATGTGCGTGCGTGGGGACAGATGCAGACATGCCCAAGCCCAAGAACATTTGCCTGCATCGATGGCCTGTGCATAAAGTGTGTTGGGCCATAAGGACAAACATGCAAGGAGTGCACGGTAATTTATGTGGGCTCTGCGTGGGGCACTGCGTGTGCCAGAGGATATAGGGTGGTGGGATGTGCACAGAGGGGCACGTGTCCAGCAGGGACAAGGAGGGTGCAAGTTCATCAGGCAGGACCATGAACACTCACACACACAACAGTGAGCTGAGTTTGGGAACACACATGTGAGGGCAAGGGGGAGAGGAAGAGGATGCCGCACACAGATAGTACTCAGAGACATTGTGGATTACTGCTGCTAATACCTCTGCTCAGAACAGAAGTCTGCTGGCTGGGAGCAGGAGCTGAAAGCTGAGCCCCTTGTTATATTTCCCTGTTCCCGCCTGCACTAATCCCTTTGAGCCCCAGAAAAAAACTGCAGAGAAATCAAACAGGCTGTTCATGCCGCCCCAGCGTCCCTGGGATTAATTAATTTGGGATTTGTAGGGAGTCACAAGGTCACGCTCCCCCCACTGGCAGAGCTGGCTCTGCAAGGCAATGGCAGGGCTGGGCTCCGAGTCTCCCCATCCAGGGAAATGCCCCATCAGCCACGAACTGGAGCAGGTCCTTCAGACAGCCCCCCTGGGAAGGTGCTGGGCGCTGGGCAGGGCACTGACCCAGAGTGCCAGGGCATGGAAAGGCATCGGGGTCAGGAGACTGACAAGCAAGAAGCATGTCCACGTCCCAGAGATCAGAATCCAGGAAGGGGCAACCACCTGGATGGGATCCTGCCTGCACCTGGCCCTGTGCTCCTGGTATTGTCAGCACACATGGCCTCCTGTTCGGGCCAGCACAGAAGCGGAAGCACACCAAAGAAGGACAGAGACTCCAAAGAGATGGTTTCAGCCCAGGTGTGACCCTCACCATCCTGGGGGACTAGAGGATGGGGCAGCAGAGGCTGAAGACTAGGTGAGATGAGCTGTTTGACCCACCTATCCATTCCAAGCAGGGAATTCTGCCTTTTGAAGATATTGTCTCCAATGGCAGATCCCCAGTTCCCACCACTAGTGGTTACTTAAATTATTCAGAAATTTGTTTTCAGGGAGCAACCGAGCTTATGATGTGGGTTTTCTGAGTGTTTGCCTAGGAAAGTGCATTCTCGAGAGAGCAGGTTGGTGCAAACACATTTCAAGCTGTAATTGAATATTTGTGGTCAATTGTTTGGGTGGTATCTGCCCAGCATTCACAGGGAGAGTTTATTCATTTTCACCCAAAGGCACTTAGGGATCCAGGACCAGCAGTTGTCCCAGATGCGTGGAGGATTTTGCTTAGATATGGGTGCTTTGCAGCCTCTTGGTAGCAGGAAGGCACAGAGGTATGAGCAGTGGGCCCAGGGCATGAAAGGGGCCATGAGGGAAGGAAAGTGATTTCTAGTACCTGCAAGAAGAATTGGGAAACCTGGAACTTTCCTTTGGTGCCGGGGTTGGAGGGGTTATTGATTCAGCCCATTAGCTCCTAACATCCAAATGAAGAGCAAGAAGGAGCATCAGGGAGAGGGTCCAGGATCCAGACCTGGTCCTCATCCCCTAGTGAATTGCTCCTTGCCACACTAAAACTTAAGTACAGACACTTCCAAGTGCAAGATCCCAGCTGGCCTCCTGTCAGCCTGCTGCAGGAAGTTTCTCCTGAGGCTTTCAAGATCTTAAAGCAAATGGGCTGCCTCAGGCACTGGCTGGTGCTACCAGGATGAAGAACTCTGCCCAGAGCTGACCCTTATCTCTCCAAACCAACATGTCCAGCCTTGGCTCCCAGGTCTGTACTTCCTTCTGTCCCACCTCTGCTCCAAGCCTCCATCAAGCAGCTCAAAACTCTTTGTCAGCCCAGCACAGACAACCTCAGGCTGGCAGTGTGGTCAGGATGGCAGCTCTCTGCCCAGCTCCAAGGAGTTTGGAGTCAGTCATGGCCCTGGCTGTAGGGGAAAGCCCTCATCAAACAATGACATAGTGCCCGACCTTCAGTCCCCTGGCAGCATCCCAGAGTTATCCCAAAGTGAAATGGTGCTGTGTGGTGGGACTGGAAAAGTTAGCCAAGACCTGGTTCAGAGTCCATATGGAGTAATAACTTTGGGAAACAGAGACAGATCAGCCATTCAGCTGGATGACTCTGCCTGCTTTGATGCAGGATCTCTTAAAACCAGAGATCCTCCTTTCCGGTGGTCACAGAGATTTATCTTCCCAGTAGTCTGGCTGAGCTGGAGTCCAACCTGAGAACACTGAGGCTGCTGAATGGATGTCCCTCACACCGGGGTGGAGCAGGGGATGTATAAAGCCCTTGCCTTCTCCTTGGCATGGGCAGTGCTCTGAAGTAACAAAATACTCAGTTCTCCAAGGTGCCAGGCTCCCCCTGCTCACCAGCCCTTGGACCAGCATAGGCCTCATGCTGCTTGTCCACACCTCTGATCGTAACTCAGTACTGTCCTCTGGGCCTTTTCTAGTTCTCCTCCATCCTTTCTGACACTGAACAATCTGCACCACACGCAGCGACAGTAGATTTTCTGCAGGGCTGGAATACATCCCATTTACTGCATCATTTGTTGCATATTGTTACCAGCTTGGTCACTCAAACCCAAATGCCTCCCTCCTGAGCTTGCCAGGCCAGATGCTAAGGGAATGTGATATGAAGGGTCTTGTGCAGTATCTAAAGATGAGGCCTGGAACCTGGTGGAGTTACAAGCAGCGTCACCAGCAGGTACATTCTCCACTGCTCTGGGCTCAGTGGAAAGCTGGGCTTACAAGGGTCACGCATTGAACCTTGTTATGGTTTAGTTAACAAGAATATTTTCTTGTTGAATTTCTTCATATCATCATGGGGTTCTGGAGAAGCATGGGGGACACCTCCCCTCTCTTCCCCCCAAGCAGGGCAGAGGGCGAGGAAGGATGAAGACAAGCATGGACAAATAACTCAAGGAAGGATGACTGGGGGTCCATGTACAAGACTGGGTCTTTTCCCTTGGAAAGCAGCAGCCCTGAAAGAGCCTCAGGCAACTGTGGAAACAGCTTGAGCTGGGCATAAGCTCCCAGGACAAAAGAGAGCTTAGCTGGCAAACAGTCTTTGGGGCTTCAGCAGAGGGACAGTGAACAGAGGGGAAGTAGCCTATATCCCCAAGCATGGTGGGAGCGAGTCCATCGCTGCCATATGGGCATAGCTCCACTGTCAGCACTTCAAAACAGTTGTTGGCAACCTGGAGGAAAGGCAGGAGAGGGCACAGCCATGAGTCAAGGTCTATCAAAGCTGCCTCTGAGTGAGAGGCAACAGCGGCTTTGGGTTTTTGGAGAGGTGCTTGGGGTGTGGCTTAGCCTGCACAACTGCAAGGAGGTGCTTGAGGGCAGGTGGGTTTTGGTTCTGCAGAGAACAGGTGGTGAAATGCAGCAGACACACATGCTTTGCAGCAGGCAAAGCAATAAAATATGGGAATGGGTGACTTGGGGACCTGATGGATCACTGCTTCTCTGGGCTCAAGACTGGCCAACCCACTTTCAAAGCCCTGTCCTGGGTTGGGCCGTAGATCTGAGCTTGGGGTAGGGAATGCACTACCACAGTCCTGCAGCAAGTTCCTGGCAGAAGGGGAGACCAGAGCATCAGAGCTGTCCCTCTGTGTCACACTCTTTTCCTTGCACAGCACAGGGAACAGATAGCTCAGGAGGGTGTGCAAGGCACACTCTCATTTTTTTGCAGGCAGAGTCTTAGATAAAGAGCAGGGTCAGGATTAACGCAGCTGCTGCCCCCAGGCCAACTGCACTACAGACTTGTCTTCTGGAGCAGAGCAGGGTGAAGCACTCAAGCCTGCCCACCTTTGTCTGGCAACTGATCCAGAGGCTTGTCCCTCCCCAAATACATGGCCCCCCGGCCCGGCCTGATTGCGTGTCTTCTCCAGCGTCTGCCTTTCAGCCAAGCGTGTCTCTGATGCATGGTTTTGGGTGTCTGAAAGTCTGAAAGCCCTCCTGGTATGGCAGGGTCTGGAGGTGGTATTCTGACCCCGCAGCCCTCTCTCCGATACTGTTATCAGCCCGGTGTGGCCTCAGGTTTCGCAGAGGCCACTGCTGTCCATCAGGGTGTGCCAGGGAAGAAATGCATGGGGCAGCAGCACTGCCAGTGCCCAAGGGGCATCCGTCCTCCTGAGCATCCTTCCTCACCCACGTGGGACCCCCAACCCTTCAGGGCCTGGCTGTCATGCCTGAGTTCTTCCAGAGGCTCTCTGAGTATCACACCAGCCAGCTCCCTGCATTCCCCCACCTGCATGCCCTGCCCCACTGCCTGCCCCAGCCCCAGCAGCACAGGGATGCTTCTGCACCCAGCCTCGGGCTCAGCCTTGAGCAAAAGGGGCCTTTGAGAAACAGATGCCAAGAAAAGCCCAAGTAGCTTCAGAATACAACAACTGCTGGAGTGATGGGGCACAAAGAAAAGCTGAGGTCGCTCGTTCTGCCCGCTCACAATCAGCGAGACATGAGCACAAATCACAGAAACAGAAACACATGTCCCAGCTGTGTTTCAGATACCTCCCAGCTGACAGACCGTGGATGTTGGACGAATTTGTCCCCCATGGCTTTATCTGCTTGCTTTTGGAAGCCTTAAATGCACCTGGCTTTCACCAACCCTTTATGACAGTGAGTGCCACTGTTTAATTACCACCATAGATGGATTTACACCTGCTGGCATCTTCCCTTGGCAAATCGGCTTCTCCACCCGTTCTAACTTACAAAATGACATTGTTGTTCAACCTGTGACAAAATGAGGCCTTTCAGGGATGGAGCTTGTCAGGAGCTTTTGGAAAATCAAGCACACTTTTCCCCGTGACTCTCCCTGATTTACACATACGTTCCTTCCTTCAGCTCACTGCCCCAGGGAAGCACCACCTCTGCAGCAAGTAGTCATCGTAACCTTCTTCCAGGTGAACCTGTCCATGTCTATTCATTTAGGTTTCGATTATAACTTTGATAATTTGCTCAGTGCAGAAGTCAGATTCACTGACCTTTAGTTTTCTGGGTCAATCTTTAAAAAAACTGTCATATTTACCTTTCATCTGGGACAGAAATTTAGACAGCAGGACCCACACTAAACACCTAACTTGGCTCCAGCCGTGGTGAGTTCCGTATGCCCCGGTGGCTTTTCTGTCCAGTTTATCAGTTTGTTTTGCAACTTTCCAACTTGAGTCCTTGGCACCGGGGGATTTCTCGGCTCTTTTTTTCCCAGGAAGCAAATTTCCCACGCAGCTGTGCTCACCCCTTCCAGTAGTGGGCATAGGGGCATGTTCCTGCCCAGCCAGACGGGATACCTACAACCCTTCCCTCGAGGAAGGAGCCCCATCACCTCCTCAGATCTGCTGTGGGACTAAGTGCCAGCCCCCAGGACGGGGACAGATCCCTACCTAGTCTTGGGCGGCAGGATAAACCTCAGCAAAGAAAAAGGGCAATTTCCAGGTGCAGATTTCAGCTTTTCCCCTGCTAGGGGCTCCAGAGGCTAGTCTGTTCATACACCCTGCTTACCACATCCCACCATGCAACCCCCAGCTTTTCACAGCTCTGCTGCCTGTGATATTTCAGAGTGGCAAGGCAAGAGCACACCTTTTTGCACATGCCTGATGCTGCAGACATGTTTGGGTGTGCAAGGCATGTATGTGACCCCTCATTTATAGATTTTGTGCCCCCTCAGTGATCCAGGCAAGGAGTTAGCCAGGTACAGCCCTTGCTCACACCTCTCCATGGATATTACCAGAGCAGAAGCGAGTTTCTCCCATGCCAGGACCAATGTTAGCCTGCAGAAAACCCTTCCTCTCCTTCCCCACGGGCAGGGGTTTAGCACTGGCCCACCAGCTCCCTAGGAGTAGGGCAGGTGAAGCCAAATACTTTCGCTAATCCCAGCTCCGAAGAGCTGCTCTCAGGTTACAGGCAATGTGAATAGGATCTATGTTCCAGGGTGATCAGACTTCCTGGAATTTCTGCAGGACCAGTTATCTGTTCCTGTAACCATCTGCAGCTGAATGTGCTGGTATGGCTCAAGTCCAAAATGCCCCCATCTCTGCAGAGCCTGATCTGAGGTCTGTGGGTGAAGCACGGCTGGCAGCAGGAAAAACTGCCCTGCAGCTTCACACATGGGTGTCCCGACTGAACAGCCCAGAGCACCTCAGAAACCTGATCCCCACAGCCTTCCACAGCCCAGACCAGAAGAGACAAAGAGCCCTCGGCCACCGGACGTGCCAAGTGTGACTCCCTAACTTATATCCAGCCACAACCTGACACTGCCTGTGTGAATTCATTTAGGGTTGACTCAGCTCCCCACCATCACTGAGAGCTTTCAGCACTCCTGAAATGTCCCCAAGCTGTCCTGTCCCTGGAGGAGTGTCTCAGATGAAGAGGAATCCTCACGTTGCAGCCTGTTCCTCTCCTAGCAGGTCTGATGCCTCCTTTGGGATGTCATGGGGTCCTCAGGGCTGGGCTGATGGTGGGAGCTTGTCCCTTGCTGAAGGCAAAGGGAACTGCAGCGAGCAAACACTCAAGACATGTGAATCCAGACAGTGAATTTCTCTCTCCACCCCTTGCAGAAGGTGCTGCAGTCTCCTCTGCAGTGCAGACCACAGCGTTTTCACGACCATCACGACCTGTGTTGGCTTTCTGGAAAAAACATTAAGGCTTGTTCCATGCCCAGCTCCTACCTGGTCCTTCCTAGTCTTGTAGCTGCCCCCCTACTAGGGACTCTGCTTGCCCAGTAGTTTGACCCTCCTCTTTCCAGCCTGAGACACTCCTGGCAGGAAGACCTGCCAGGGAACCATGGGGAAAACATCCTCTTTACCCTGTTTCCCACCATCCTGCAGCCCTGACACTGCACTTATCCAGCCTTTGCAACCATCATATACATGGTGACGTGCATCCCTAGGGATACCTCCGAGTATCCATGGATCAGCCTGAGTAGCTGCCTGACAGCACATCCAGATAACCAGCCTGTCCCCTCATGGCAAATGCTGCCTGGGGCTGCACGCATCGATAGACAGCAATTAGCCAGGTGAAAAATGACACAAAAGTCCATGGATAGAGTGACACTTTGATCTGTGCTTCCTGCTCATCAGAAAAGCATGTTTTTTGCCAGGCTTTGCAGGGGAGAAAACACTTCTGCGTGGGAGAAGCTGTGTCTGGCAATAGCAGCCTCAGCAGCATGAGACATAAATCTGGTGGCAGAGCATCCTTAGCCAGATGACACCATCCTGCAAGGGCTCTGCCTGCTGCTCCTGGGGCAAAATTCCACAGAAGGAGCTGGAAACAGCTCATCAGATCTTCCCAAGAAGAAAAGAGGGCGTTCAGCTCCACTACCACCAAGCCCAACTCCTGGTGCCGCTCTAGACCCTCAGTCACCTTGGCGTCTGAGCGGGGTTTCCAGGAGAGCTCCAAGCTCGCCGCTGCAATCCGTCTCCCCCCAGGGGGAGTGGTCTGTGTCCTGAGGAATGTGGCTCTTGAACTGAACTCCAAAGGCTTTTGCGAGCTTTTTCAATCCCAGTCGCAGGGGCTGAAAAGGGGCGAGTGCCCCCTGAGGAGGGGAGAGCAGTGGGGTGGGATTAGAGCCGGCGCTAACGCCACGCTCTCCGCAGTGGCGTCTGAGCAGCGCAGGGAGAGGTCAGGATTAGGGGAAATCCTTTCAGACCAAAGGGGAGTTAAGCAGCTCTGTCCTTGCACACACGGAGGGGGCACCCCCAAACCTCTCCCCTGCAAAAGGCCGTGCTGGGGGCAGAAGGCAAGGGGCAGCCTTTGTCCCTTTGATTAAAAGCGGAGGGCAATTAGGTGGATGGACATAGAGCCCAGGGAACACTGCTCTCTGCCTCCACAGGGATCTCTCCCTCTTTCTCAGCTTTCTTTCATCCTGCACGCCAGCTCCCAAATCCGTGTGTTGCCAGGCCATTAATTGAATTAGCCCAGCACCTTTCACTGGGAACAACTTAAGAAGATTTCAACACAGTGATTGATTTTTACAGCCCTGGACGGGTTTGACAGCAACCACAGAGCTAAGTTTAACACAGGGAAATTTATCCTGGGTACCTCTTACACCTGAAGTACGGTAGGTGCTCTTAAAAATCCAGCCTCTGGAGCCCTGCAACAGCCTGAAATCACAGGTTTCATAAAAATGTCACCCGAATTTCAGGACTTTGTGAGAAGACAGGAATCCCAAAGGGATGAGCCAGACTCTCCCGTCTCTGCCACTCTGAGGACCTGCTGGCTGGTGGTTGCAACACTGGACATCACTACAGGTCACTTGGACACAGCTTTGGACACCACGGCACCCCCTCAAGGTCCAGAGGCTTGGCTCAGCCAGGCCAGCACAGTGGGTAATGCAGGCCATATGGGGCTTGGAAGGTGCTGCTGCTGTCCCCATAACCTCCTCCATCCTTTTCCACTCCTGTGGTAGTTTTCCCACCCCTGTAGGGATGCAGGCACCAGGTGCTGCCAGGTCTTCTCTGCTTACGAGCTCCTCTTCCTTCCACTTTAACACATTCACATGGGATGCTCTGAAAGCGTGTCTGCTAATGCCCCCTGTTTTTAAGTGAATTCAGTTTCCAGCGTGATAAATCTCCCTGAAAGGATCCTTGCAGTGCCCAGGTGCTCCGGGGAGGAATTTCTCTTGCATACATGTTGCACAGCACGAGGAAGGGGAGCCAAGGCCCTGCCACGTCTCCTGGTGTGTCTGTGTGCTGCCTGCCACGCGGGATGGGGAGCTCCCCATCTCTTGCTCCCTGGAGAGGACTGTCCTCGGCAAACAGAGATGGGTTTAAACCAGCCAGACCCACACACTGCAACCGCACCCCAGACTTGTGTGTTTCTGCTGGCTCGTGACTTCAGGGCCCGCTGCAGAGGCGTTGGGATAGGTGTGTCAGTGATCGCTGCCAAGGCAGCCGGTGAGGGGGTGGGCTGTGAGCGAGGCTGTCTGGATGGGTTTGCACGCAGATCTGGGCTCTCCCAGGCCCATCCACTCAAACACAAGCCTGAGGAGACACCCTCTAAATCGCAAACGTCCCTACCCTGACTGACTGCTGCCCACAGGGGGTAATGCAACAGCTTTATGGGAGGGAAGACGGTATGAAAGCAGCCTCACACTGCTCCTTCCTCCTCCCTGTTTCCTGTGTTCCTTGCCTGGCAGCGTTCAATAGCAAATGCACCCCAACCTGGGATGCACATGGGGTGCACAGCCCATGCACTTGAGCAGCCTTGCTCAGATACCAATCTCTACTCTAATTCGGTCAAGGACAGGAACTCTCCCGCTGGCTGGAAATGGCCACAGACCCACTCTGTGTTCATCTCCGTTCCCAGGTCAGCTCTGAGAGGCCAAGAGCCCTGCAGGGGCAAAGGAAGATGCTCCAAATGGCTCATGAGAAACAGCCTGGCCTTCGCCTGGAGATTTCCCCCCCGGTGCTGCTGCACGCATCCCATGAGGTGGTTGCATGGGAGAACCGAGGATATTTTTAACAGGAGGAGAGCAAGGAGCAGGTAGACAGAACTGTGCAATTAATCATCCCTTTCACAAGCTGAAAATGTCACTTGCTTTATCCCAGTCGAGAGCTGCTTCTTATGAAACTCTTCCATCTCTGCTCAGGCTCAGCTGTGTGGTCCCCCACTCTGTGCCCTTGTCCCTGTGTCCCCAGGGAGGGTCAGTGCCAGAAGGTGGCTGGCTCTAATAGGATTTGGAAGCATCTGCAAGTGTTATCATACAAATGCTCTGATGGGGAGTGTCACATGGGTCATTTGCACTTAAGGACGGAGAAGACCCCTCCACCCAATCCTTCCTATTCCTCCTGCTCAGGTACAGCAGAGCCAAGAGCAGGTACACCTTGGAGGAAACGGAAAAGACATGGCAGATTTCAAGGGATTTAACTCGCATCATTCCGAAGCGTTGTCTCCACATATCTTTGCCCGGGGTTGTGGTGGGGTTGGCTGGAGTCTGAAGGCAGAGATTGGTAGTGGTGGAGTGCAGGAGAGGCAGCCAGACATACGACAGTGCAATGTTTGCAGGGGTAGAAGTCTGGCTGATATAACTGAGAAGCCACTGCACAGGCACAACCTGCTTTCTGTGTTGGACGAACTAGGAAGATTTGTGCCTCCTCATGCTCTCACGGGACTTCTTCCAATCCCTGCTGCATAAAAAACAAAAATCCAGATCTTTGTTTCAGGTGCTGGAAATGCACTTAAGAGTCAGCATAATGTATTATTTAAAAAGTATTATTACCAAGAAACTTCTCCAGGATCTCCCAAGGAACGAATGACAAATTCAGGAGCTGAACTAAGCTGTAGGACACTCCTGTCTAAAACCTTAGCTCCAGCCCACTTTCCCTCTCCTGTAACCTCTCAGTTAATGCACACCTGAGTAATTACAGATGTTCTGGGCAAATTTCAGGTTTTACCTTTAGCTTCACAGCTTGTGATTTGCAAGGCAGCACATGTACAAGTGAAGATACCCAGGAAGAAGCAATTTGCAAATCATTTTACACAGCGAAGTATAGAAATGAATAAAAGTGTAGGTCAGATGGGCCCTCTGGAGGTCTATCATCCAACCCCCTGCTCAAAGCTAAACTTGAATTTAGATCTGATTGCTCAGGGCTAGCCTTTGTCTAGCTAAGGGTTGAAAACCTCCAAAGATGGAGTGGATTTTTGGCCACAGCCTCTCAAGGCCTTTGTCCAGCGCTTGACCACTTCCAGGATGAAGAAATTTTCCCTTATGTCCCATCAGAATTCCTCTCAGTCCAACATGTTCGCACTGCCGCCGTCCTTTCTCTGTGCACCTGAGCTGGCTGTTCTTCTGTACAGGTGTCTTTAGGTAGTGGCACAGGCAGTTAGATCCCCACCACTTCTCCATGTGCTGCAAACCTGCTTCCTTCCACTTCTGCTCAGACGTCACATCCTCCAGCCCCCTGCCACCTCAGCTGGACCCACCTCAGTTTGCTGACCACTCTCTTCTGCAGAAGTGCCCCAAATGGGGGACAAGATCCTGATTTGTCCTTCCCAGCTTCCTGTTGGATAAGGATAATCCATACCAGGACCTGCATTTGCCCCAAACCTCATGGATTTCCTGCCAGCCTCCTGAACATGTTGATGTTCCTCTGAACAGCAGCTCTGACCTCCAATGCATTTACCACCTCCCTCTGTTTGGTGTCACCCTCAAACTTGCTGTGGTTGCATTCCCTGCACTCGTTTAGGTCACAGCAAAGCAGGGTACCTTCATTTTTTCCTCCTAAAGAGAAAAACTAAACTTTTCCAAATAAAAAAAGACCTGTGATTTCGAGCAGGTGCAGGGCTGGTCAGGGCTTTGCCCAGCTGTTCCTTTGGTGAGCAGGGATGAGATGGTTTCAAAGAGCAGTGAGACCAGCCTGCCCTCCACCAGCACGAACTATAGGATGAAACTTCTCACCAAGTGGGAAGCCCACAAGCCCCTAAAAGGCTGCTCCAAAGAAAAACCCCAGGGGTACAACCTGGGGCACAGGTTGGAGGGTGGGATGCTGAGAGGAAACATTTATCAGGAGAACAGGAGCAGAAGGGTGGGAGCTTGCTAGCTGATATTCCAGATCATGGTGACCTTCTCAGCAAGAGACCTGGATCGTGCACTTCATCACCGAGAGGGTGGCTGGACACTGAACAGGCTCCCCAGGGCACTTGGTCACGGCCCCAAGGCTGCCAGAGCTCAAGGAGCTCTAAGGCACATGGTGGGATTGTTAGGGTGTCCTTGCAGGGCCAGGAGTGGGACTCATTGATCCTTGTGGGTCCAACTCTGATATTCCATGATTCTATGATTCTTGACAGGTCACAGCTTGGTTTCACCTCTGAGGAGCTGAGGTTGTACTGGGAGTCCAAGAAACTGCTCCTTCAGGGTCTATGGGATAACAAACCAGCTCAAGACAGGCAGCAGAGCCTTCTCTGTTCCGTCCTCATCACCTGGGGGAAAAAACGGGACCTTCAAGGCGGCGGGACCTGGGAACCAGAGACAGCCACAGGCAGAAGGAGAAGCCCTACAAGGTGCAAAGAAGCCCATGCCACTGCCCTCCAAGTTCAGGGTGAGCAGAGGGCAGGCAGTGGGGTGAGCAGAG
>VXAY01002124.1:170468-198907 GCA_013399855.1 Oxyruncus cristatus | reverse complement strand
TGCAGGCAGTGGGGTGAGCAGAGGGCAGGCAGTGGGGTGAGCAGGGTGCAGGCAGTGGGGTGAGCAGGGTGCAGGCAGCAGGGTTGAGCACAGTGAAGGCAGTGGGGTGAGCAGTGAGGTGGGGGCGGGGACCCACAGCCAAGCAGCCCACAGCTGAGAGCTGTCAGGCAGCTGCCCTCCAGGGTGGGCTGGCTCGCCCCTCTGGCAAGGACATCAAGGGTGGAGGGTGGGAGGAGGACAATAGTCCTTTTTGGACTGAGCAGGAAGAATCTTTCAGAGGAGAGAAACTGAGCAGAGGAAGAGGAGGTTTTGCAGGGAGGAAGAGCCTGCATGGTGCAGTAGAAGATGCATTACAATGCAGGGGGAATCTGGGCTTTTCCCCACCAGCCTGGGCAACCACAGGACACTTCTGCCTTCCCATATATGCTCAGGACAGGGCAACACAAAGCACTGAAACCCTTTCGTGCCATGCCAGTGGGGGGACCCCAAAGAACCTGGGGCTGGCGAGGGCTAAGGCTCCGCACATAACCTCAGAAACCAAGGAAGCAGCCAAAACGTGTCATGTAATCACAGATAAACACATAATCTACTCAGGTTACACTGAGGGGAAACCACAAACCACGAGCAGACAGGAGAGGAGAGAAACAACAAGCCAAAGGGTAAAAGAAAAATCCACGAGGAGAGAAGAAGGCAAGTCAGTAAATCCCAGGGGCTGCTGCTCTTCTCCTGAACCTCTCCCTGTCTTCTCGGCTCAGGGAACTTCATCTTTGCAAATTTTTCAAGAAGAAGCTCAGAAACTGGTGGTATGAAGCTCAGGCAGGAGCCCCACCAAGAATCTGCCTCTCTGACAGACATCTCTGCTGAACTGGGTGGAGAAGAGCATGGAGATTTACTGCTGGGCACCCAGGGCAACAGGGACAGGGCCAAGCTCTGCACTCCAGTGACAGGCTCTGCAGCTTCCTCCAGCTCCAAGAAACCAAGGGTCTTGGAAATACTTCAGAAATACCCGTACTGGTGGAGAGGATCAGTTCCCACTGCAAACCCCAATTCCCACGGCAAGGAACCAAGGAGGATGCCGTGAGCCGGGCTGAGCGGAGAATACCATTCTGATCCAGGGAAAACTTTTCAGAGAGCGTTGGACTGGAGATGTGCAGATGGTCTGCAGTAAGAAAACTGCAGGCATTTCCTCCTTTCCTGCCAGTGCCTCCTGCCCAGCCCTGTGCTGGTCTGCAGGAGCCGGTTCACAGATGAGTGCAGGCACAGGAATGCAGTGGGAGTAGAGACTTCTTTGAAGATCCCGGCCACGGCATGGCCAGTGGGAACACATAGCTGGAGAGGCCGAGCTGGGAGATAGCCACTGCCATGAGATCTGCCATGAAATCAGTTCCTGGGAATGTTCTGCCAACCAGCCACGGCTTTCCCGGCAGGGGTAAGCATCCAACAAAACAAGAGAAGATTTTGCTCTTCCTTTGGAGACGTGGAAGTAAATGCAATCCAAGTAATATCTTCACCCATCGTGCTTCTGCCCCAGCCCTCCGTGGCTTGGATGAGCTTTAGCAGGTCCTTTTAGAGTGGATATGTTGGGGGATTGCTTTCTGGAGCAGAGCCCTTCCCAAAAAAAAGGAGCCTCTGGCACTGAAAACTCTACCAGTTCTGTTGCCATCCCCCTGCCTTTGGGTTCCCTTTGCTCTTTCCATGGTGCAGAGGTCTCCAGGCTACCAGCACATGGCATAACCCCGACAGCAACGCCTCAGTGAGACCTGTCACAGTTCTGCCTTCTCCAATACCTGGCAATGTTACCAAAACACAGACGAGCTGGAGAGTTAGGCTTAGCCTTCTAGGGACCAATTGAGACAAAAAGATGATGAGTGAAAACGCATGAAGTTCCTGACTCTTCTGGCACTTGAGGACCAAGTACCTGCACAGGTGTCCCCCCATCCAGCTGCAGCCCAGACACCAGAGCAGGGGGCTCAGTGCTGACAACAAAGCATCCTCTCAACCTGGAAAGCTAGGCAGGGTCTGGCCCCGGCATGGGGTGCGTAATTCTGTCCCTCTATATTCCAGTATGGGATCAGAGAATCATAGAATATCCTGAACTGGAAGAGACCTTTAAGGGTCATGGAGTCCAAGTCCTGGCCCTGCACAGGACAACCCCAACAATCCCACTGTGTGCCTGAGAGCAATGTCTGAGTGCTCCTTGAGCTCTGGCAGGCTGGACTCTGCACTGCCCCTCCATCCGAACGCTGCTCCAGAGGAGGGCAGAACATTCCCCATCTCAGGACAGTGGATGGTCTGCATGGGAGCAAGTGGTGCTGCTCGGGCATTCAGCTCCAAGGCTGCATCAAGGCTGCCTAGAGCCCGTTCCCCTCTGCCATGCTAGCAGGTACACAAAAAAAACCCACCCCAGAACACATGAAATATTCCCCAGCCACAAGCCAAACATCCCTCCTGCTAAACGCGTGACCTCTCTGCATTACCAGCTTTCTGTAGAGACCACACATAATGCCCGTGGATAAATCTCCCCTCTCCGGTTTCCGTTTCCATGAGGCCAAACTGCTGGCTCACACCTTCCCCTGCTCTTCACGGGGCATCATGCCCTGAGCGAAAAAAAACACCTGCTGCTTTGCTTCCCTCCCAAGACACCCACAGAGGCCACAGCCCCAGCCCCCCACCCCGGGTGCCCCTGCAGCCCAGGCAGTGCTTAGGAAGATCCAGCGCCCACACTGAAGGATACTGCAAGCAGTGGGAGGGGGAGGATGTTTGTGAAAGCAGAAGCACTTACTTTTTGCCTCTCCATGGGGGGACAAATTGTGGCTTTCCCCAGTCCCTCGCCCTTTTCCCAAAGACTTCCTCGACCTCCAGCCCAGGTGTAACCATCCGTGGGGCAGGAGATCGGGCCACGCAGCCAGAACCACCCCAGATGGGTTTGAACCCTATGGGAAATAGGTAAGGAAGGAGGATGTGGAACGATGTCAGGTACTGGGGTGGTGGGTGGGTGGGTGCACCTGGAAAACTGGGGATAGGGAGAGGGTTGGTCCTGCTTGACCTGAGAGCTGAAAGGAGGAGACAGTTGGAGGGAGCATGGGAGTCCCTGGTTGGCAAAGTTGCTGAGGGTCCCCCTGTGCAAACACGATGGTAGCTGTTGGTAGAGGGGGTGGGAAGGGGTCCCACCACGGTCTGTGGCTGGAAGGAGGGCTGCCATGCCAACAATTCACAGCAGGGCAGGCAGTCCCCCAGTACACAGACAGCAGTGAAGGATGGCATGGAAGTATCTCCTGAACAAAGGTCACAAGGCCAGGAAGAGCCCAGCTTCCTGTATTCATCACCTGCCTCAGCTGAGCTGACCAGAAATAGATGCAACACACCTTCAAATAACCAGGCTGAGTGTCTTCGCAGCCTAAATCCTGAGCAGAGAGGCTGCAGAGACCATGAGTCAGCTCTGTATTAATAGCAGGGCAGAAGCCAGGCAGGTGTCAGGGGCTAACAAGGGCACGACAGACACCACGTTCCCCTGGCCTGAGAAGTTATTCCTCCAAGGAGTGAATATTTCCCATGCTCCAGCCATTCCCCACCTCCCTCCTTCTTAGGGGCTGAATGGCTCTTGCTTATCCCATCAGCTCCTGTCTGCTGCACTGGATGGATGCAGCTTCCCAGAGGGACAGACCCAGCACCACGAGCAGCATCTCAGTTTGGGGAAGGTTGGGGAGCTTGGTCCCAAAACAAACCCTGGGGCAGGGGAGCTCCCTAAATACACACCCTCCCCCCAGCCTCCCCCATCCACCTCGTGCATCCCACAGAGGCTCTCGGCACGCTGTCCTGGAGGGCTGGGAAAGCCTTGGCTCACACATGCTGCCCAGAGCAGACTCCCAGCTCACTTCCACCTGTTTCTGATAAGCTCACTAATCCGTCCCCATAATGATTCTTTATTAATGGATGCTGCTGTCTTCATTACATGCCTTAATTAGTGTTTTGTGAGCAAATTCAGGGGGATAAGGAGTGTGTCACATTTTCCAATGGCGGGGTTTGTGCACAGCTACCAAAATAACTTTGTCTGTGAAGCTGTTTCACCCTGACCAAGAGCCACTGTCGAGAGAGCTGTTTCTGCCTAATCCGGCAAGCAGGCTGCCCTCTGCCCAGCCTCCCCGCCCTTCCTCGCTGGCTGGGCTCGTTGAGCTGCCACAAGCCAAGATGAATTTCAGTCATGCACAGGCTTGAAGAGAGATTTGTCCTCGGGAATCAAAAAAATCCTGGAAAAGTCCGGACTGCTGCTGTCCTGCTTGGCTGGACTGCTCTCCCCCAGCCGTGCTTTCCACCTGGGGATGGGGCTGAGGGCAGTTGGGGTTGCTGTGTTCCCTGCCGACTGATGCTGAACCAGCCGGTCACTCAGGCTTAAAGTTTGAGGAAGTTCCCTAAGATATCCCTGGCATCTCTGAGGAAATGGCAAAATCCCACCAGAGTCTGATTTCTGCAGGCACGGGAGTGACCTGGCATGGCTCCAGCACAAGAGGACCCACGGAGCTACACTCCCAGAGGAGCAGCACCAGCCATCACCAGCATTTCTGGGCAGAGAAGGACTGGCTGGAGTCAGTCCCATGAAGGCTGTGACACTGGGATGGGACCTGGAGCAGCCACCTCTCAGCTCCACCCAAGAGGGAAAAAAGCCAAAGCAGTTGGCCAGTCTGACCAGCACCATTTCAGGTGTCCTCCCCTGGCACAGGCTCTTCTGTACCTGGCATCCTCCTGAAGCCAGCACAGTCCCTGACCTCCATGGGTGCTTTGGGCACCTATATATGGGATGCAGGGAGCCCCTGCTCCTCACACATCGGAGACCACAAGCAGGGATGTGGCAGAGGTGCCTTCCATCACCCTGACCCGTGTCTTGGGCTGTCCACCCTCCCGCCAGCACAGCACAGCGAGTCTGGATACCCACAGCTCCACTTGGCCTTGGCCCTGGCCCAGGTCTGCAGGCTTTCTTTATCTGGATCTAAATGGTACACTGATGCCAGGCCTTGGTGTCAGAAATTTCCTGAAATCTAATTTCATCTTAAAAAAACCCCCAAATTGTTTCTTGCCATTTGTGCCTGAGCTGTTTGCAGTAGCAGCCTGAGGCTCCTCCTGGCTTGTGCCTGATCCAAGGGTCCTTATGCTGGATAAAACAGAGGATCCTGCTCCTGGAGCAGCTCTCCCACGTGAAGCAAGCAGTGATGCTGGGTCTGGCTGCAGTTACAGCTGGCATCATCTCCCCAGGTGCTGCAGTGGTTCCCCCTGCATTAACCCCTTGACATCCCTGCAAACACATTTTGGTTCCCTTTAGGGCTTTTCCCACTTTCTCCGAGAATGAAATGAACCAAAACTTGCCCCTTCGTCATGGCTCTGAGGAGAATTTAATTCCAAGGTTCAAAGCTTCCCCTTCCCTTCCCAGATAAAAGGGTGATCAGCAAGAGGGGATGAGCTGGTTAATAAAAGCCGAAGAAGAAAGGGGGACTGAAGGGCTGTGCCTATAAAGCACAACCCAGCAGGAGAGAAGCAGCTTTTCTCCATGCAAGCCTTTCCCCAGTTAATAATTACAAGTCAGGCCCGCCGGTTCCAACCCGCTGCTCCACAAGAAAAGGCAATTAATTTAAGACTAATAGGATTTTAAATTCAAAACAATCCCAAGCAGGTTTTTGTGGTGGGCTGTGAATGCGCCAGAGAGCCAGCCAGCAGCAGGCGGGACAGGGGCTGGATTTGGCAGAGCGGATGGAGGAATTAAGGGCCAGGAGATGAAATCTCATCTCCTGCAGATGCTGGGCTCTTGATGGCAGGTCCCCATTCAGTGGGAAGCTCAGTAGGGGCTCTCCTCAATGGGAGGATGGCAAGGAAGCATCTTATTGAGCTCATGCCAGTGGCAGTGGCTGGACACAAAGAGGAGCCCAGACCACCCCTGACACTGGGACCACGGGACTCCAAAGCCTACCCCCACCAGAGACAGCCGTGTGTTGGCCCAGGGACTGTGATCATCCCCTGTCTCCTCAGAGCAGGTCCTCCACAAGGTGTAAGCATGCTCCAGCCATCCTCCCTCTGACCTGGCATGGAAAGAGTGTCCTAGGAAAGTCAAGGTAGGCCTTGGGCTCTTCAGAGACCTGCATCTCAGCCTGCAATGGCAGACATGCTGTCAGCCCCTGCAGGCACCTCATGGCTGGGTTTCCACCTCCCATCCCAGATGGGCTGGTACAAAATTTCCTCCCAGTCCCTGGGGGACTGTCCAGAAGCACCCAGCCAGACTGAGCTCAGAAAAAGGGAGCGATGCCAGCCTGTGTCCTAGGAGAGGGCTGGGAGGACAGGCACAGGGGACTCATCTGTTGTGGGAGTTGCGTGGTGATGGTGGGAAGGGATGGGCAGAGGGGCCCTGCCCTGATCCCCTCTTTGGCAGCCAGAGCCCTGCCGACTCACCAGCATGTGTTGGGAGATGCTGGAGCTGGAATTCATGTGGAGCCACCCAGCACCAGAAGTGTGTGTAGAAACAAGACAGCAAGGAAATAACAGAGTGCTCTGCTATGGGCTGTGCTGACAGGGATCTGCAGCCTCACTTCACTGACCAGAGCCATGAATGGGGCTTGAGCCCACGCTTCCTCCCTCACAATTCCTCCCTCTTCACACTGCAGCCCTGCAAGGTCTAGGATTTATCACTGCTGCTAAGAAATACCCCTCTGAGGCTGATTGAAACAGCCTCTCCTGAAGTATTTTAGCATGAACGCATCTCTTCACTCCAGTTCAGTTGGAAGTGTGGGCTCAGCCTCATAAGGGGGCTTTGGATGCCATAGCATGTCCAAATACCTTCACAAGCCTGGGTTTTGGCACCTGGTGTCTCTACAGCAATTGCCTGCTGTGTCTGTAGGGACTCTGGGGACACAGGGATCATCCTGTGCATCTTTTTGCCATCAGCCATCATGGGAACATCTTCCTCTTGCAGCACATGTTCAGGGCAGGAAAAAGGAAGGCTACATTTAGGAATACACACCTGTTGAAGAACATTTTAACAAGGTCCCCACGCAGTCAAAAGGATTGGTATTAGACCCTCTCAAGATCCCAGGGAGCTCAGCCTGGTAAATAAGGCCTCTGGGTGTCCGTGCAGGGCCCTTAATCAACCTCCACACCCCTGGGTTACAGAAAACCACAGCATTGACCCGAAGTGACCCTGTCCCCTGTCCCCCCGCAGGTCCCCGAGGGAGCACTGTCCGGACTGGGGGCTGAGGTCACGTCTCACACACCATATCCACCTCCAAGGCAAGACAGATGGAAAAGATGGCCCTTGGCCAGGCATGGGAAATGTTCAAGAGGGTGATGAAGAAGAGCTTCCCAACACCAGAATGTTTATCCTCCAAATTTTCCACAGTCATGGGCACCAAGCCTGTTCCTTGCCTGGGTCATGCAGTGCATTCCTCCTGGCCTTATTTTGAGAGATCATTTTTACCCAATATCCCACTTTCTCTAGGAAAACAAACCCCAAACACCAGCCTGGGGACAATTCAAGCCTCAGCTATGAGAGTTGGCAGGGTTGCAAGGCATTCAACACCAAGTCTTTCATTGTGGGAAACACTGAATGACCTTGTGTGATGGGTGGAGTTTCTCCAGGCAAACAGGAGGGATTTATGGACCCGGCCACAGGCTGGGAGAAAGCTCCCATAAAATGTCTTTGTCACTAGCCACAGGAAGGGCATTACCTATGGCATTTCTCTCACAGGCCAAGGGTCTGCCTGAAGCAGGGGGGGGCTTGTCCTGCATAGTGATCCCACATAAATGAAATAAAAAGCCAGGGATGTTCACTCAGGTGAGTTCTAGCTGGATGCACGTAGCAGGCAGACAGAGGGATGAAGAAGAGTGAGACCCCAAATACACAAGACTGGGACTGTGGAGGAAGATGAAGGTGGGCTGGTTTGGCCCCACTGCAAAAAGTTGCTGGTCCCTGCAAAGCTGATGAAGAAAGCTGCCGGGATAATAGGTGGAAGTAGGACAGCAGACAAGGAGGTGCAGTGGAGGACGAAAAGGAGGAAAATTTTGAGGGCCTGAGGAAACACTCAGTGCCAAGGCTCCCCAAAATCTTGCTGCATCCTCTCATGTGAAAGCACCAGTGGGACGAGGAAAATGCAGTGGCTTGTAAAGATGGCCAGAAAGTCCCAGAGAAGAGGCCACAGGGTTCCAGCAGAGGAAGGAAAAAAGGTCTTTCTTTGTTGAAGGCCTTGATGAGGAAGAAAGGGAGAAGCATTCTACTAATCCAGCACCAATAGACAGACAAGGGACCTCTGGGCTGGTTGGATGTGGATGGGACAAGAACCTTCTCCTCCTCCTCCTCTGGAGGAGTGAAGCTTTGTCCCACTTGGACATCATGGTGAGAGACACAGCATCCAGAGCCGATCAGGGTGCTGCTCTGCTCACACCACAGCATGCAGAGGGTGGAGATTCCATACAAGTCCGGGACTGGACATTGAAGAAAGTTTGGGGAAAACACAGATGCAGTGTTTTTTGGAGCAGGAGGAGGACCTCACAGCCCAAGTACAGAGACAGGCCAAAGTGTTATTAGAAAGCATCACCCAGCAGAGAACAGCAGGAGCTCTTTCGATCTGTGGCTTATGCCACTGCGGGGAAAACTAAAAGCTAGCAAGGGAGGCAGAAAGAAAACACACAGAGGCTCCAAGAGCCAAAACAGCAAGAGGCTCATGGCTGGAGGAGGAGAAGCCAATCAGGATGTGAGGCAGAGCTCTGCTGCTGACACGGGGTCAGCCCAGCTGAGAAGAAGCCCGTTCTTCTGGGTCAATAACAGTGATTGAATTTGGGATGCTCAGAGGACCAGTGACAAATGCTGGCCACCAGCCATTCAAATAAACAGTAGGCAGCCAGTTGGCCAGTGGCCACTCAAATAACCAGCCCCAAGCTAAAAAAATACAGTAAGCTAGTAAATTTAGTAACCTAAAGAGAAACATTCCTCTACCAACCAGCATGCAAATAAGCCAGAAAGGGATATAGAGCTGACACAGTCCCCTGTTCGGCTTTTGATATTTGATGGCCCTTATCCAACTGGCTGCCAGTTGGTTATTTGCATTGGAACAGGAAACAAATTTTTCTCCTATTTATACTGCTTACCTCAGGAATAAACTAATTACTGTTAGAAAATCCCATTCCCACAGTGTCCAGCACACATCTGTAACCTCTGGAAGGGACAAATGCACACAATTAGCCAGCTGGACTGTCCCATTCAAGTGGCCAAATCCCAACTTGCTTTTTCACTGGCTCTCCCCACTGGATGATGAAGCAAAGCCTCCCCTGCAAATTGCCCCGATGCATCAGCTGTATACCTTGCTCGTAAACAGATCACGGCTGCAAAACCCTCTTCCAAGGGTGCCCATTGCACGGCAGCCTGGGGACAGGGGAGAGGAGCAGGGAGCAATCTGCCAGTGTTTCAGTTCCCGTGGCCAGGGACAGGGCCAGCTGGTTGCTCCAAGCGTCCAGGCTGTGGAGCAGCTGGGATGGAGGTGGTCTGGCCACACTGAGGCCCACACGTGCCACTAGATGGAGTTCAACAGCGAGACAGCCCCACGCCCCTGTCCGGCTGCCGGGATGGTTCCCACTGGAGACAGTCTCTGGCTGCACTGGCAGAAGGGCATTTCTGAGGTCCAACACTGGCAAAAAACTTCAAGTCCTACCACACTGGAAGCCATCCCGACCTCAGGCACCGATGCTCGTGTCACACCACGTGCTCTCGGCGGAGGGGCCCCGCGGTGCCCAACACCTTCCCTAGCATGGAAATCCCACACCGGTACCTTTCCACCAGCCCACACACAAGAGGGAGCACATCAACCACTGCCCTGTGTGCATGAAGGGACACAACAACCATGCCCATAACCCTCAGTCGAGATGGACCAAGCAATGCCCAGCAGTGCAGCAAGAGTCCAAGGACACTAAGGTCCAGCCAAGTCTCAGTGCACATTCTGGAAGATTTGCTGTTTCCTTCAAGACACAGCTCATGGAGTCAGGGGATCACCAAAGGAAGACTGAATTCGTCCTCTGCATCCCCATCCACAGAGACTTTCTTATAGCATGCCACTGTCAGGTGGCATCTAAGGAGCATTTTTGGAGCAATGAGTGCTTTGCCTTCATCTCGTTCTTACAGCCAGATTGCCAGATCTTTGAACACTTTGCAACTGCATGTTACAGCTACTTCCCTCCCTGCAAACTCCCTGCTGCCTTTGGGTGCCTCCCCACGAGGACCTTGCTCCACCTGGCAGAGGGAAGACGTGCTGTGGTTCTCCCTTGCCAGAGTTCTTAGTTACCTAAGCCAGCAGAACCCCCAGACCTCTGTGGGATGCCACACCGTGGCATTCCCTCTGCAGGGCTCCACATGGCCCCCTGGATTTGGAGGCAGGGAAGAAGCAATGAGTGATATTCAGTCCTTTGGCTGAGCTGCCTACAGGTTCTGCCAGATGTGGCCACTGGACATGGCTTGAAGAGCCACTCCACAGGGCTGGGAATGTGTGTAATGGAGGGCAAGTGACAGGGAGGCAAGTTCACAAGGGATCCTGAACTCCATCTTACTTGGGATGCACCTCATTTGGCATTCTCCATGCAAGCTTGTAAGGCCAGGCTGCAGGAACAGACCAGCAGAGATGAGATGAGGAGATGAGGAGGAAGGAGGATGGAGGGGACAAGGAACACAGTGCTAGCTAGATACTGCATCCACAGCTTGTCTGCTGGGATGTGGATGGAGCCTTTCCTCTCTCCTGCCCATGAAGAGGTGCACAAGAGCTTCCCTTGATCAGCCAGGTGGGTCACCCTGTCACAGAAGGAAATCAGGTTGGATAAGCAGGACTTGCCCCTCATGAAGCCGTGCTGGCTGTGAACAAGGACTGTGTTGTCTTTCGGGTGTTTTTCAACACCTCCCAGAATAATCTGCTCCATAACTTTACCAGGCACTGAAGTGAGACTGACAGGCCTGGAGTTTCTGGGATCCTCCTTTGTGCCCTGCTTGAAAATCAGGACAACGGTCACCAGATTCCAGCCAGCCGGGACCTCCCTGGATTCCCAAGACCAATCAAAAATCACGGAGAGAGGTTTTGCAATGACAGCAGCAGCTCTTTGAGGATTCTGGGATGAATCCCATCAGGCCCCAGAGATTTGCAGGGATCCAGCTGGAGCAGCAGATCCCACACAAGTTCAGGGTCACTGGGAGTTGCTCATTCCCACAGTCCTGGTCCTGCAGCTCAGGGCACTGAGACCCCCTTGGCCCCTCATCTGTGTTGAAGACAGAGGCAAAGCGTTAAACAGCCCTGCCTTGTCTGTGTCCCTGTGTGGCAGGTGACCATCCCCATCCTGGAACAGGCCTATTGCCATTAATATGTGTGTGACCTGGTCCCTTCTCGTGCTCCCAGCCATGGGTCCTGCCTCCCCGTCCCCGTGCTGGTGCAAGGCTGCTGCCACACGAACATCTGACCTTCCCTTCAGGCTCACCCCACCACAGCAGCAGCACCAGCACCGGTCCGTTGCCTCCAACTCTGCTTTGTTAGCCAAGTGTCCAATGTCTCCTCACACATATCTGGAGGCAAGTCACCACCACGTGGAACAGGCAGGGCCCAGGACAGAGAGGCACTCAGAGCGGATTAGATTTGAGATTGGGTTAATTGCGCCTTTCCATCATTTATTTAGCTTGGGATAGGTCCAAAACATATGAGTGAAATCCCCCCATGCACGCTACGCTGCTGACAAGCGGATATTGCATCTGGTTTGAATATGGCAAGTGGCTGCAGAGGCAGAGACAGTGTGGAGCTGCTTGAAATACAACATATGCCTCCTCTGCTCCCGGCCCCCCTGGACCATGTGCCCTGCAGTTACATCATGCTGAAAGACCCCACCCTGCATCCCCAAACTTTCTCCACCACCCTCACATGCCATCATCTCAGGACACTGTCACCCTGAGCGGTTCCTATCCCTGGCCAGAAGGCAGGAGCCAGAATGGAGGAGGAGGAGGAGAAGCCCTCAGAGCAGCGTGGGGTGACATTGGGGTGGGCTGTGGTGGCCAGGATGGCTCTGGATGACACAGATGGAATGCCGACCTTCCCTGGAATTGGGAGAGGGTGGGAGGGGAGAGGCAAAAGGAAAAGAAAGCAGGGTGGATGCCAAAGGCTTATTTCTCTAACTCTGCCTGGAGCCCCGCCGTCAGCCCATGAGCAGTGGTGTGTGATCACTGCAGGGGCTGCACAAAAGGCCTGGAGCTGATCGGTCCCCAGGGTGCTGAGCCTAGCTCAGGGGGAGGTAGAGCCAATGCCAGGAGAATTTCGGCAGAGGAAAGTCACCTTTGATCTGACGTGGCTGGGCACAAGGTGCTGAGGGAAGGCTCTGAGGCAGTGGCAGCACTGAAGAGCAGAGGATGCCCTTATTCCCCCTTATCTCTGCTATATTCCCACCCTGATCTGCAGCCAGCACAGGCCAGGGACTTTGCAGGGGCTTTAGTGAAGCAAGAGACCCACCAGGGCTCTGCAAGGCTGCAGGAAGACACGAGGGCATGCAAGAACTGCCTTCTCATGGCGCCAGGCAGCTGCTGGAGGCACAGAGAAGGAGGCTCAGTGAAGGGACACCCAGGGGGCAGTGGGAAGCACATTGCAGTGCTTCTGCTTCTTGGCTTTTCAGGAGAAAGACGGGAAAACACTGGCTGATGTTTGGGTGCTCCCATACATCCTCATTTTGGTCCATTTCTCGGTTTCTCAGAGAAACATGCCCTCTAGGTGCAACGGTCCCTGCAGCAACACTGTGCCCAGAGGACAAGGGTGGAAGCAGGATCCAGCCACGGAGATGATGGATGTGCACTGGTTTCCTTCCTTGGGAGTGCCCCCTGGGCTGCCCCTGCCCCAGGGCTTGGCTGCCTCCTCTCACCATGAGCACCTACAGAAGAGGTGATGGGGGAGCCAGAAGCTTTCCACGCCAGTGATGTCGTGTGTGGTCCCCAGCCACTGCCTGGAGGGCAAAGGGACTCCTCTGCTGCCACCAGCACCCAGTGGTGGGATTTCTCCAGCTCTCACAGAGGAATGGCAACCAACATCCAGGCTAGGAGAGGCACACAGGACCCTTCCTCCTCCTTGCAGAACAGCAGAGCTCTGCTTTGCACAGGTGTTGAACACCCTCCATCCCCAGCAGCCTTCAGGGCTGTCACGATCACTCAGCACCTCCCAGGATCTGGCCTTTTTTCCCCTGTTCTTTTATGAAGACATTATTTTACAGCTTGTTAATTTGTACTTTTTCGAGCTTTTAACAGTGAGCAGGGGCCAAGTCCCCAGGCAGTCTACTGGCCGTGAGAAATCCCATTTGGTATCATATAAATTATTGCAGATATTACTAATATTGCGTCTATTGTGTAAATACTGACTAAATGTTTGAAAAACACAAATAAATACGAGCTGAGCTGATGGCTGGAGCAGCTGCCTATGAGCTATTCTGGGCCCCCCGGGGGAAAGAATCCACATTTTAAACTAATGTGTAAATATGTAACCTGCCTCCATCCCCCGCCACATCGGCGTGAGCAGCCCTTGGAAGCAGCCCAGTCCCTCAGCTGCACAGCTATGATTTAACAACAGCTATAAATACATCTCATCCGCCGGGCAACTGCACAAACAAGGGCTCACCTGGCAGTAAGGGGTCACTGAAGAGTCTCCCCAGTGAGACCCCCCCTCCATGCACAGAGGGGTGCGTGGGAGATGCTCAGTGTTCCTGGTCCTTGAAGCCTCCCGTGGGTCCTGTACCTCGTCCAGCCCAGCCTCACAGACCTCAGTGCTGCACGGCAGAGCCAGGTATGAGCTAATGGACCACCATCAACCGATGGGCCACCAGGACCAATGAAGATGCTGCCTCCAAGCTCTCAGCTTCCCTTGCTGGGGCAGATGCCTCCCTTCATTTGTAAGCTCTTTACCCCATTCCTCACTGCTGCAAGGAAGTCAGAGAGTCCTCCGAAGTCATGGTTCCTCCAGAATTCCAGAGCAACACGCCCCTTGCCAGATGGCAGAAGTACAAGCCAAGGAGCGTGTCCCCACATCCCAGCTTCAGATGCTGGGAGTTTCCAGCCCTTCCTTGCCTTTCCTCCCCTTCCCCCTGCCCCATCACCCAGGGCTGGCTCTGAGCGGGATAAGGAACCCGGTTAACCCCTTCCCCACCCAAACCAGTGGTGCTGGAAATTGTCCTCTTGGCACAGCAAACAGAGCTGTGAACAGGCTTGCAGGCAAGGGAGAGGAGAGAACGCACGTCCCCGGGCTTTGCTTTTGATGGACGTGCGATAATGCCGGTTTTTACTTGTTTATTCGTCACCTTCCTAATCTTTTAAATTGGATTTAACCCACTGCTTAGCTGGGTACAAACACCTCTGGGTTTGCTCAGAGCCACAGAGCTGCTGCAGAGGACAAGAACTACTGAGCTGGCTGCGACAGCGTTGGGGCGATTCGCTCCTCAGCAGGTGAACAGCAGCACAGCCCAGGGGGTGCCAGGCTGTGCCAGGGGTCCTGTCATCCAGGACTGCCCAGGGAGGTGTCAGCAGCCACTGGGCCCCCAGCACCCTGCCCACGGGCAGGGAGGGAGAAGAGGAGCTGGTCCAGGAAGATGTGAGTCAGGGCAATAAGGTCATTGCAGTGGGAGCTGCTCAAGGCACTCATGGGTGGATGCCTGTGCTCTGAGGGTGAAACATGGGATTTAATGTCATTTCTCTTAAGAAAGGTGAAGGTCACGGTGTGGCTTCCCATTTCAAAGCTTCAGGTACTTTTCAGGCATGGGACGCCAGCTCCGATCTTGGCCACAGAGGACAAAGCTAAACCCACATGGTCCCCACGGGACCAAACACTGCAGAGAGATTTTCCTGAACTTCTGCTTCCTGCCACCCTCTGGGATGACCAGACAGATGATTCCACACTGATTTTCTTACCTTTTTAGCAAATCCTGGGGGATCATCGTAGTGCAATGTCTACTTTTGAACTTGGAACCTCCCAGGGACCACCATGGCCACAGACTCCTCCAAAACCCAGTTTGACTCCTCCAAGCCCCTGCAGCTGCTGTAGCTACCCAGACTTGGCCTAAAGGAGCAAATTCCACCCTACACCCCCCCATAAATAACATACTTTGGCTCTTACATGCCATGTCTGTGAGCCCTTACAGAGGTCCAGGTGTGGGTACCTTGGCCAAATGCATCAAACAGAGCCAAGCAGGGTGAGGGACTGGGGAAAGGCAGCACAGGGTTGGGTTGTGCATCAGGGCTCAGCTCTTCCCCTGTAACTCCAGATTAAAATAATAAACTCCGAAGGATCCAGCATTTGGCAGGGACTACGTAGAACCAATGTTTGACTGCCCCTCAGTTCACAGGCACACCCAAATAAATAGCATTGTTTATAAGGACTGAAAATTAAAAATTAAGGGCTGTGATTTTCAAAGCTCCCCAAGGAGCCCTGACATTGAACTCCCATAAAAATTAATGGCATGAAATGCCATCCCTGCGTTTCTCTGGAGTGATAAAAAGATCTATTCATTGTGCAATCAATTGCAGAAATTCATAATAATTTGTAATAAAGAAATCCTAAGTAATTTCACTGCTATGGAAGGTTTCAGTCAGCAATAAATCTACTAAATAAAATACCTACCATTTGAGTAGGAGAAATGTAAGATTCAGCAAATTAGCTAACACAAGGCAAAGTAATTTCACTGCTTATTTTCTGCTGGGAATTGAAGCCACCCATTTAAATTCATTTACTCTAGTTCGAATTTTAAGTTGCTTTTGCCTTCAGATGCAAAACAAAACTTCCATGGCTGATTGAAAAAACTTCTAAGGAAAATACAGGGCTTCACATGGTTTTTGACAAAATCATGATCTGTCAGTCAAACTACACGGACTTCTTGTAACAGCCTCGGGTTCGGCCAGATAAAAATATGACCAGGGGAGATGTTGATGCCAAGACTTTGGCCTTCTCTCGACATCTCTGCTGAGCTTCTGCACGTTTGCAGCCACCTGCAGGTGCCAGGATCCCCCACCATCACCCCTCACATGCAGAGAATTGTTCGGTTTGGTATCAGGCACCTTCAGCAGACCTTTTGTGTGGTTTGCTGAGGATGAGATAAATGGTGCACAGCGGTAGACACGCCACATGAAACCCCTCGACCATGCCGTGGAGTCATTTGATCTCATCCAAACACACACACACGCAAACACACGTGCTCTTCAAGTCCCAGACCCTGCCTTGTCCATCCTGCAGGTGTTCCACAGGGGGAGACCGAGGCCACACACGCCCCACTGGCACTCACAGGCAGCCAGAAGGGACACTCCTCACCCCATCCTCGGACCTCACCTGTGCTGAACAAGCATCTGAAACACACCCCGTGCACCAGATTCCTTGGTTGGACCCTGCATTCCTCTCTGAACACCCTATTCCTCTCCCCCACTGCATGTCCATAGCTAAGATCACAGCTCTGCCTTCACTCAGCACATGGACCTTGCAGCCATGCAGGCACTTCCCTCACTTCCAGATGAACAGAAGGTCATCAGCATCATTCATGACCATTCTTTCATTCCATTTTTTGGGGAATTCGATTCTCAAAATTGTAGCTTTCAAAGTTGGCTGAAGAATTAAGCGTTGATCCCGTTACAATTTAGTAGGAATCATGTCCCATACTCCTTTAGGTTCCTCTGACACCCGGCCTCACCTTCAGGCCTCAACAGAAGTGTCTGGCCATGATCAAAAGAACTGTACCATCAGAAGTGACTGCAGCTAAGAGCCCCCAGGAAAAGGTCTGTAAGGAAAAAGAAGCAGGAGGCTGCAGGTCATGAAACCAACATGCCCAAAGCCTGGCTATCCCAAATTAGCGACATCTTTTTAGAGAGATGCCACAGGAAAGGGAAAGATAAAGGTCAAAAACTCTAGAAACTCCTCCTGTGATTTGAGCGATGTTTTGGTCTTCCCAGTAGCTCGTATCCCACCACGCCTTGTGCCCACTCCGCACACCGAGCAGACCCAGTGCAGGGTTTCCAGTACTTTCAGACCTGGAAAACACCAGCCAACCCAACCTCCAGAGTCACACCAGTGATGAGCGGGAAGAGCGAAGAGCGAGGTCCTCCCATCCCACACCACAGCCCTTGGCTTCGCCATCAGAAGGGTCGAAGGGTTTCACGTGCCTGTCTCCTTGCTGTGGCTGGGGCTGAGCTCGCTGGGCAGACCACGGGCAACGGAGATCCACAAGGTACGAGACGGCCACGGCGTGCTCCGGCCACCCGGTCACTGGGCCACCGAGTCTGCCCCACAGGCCCCACGCTCGTGGCCGTGGCCAAACCCTGTTACACGTGGCTGTGTCCCCCTCTAGTGGCGTGTCCCAGCCAGCACGACCCTGGCCATCCTGACGGGCTGGACACGCTCACCCGTGGCGTGGTCACCGTGAGCTCACACCTCCGTGGCTCTCCGGTCCCGCGGTGGTGGCAGCAGGCACCAGGAGGACCTCCAGGAGGGAAGTGCTGCTGCTGCTGCTGCTGCTGCTGCCCTGTATCGGGTGCCACCCTCCACCTCCCGTGGCAGGGCAAGGTGCTCCTGTAGGGAGGTACCGGCCCGTCAGGCGAGTAGGGTGTTCCCAGTCCCCCAAACCTCTCCAGAGCCGGACTAGGAAGGGCTGGAGGAGTCTTGACAAAGCAGGACGATGTGACAAGTGCCAGCTGCAGGTACCAGAGTTTGTAGCACTTCCCCGTGTCTTTGGAGGGCCTTTTTTTCTGGGAGTGCTGGGGTGATTAAGTGGAATTCCCTTCTGGCATCTGCTGCCTGCAGATGAAGGGATGAGTACCGGCTCTCCAGGCTGAAAAGTTAGAAAACGCCTCCTCTCCACAAGGATGTAGCACTTTTCGTCACTGTTAACTTGGGTGGACTTCCTCAGCAGTTCTGGTTTCATGTTTCCCCCATCCACGGGGGCAGGATGAAAACTTATTTCCTTGCTGCATTTCTGGTGAAGACTGTGTTTAGCCCTGAAAAACACAGCAGGTCCAGCTCCCTGTTATCTGTGTCTGCCGTTCCCGCTTTCCTAAACATTTATTATTTGTTTTGCTGCCTGATTCTCTTAAGCAACTCTAAGTCTTTCGCAGCTTCATGTTTCCATATATCCTGGTAGAGTAAGCAATGAAAACTGCCCAGATTTGTTCAAGAGACCAGAACTGTGTGGAATCAGTACAGAATTTCCTCTGGTGGGAGGACAGACACACTCTTAGTCGTGAAATGATGCTAAAGAAGGTGGCCATAACAGACCTAAGAGATGATGGGACACCCTGTGAATCTGTTGGACATTCTGGAATTGGGCCAGATCCTTAAAAATTCATCTCACCGAAACGTGTTTCAATCTCTTTCTAAATTGAGATCCCCAAACTAATTACCATGGAACACTTAGCATCAGAGGGCCCACTGAAAAGGATGCTGTGAGTGCTGCAGCTCTGCTCACATTCACCAGGAGGCTCTTGCCATCATCTCCTACACCTCTGGAGAGGAACTTCTTGGAAAACAGTACTTTAAATATTTCTCAATTTTCTTGAAAACTAGGGATTCACCAAGTGGCAGAAATCAGTAACATGTAATCTGAAAAACGTAGTCAGAAATCTGAAAAACAAAGAAATTACAAAAAAAATGCCCTTTGCGAAGGAAAAAAAAAAAAAAAAACACAAAAATTGAAACTTTTGAGCATTTTTCTACTCGTTTCAGCAGGCCTGGGTCCATGCACACTGGTCACTCTGTGCTGCTCATCTCAGCTTGGTAGGAAGCCAGAGAGATGGTTAAACATCTTCCCTTTGGCTTTCTCTTGATGCCAGACATGCCCCAAGGTATTTCCTGAGTCATGCAACATTTGTGGGCTGTATGAAGCCTGTCACTTTGCACAGCGTTTCTAGGATGGGAGATGACCATATATCCCTGTCAGCATTTACAGCTGGGAGTCCTTTGAGACCTCTGAGTCACCCACGACTTCATTTATGAATTCTGGCATCCATGCCAGCAGCTCCGTGGGCCTGGGTCTTGCTGCTGTAATTTCCCCTTCAGAAGCACCCAGGGAAAATGCTTCAAAATAGCAAGTGGTACACAAATCTCATTTCTGAGTCCTCCTCACACGGGGCTGCCAGGGGTGAATTCATCTCACCCACTCACCCAAAAAAAAAAAAAAAAGGGAAGGAAAGAAAAAAAAAGTTCAGCCTTTGGAACTTACATGGGCTTCTCCACAGCTTTGCTAAACATTGCCACAGGCTCTGCAAGAATGACACACGGCAGAGAGATGGAGGGGCCAACATTTTGCCGTGGGTTAAGAAGGGACCCTGCATGATTGCCTTACAGCAGACGCACGTTTTTCAGGTGGTTACACTTCAGGGAGATGTGACAAACCCTTTGTGGTGGACCACCACGTGTGATCTTCCTACAGTGAGCTGGGGGGCTGTCTTCTGTGGGATGAGGCATCCTCAAATCACAGCAAAGGGCCCATCTGAGGATCTCTAAAGGGCCCAGCAGGCCAGTGATGCCTTCCAGGCTCTTGGATGTTTCAGATACTACTGTAGTGTGTTGCACATGGCATCCCAGCTGAAAACTCAGTATCCCCAAGGCCTTCCTTCCCCAATGGGTTCTGCTATTTCTCCCTCTTCAGGGGAGGAATAGGGACACATTTAGGGAAGGAACCCACCAGGGTCCAAGGTTAAAGGACACTGAAAAAACCTTGGGAGGAGGACCATGGCCACCTCTCAGCTTCAGTCTCCGTGTTGCTTACTGCCTGCAGGGTCTTGGCCTAGAGCATTTGCCTTGATGCTGAACATTTGCACTGGAGCTAGGGGGCTCCTGTGCCCAAAACTTCCCTCTTCTCCGAGGGGCTGCTTACCCAGACACCCAGGGGTGATGAGAAGCCCACATCCGCCACCTCCACTGCTGGGTGTCTGTGCTGTGCCTTCCTGCTCCTGGCATCTCTTCCTCATTAGCTGTGACTCCAGAGCACCCCTGCTAGTGTGTTCTGCCTTGCCAGCACCATCCTGGCAGGGCTCCTCCGTTGCCCTTTGACCAGAAGCCCCGCCAGGAGTCCCTCTGGAGGTGCAGCTCCCCCATCAAGGAGACAAGATGTTGCTCCCCCGTCCATCACCACCTGGTCACTGAGAGCAAGGAACACGGGTACACAGACAGCACAATCTGTCGTTTTTAATCCCCTCTCCACTTGCTACTTAGCCTTCACCAAGGTGCCTCAGTTTCTTCCACCTGCCCATGGCTTGTCCCCCAAAATGTGCAGTTCCCCTGCTCTTTCCTCCAGCCGTTTCACTCTTTCTCACTAACCTGAGTGAGACTGTGAACATGTGCTTTTCTGATCCCATCTCCTCCCCAAATTTCCTGTGTCTGAGCCCCTATGCATTCCCCCCCTCCGTTTCCCTGGCTCTCTGGTATTTATGACCCATCTCTTTGTTCTGCTCTGGGGAAAATCCCAGTGCTGCAGACTCAGCTGGGTGAGCTCCCCGTGCTGCAGCCACCATGTAGTCCCCAAGAGCATTCCCAGGAGCAGGGGACAGGCGATGGATTGAGCACTGCTAGTGCCATCTCTTGACCCATGCAGCATTTTCTTGAGTTCAAGCTGAATTCATATACGTGAATTCAGAGAGATATAGATATACAGATATAAGGAGATAGAGATATAGTGAGATATATGTGCATAATCATAGCTCAAACATATACAACTACCCACAACCACTGTTCACCTCAACAGTCCCATTCCCAGTGATTTCTGGTGAGAGTTTTTCTGGAGCACAACTGCCTTAGGAACTTGGGAACCCCTCTAAATTCAACATGCAAAGCGACTCCCATCTGGCTGATTACCTGTCTCCCGTGTACCTCTTGCATCTGCACTTTTGAACCTCTGATCTGCAAATCCCTACTTATGGTGGGGTCCACAGAAAGTAACTCATCAACCAGGAGGCTGTTATCAGTACAGTTAAGTTGCTTTAGAAGGGGCTGCATTGCCACAGGAAAATTTTTTGGACTCAGCAAACCGAAGCAGGTTGAAAACCACCGACCAGAGGTCTTGGGATTCTGGGGAATGTCTAAGATGATTCAGATGCTCTGCACTTCTAGGGCTGAAATGTTAATAAGAAACTCTTGACTTTAGTTGGGATGAACACTGCTATAGTGACATGAGAAGGAAGTACTGACAGAGGAAAAAAATTAAAAAAAACAAAGAAGTCGATATTTGCCAGGTAGGATAATAAATCCTGATTTATGATCAATGCAAAATGCAGTGGTTGCATTGCTATATACAGTCTGTTGGGTAAACCGAGCCACTGCGTTTCCTTTATTTCAATTAACTGAGAGTAATTTGCTGAGATATTTAGGGTAATGTGTAACCGAGAGGTTCTGAGGGCTGTTCCCAGCCTACAGCTACAGAACCTGACACCTCTAAGTGATGTGAAACATTTTTAGCCTTTGCTGGAGGCAAAAAAACGAAAGTTAGACAGCATGGCCCTAATTTCTCCACAGATTGCTGGGATGGTTTCTGCCGGGTCCTTGCCCCACAGCCTCACAGCCTGGGTGGGAGTCGGGGTAAGGAGGCTGGTTGCAGGGGGGAATTCATGCTGTGACTCCTCCCAGCCTTCCCAACCATCCCAGGCAACAGGCAGCTCCTGTTGGTGTGGAAAATTTGGCCTGTTGTCTCCAGCCACAGAGTAACTTCGGGCAGGTGGGAGAGCAGTGGCTGCTTTCCTGCATGGGCGTTGGGCAGCCTTTGTGCCCAGTCTTCTGTACCCCTCCACAGAGCCATAAAACTCTGCCTTTCTTCCCTACCATGGACGTTTCAAGCTTCACTGATTAGGTTTGCATTGTATGTAGCTACTAAAGCCGAGCATTTACGGTCCTTCCAGTTTTGCAGGATAATTTCAGAAGCAACGGCAGCCCCAAAGAAGCTCTTTGCTGTAGTTGAATAACCTGATTTGTACAAGTATTTTAGCAAAAATCTGGGCTATTCTGATTTCTATGTGGCTTCCCTCCCTTCCTAAGAATAATTGCACCAAATCCTCCAAGGCACAGGATAAACACAGTGGTTCCTCTTTATTATAACAAAGTACAGATTTTTCACTGCTGCGTCACCAGGTCTCCTGCTCGCCTTTGTCTCCAAAAAGTTTTGTTTTCATCGTTTTTACCACCATATTTATGTAGAAAAGTGCTGGACAGCTGAGGGGATTTTACTGTCTATTACATTTCCTGTTCTGTTGTTTAATTAGTCATTTCTGAAAAGAACATTACTCAAAAAAAAGGAGAAAATTAAATAGATGAGCCCCAGACAGCCCAGCGCTGCTGCAGAAGCTTAATTCCTGACGTGTTTCATGAGAAACAAGGCACTGGCTCAGGAATCAGGTTCAGTCATCAACTGCATTTCAGCAGAGCAGTGGGCTCAGACTTGGTGTGAGTGCAGGAACCTGTCCCTTGGGTACCTCCCAAAGCCCAGCCCTGCTTCTTCCTCCTGGCTAGGAGGCAATTCCCCATCCACGCACCTTCATCAGACTCCAGCATGAAGAAGCTGTACAGCCACAGCCAACACTTTGCTCCATGTGCACCTTCAGCAAAGGACCAGACCTCCAGAAGATGCTGCTCACATCCCATTTCCTCCACTTGGTGGATGCAGGTTAAGCCAACGGAAGAGATTGTTCTCTGGAACCTCCTGAAGATGGGTGTGGAGAGGGAATGCTGTCCTCATTTAAAACATTTCCCAGCCAGGGCAGGGAAAAACAGGTTTATGTCCTCCAAACAAAGCCATGCCCTGCTGCAAGGCTGGTGTCTTGTCATCTATCTGTTAGCCAAAGACAGGAAAAACCCTGTCCTCACTGATACGATACAGGACCTTCAAGGGGCTTAGCTAAGGCAGCTTTGCAGCCTCTTTGCCAAAGAAAAGAGGAGGAATTTACACATGGAGAAGCAGAAACCTTGGGCAAGATGCAGCAGAAGACTTTGGTCCTGGACTTCTCCACTGGCACAGACAAGCCTCACTTGTCTGTCTGCCCTTGTCCGAGGAGGAAGCTGGGAGGTTCTTTCCAGGCACAGTTTTTCTTACTCCTTGAGATTTAGAAGATTTTCTCCATAAGCATTTTATTCACCACCAGTAGACCCAATATCCCAAACAGCATCTCTCTTTTCCTTGATCTTCTTCTGTTCCTTCACACCTCTGGTTTGTCCCCCTAAAAGGCCCTGTCTGCAATGACAACGCAGAGCAGGCCAGAGAGTGGTGCCTCACCTATCCCACGCCTTGGGACAAGACCTCCATTGCTCTTTGCCTGCAAGGTAGAGGTTGGCTGGGCCAAAACCACACTGGCAAGAGCACCAACAGGTTAAGTGGTGCCAAGAGAGAGCTGGAGCAAGACACATTCCCATGACCTCCTTTAAAAGTGGCCACACGCAGGAAGAGAGCACCCTGGCACTGGTAAGACCACTTGGTGTAAGAATAGGTCTCATCTCTCTGGGGAAGCTTCACTGCAGCCTGCCAGTACTTAAAAGGGCTCATAAAAAAAAAGAGGGAGAGCAATCTCTCAAACAGACAGATAGTGTCAGGACAAGGGCGAACGGTTTCAAACTAAAAGAGAAGAGATTCAGACGAGATGTTAGGGAGAATTTCTTTACTCAGAGGGTAGTGGGGCCCTGGCACAGGTCGCTCAAAGAAGATGGGGCTGCCCCATCCCTGGAAGTGTCCAAGGCCAGGTTGGACGGGCTTGGAGCAACCTTGGCTAGTGGAAGGTGTCCCTGCCCACGGCAGGGGGTGGCAATGAATGATCTGTAAGGTCCCTTCCAGCCCAAATCAGTCTGGGATTCCATGATCTGCAACATGCTGAATGTGAAGATAAGCAGAGGATAACACCACCACAAGTCATCAATAACCCGAGGTGGTCACCCCTGCCCAGTCCTCTCCTGGCCATCAGCAGCCTGGAAGACCCTTTACAATCCTGGTGGCCTCCCTCCCTCCTCCCACGCTGCTCAGCTGGGCATGGCTGCCACCAGCTCCCGTGGCAGGGGATGAAGTCTCAGTGCTCCTGAACGTGTGGAGGTATGATAAGCACTGCAGAGGAGTGGATGGGGGTGGTATGTATCCAAGCAGCCTGCAACCTCGTTATTTCCCCAGGCAGGATGGGTAGGGCAAAGGTTGCCAAAGTCGCTGGCTGTCACTCCAATGCCGGCTGGCTGCACGTGCACTGCCATCCATGACCATTGGTCCAGCACCTGGATCAAGATTTGTTTCAACACTGCTACAGAATTCTTGGTGTGGATGGCACCCAAGTGAGCAGGGAAGTCAGTTGTGATATATTTTAAACACCAGAGCCTCGTGATAACAATCTCCTCTGAAGAAGTACAAGCCAGGGGGCAATTCATTCACAGACCTTTGAAAACGGATCCATCTGGCTGGCGGAAAACTTGGCTCTTTCTGCAATTCAAACGAAAGCATTCACAATATCTGGGGATGCTCTTAACTTCCCTTATGGACAGCACGCACAAATTCACCATAGATGCTCATTTTTCCCGGAAAAATTTTCATAGTGTGTTCAGAGACAACATCCAAAACAAAAGTCCCTACACGCCAAGCCACTCTGTATTTTTTTCAGTGACCTATTTGACAATAAATTTGGAGGAGTGAATGTTTCCAGCCTCAGTGCCAGATTTCAGGTGATGCCACGGCAGACTTGTTAGAACTGAACATCTGCTTCTGAAGAGTCACAAATAAAGGCACATTCCCAAGCAGGCTCTGCAATCCACACAGAGCTAAAGGCATCCTGCTGCAGCTGAAAAAGGCCAGTCTTGATGTTCCAGTGGCTCCTGAGCTGTGTTGAGCTGCCCAGGTGAGCACGGGTTACAGCAACTGCTCGCTCTCTGTTTGTAATGGACTGGACACAGTTCTTTTGTCAAAGCAATTTTCATCTTTGCAAAGCTGCTTCTGTTTGTGAACCGTGCTCCTATACAGCCCCCGCTCTGAGCAGTCATCAGCACCGCTTGGAAATGTTTGGATAGTTTGAAATAAATTTCATCAGAAAAACCACAGGTTTCTATAAAGGAGTACAATTGTCCTGTGTTTTCTAGCATGGAGGCTCCCAGAACAGCTTCTCCTTTCTCCAGAACAGGATTAATACATGTACTGTTGGTAAGTGTCCGATATTTATGTTCCATTAAATTCAAAACAGAATTTATTTCTATTCAGAGTCAATCCCCACAGCCTCAGATTCACCCATGAGTTCTCCCTCCCTTTTTCTTGCAGCTCTTCTCCCCATTGCACCGCTGAGAACATCCTCCAGACTGCAGAGCTACCCCACTTTCAATCCCATTTGGTAAGCCCCAGGGGCATCAGAAAGTTGAAAAGAACCAGTAAAATATCTTCCACAACCTCTATGACTGATAGCACCAGTCATATCCAGAAGCTGGGCAGGAGTGCTACCTGTCTGCACTTAATCTTTACAGTAATTTGTATTTACATCACTTAAATTCGGAGTCAGGATACACCTTTGCACAGACCTTTGCACGCTCTGTGCTTTCACATTGGTCTCAGAGTTGGAAACCCCTTTCCTGCTGCCACTGTTGGGTGTTTTCCTTGCTGTGACGTGGTGATGGTAATTTCTCTGCAGCCTTTGAATGGAGATGCACCGGGGCAAGCCTACGAAACTCTCCTCAGGTGCATTTTATTCCTCTTCCCATCCACTGAAATATTTACACATCAAAGGGAGCCTCCTTATCTAATGGGGGTTTGATGTTCATTAAAGCAGCACACAAGCAGTAACAAAGAACAATGCCCTGCAGCACTGGTCAGCAGGCACCGAGATCCCACACTCGGGGTGACAAGGAACCTTTGCCACTGGCTGCTGTCCTGAGAGGGGGGCACAGGACAGCCCTGCTGGGCAGGATACTCCACAGCAATGCATAGGCCAGGAGATCTGGTACCTCCCTTAAATGGTCCCCTGGAGAAGAGAAGGCTCAGGGGAGACCTCATCGCTCTCTACAACTCCCTGACAGGAGGGTGTAGCCAGGTGGGGGTTGGTCTCTTCTCCCAGGAACCAGCAGTAGGACAAGAGGGCTCGGCCTTAAGCTGTGCCAGGGGAGGTTTAGGTTGGATATTAGAAAGAAATTCTTTCCAGAGAGGGTAATCAGCCATTGGAATGGGCTGCCCAGGGAAGTGGTGGATTGTCCATCCCTGGAGGAGTTTAAGATGAGGCTGGACGTGGCACTGAGTGCCATAGTCTGGGAACTGCCGTGGTGTTGGATCAAGGGTTGGACTTGATGATCTCAGAGGTCCTTTCCCACCTGTCTGATTCTATGATTCTATGATTCTGTGGATTTGGGCCTTCCTCCCTTCCAGAGGAGCTGGGCTTTGAGGTGTTCCAAGCACCCTGGCATCTTCTGAATCAGAGGCCAAAAGAACCCAGCTAGCGGAAAGCTGCAGGTAATGACTGAGCAGTATTCCATGGGCATCACTGAAAAGGCCAAGGGACACCCTCCCCTCTTGAGGTGAGTGCCCATTTTCATGTTCTGTCTGTTCACACTCATCATATCCTCCACCACACAGACTGTAAAATAAATACCCCTCCTGCCCTGCTGTACTGTTATCATCCCTGCAGGCAGCTCATGCTGCCCTTCACTTCAGGGTGACTCACTCCAGATGTGTCTGCATCTGCCTCCCCTCTGGCGTGGGGGTCCCATCCACTGGACACTCTAGTTCCAGTGCATCCTGTGGACATGATCCCACGCTGTGACTGCTGCAATGGCCTGGTGTGCAAGTCAGAATGGTCCCATCCCCACCCCATCCCACCTGAGACATGGCTTGAAGCTGCTGCAGAAGCAGGTGGACGTGCTCTACAGCTCCTCACCCAGGCCAGGAGAGGTGTCCAGAGGACTTCCAGCTCACGTCAGGCACCCACTGCACCATCCTGCCACCACCCCGAGCTTGCCTGCAGCATTGCCAGGCGTGGCACCGGGAGCATCTGAGCCAGGGATACTCCTTGGGCTGCAGATGTCCATGACAGCCAGGTGCCCCAGGGTCCATGCCCACCCCTCTGGTTTTTGTTGAACTCTCCGGTGTTTCTTCTTGGGGGGCAATAACACATGAGAGGCCCAAAAATACAGTATTCCCATGGACCCACGTGGCTCTGGCCAGGCAGCCACAGCCCTTTAACCTCTCATTCCCCTTCGCCTCTCAATTAGCTCTTGCCTTCCTGACGACTTCACTCAACACCCAGAGCGATTAGAAGCCAGAGGAAGGCCTCGGCTTTGTCTCCGACGATGAGCCAGATTAATCAGCTCCAGTTGCACTGAATTACCCAGTCGGAGCTCACAGCAACAACCTCCAATTCACCGGCAGAGCAGCCAGCATCCTGCTTTCACCCGGGATAATCAGCGAGGACATGAAAGCCAGATGAATGACTAGGTGAGGGTGGGCTGCCGCCTGTCAGGAGCTGGAATATAAGTCAAAGCACTTTGAAATTAAATCCTCGCTTTGACAGGCAGCTAATGCAGAGATTTTAAAGTAGGTGTAATACACTTAGACAGGCATGTGTGCAATCCAGTGCAAGTTGTTGTGCTTTGAATAAGTGTGTCCCGGCTACACAGAGAACAGGAAAATGGGAGTTGAAAAGACAAAGGGAATTTTGAATAGCTCCAAACCAGCTTGGCAAGATTTTAGAGATGGCAGCACGAGGTTTTAGTAATGGACCTAACTAACGACATTGTCAGGAGGAGATTTGGTGCACAGTGGTTGGTTGCCTGGGATCTTCGATTTCACACCAAGCAGCCATCTCATGTTGCTCCTGGCTTTAAATTAAGACATTTGTGCCCATATGGACAGACAGAGGCACAGTGGATGGAGTAGAAATAGGGATCCCTGCTGCACCTCTTGGCCTCAGGATGGGTAAGCCATGCTCCTGGGATTTCCCAGGAGTTGACCTTTTCAGACAACCTCAGAGACAAATTTAAGCCTTGATATCTGGTCCAGCATCACCCTTCACCTGCGCATCCCAGAGCCCATCACCAGCCACTGCAGCTCATGGGACAGCCCTGCTGAGATGCTAAGGGGCTTTGAAACTCATCCCTGCTCTGTCTTCAGACGCTGTTCCTCTGATAAAAACCCCAGATACCCCCAGATAGAATTCCCCCAGATCCCCATGGTTTTCAATTTTCAGATGCCAAAATCTGGCATTTACAGGGAATCCTCAGAGACTGGGATCTGGGAAATCGCACCCAGTCGCAGGGGTGGTTTTTGTGGGACGGCAGCCTGGGCAATGCCCGAAGGCTGTTCCCAGCAACAGGCACATCTCAGCGTCCCGCTCCTTCACAGCCGCCAGGAAACTACCCCAAAAGCGCGGAGAGAAGCTCCCCCCTCCCCTCTGCGGGATTCCCCCGTCTCTCCCTCCCCGCACCCACCGAACCGCACCCGGAGGTGCCGCTCGGTGGGGG
>VXAY01002124.1:96344-169735 GCA_013399855.1 Oxyruncus cristatus | reverse complement strand
TGGTTATCGAACCCCGTCTCCCTGTTTTTGCCCTTAAGTTATGAATCCTGACCACGCCAGGGGCGGGCAGAGGTCGGGGCATCGGATCGGAGCGGGGCCTGGGGGTTGGCGAGGTGCCACGCGAGGTCCAGGGGAGGATTTGGCAGGGCTGGGGCGGCCGAGCGTGCCGGCCCCGGGGATCTGCAGCGAGCAGGGCTGCCCACGCCTCGGCCCGCCGTTCCCGGCAGGAGGACGGGTGCCGGAGGGCTGTTGCACACCGCAGAGGAGCCCGGTGACATCGGGAACCCGCTGAACAAACACTGAAATAATGTGCAAGGTAAACAGGGGCGGAAATCGTTCTGGAAAATTCCTACGTGTTTGCCAAGGTGGTGGGACTGTTTTCTGGAGAGACCCCCCCTGCCCGAGGCAGAGAGGATGGAGCATGGCAGGACTTTCCCACCTAACTTTGAACGAAGGCGTTGGTTCCTCCTAATAAATCTGCTCTGGTGGGAGTTGGTGCTTCCCCTGCTCCCAGTGTCGCCGGCTGACGGGAACTAATTCCCGTGCCCGCACTCAGCAGCCCCGCTCTCCGGCTGGGAGCACGGGCCGCCTCCACCTCCCCTCCTTGAGTTTCTGCCGGCAAAGGCAGGTACAACCACGGCCGGGCAGGACGTCCCTGGGGCTGTCGGTATGAAAGATCCTGAGTGGCTTGTGCCCTCTCCCAACACCTGTGCTCAGGGTGGCCACGGTCCCACAAACATATTCTCCGTGCAAGGAGTCCTCTCTGCATCCCAGATACGGCTCCCGTCTCTCCTGCCTTTAGATTTCGTCTCGCTGGAGGCTGTGGGACGTGGGTGGGTTTTTGGAGGATGTTCCCCTATGCCTGGGGAAAGCGCCGGGTCAGCGGCGTTCCCCGAGTGTCCTGCCTGTGGGAAAAGGTGCTCGCCCGGCTGTAGCTGCCTGGGATTCGTTAGTGCTAAGTCCTTCTCCCCTCCTCCTTTGCCAGATGGAGCGACTTGCGCGCCACGCGTCTCCGGCAAGTGGTGGGTGGATCATAGCCCGCTATCAAGGTGGTCTTTTCAGCTGTCATGCTTCTGGTGAAGGTATATTGGGAGCTGTAGGAGTGTTTTTCCTGCAGGGAGAAAGCCCCCCTGAGGAAGCCCTGGGGGATGATAGCAGGTCTCTGGAGAGGAGCAGCCTCGGCTGCCCTGGGGCGGGCAGGGGGGAAAGGGGGATTTCATAAGCGAGGTTAACAAGCTGCCCCGCACGGATGCGCAGAGGTGGGACCCCCCCACACACACACCCCCCGATCCCCGGCGCCGCACGCAGCTGGGATCGGATCTGGGAAGCGAGGCGAAGGAGAGGTTCGCCGCAATAGCCGGGGAGGGCTGTGTGCAGCCGTCCGTGCTTGCGGAGCGAGGGTGGGCGCGGGGGGCTTGGCGGCACAGAGCGGAGGGCTCATTCCTGCCAACAGGGGAGGAAAAGCAGATACATTTCAGTGCGTTTGAAAGGAAGGGGGTCAGCTTTTTTTGATGTTGCAAATGTATCATGATAAAAGGATCTTCCCCCGCTCAGTGCTTTTTATTCTTTGCCTTTAGGATTAAGACAATTCCCATTGTTTATCTTCTCACATCAGAAACAAAGGCTGCCGGAGGCAATAAACAGAGTTAGAAGGATCCCAGGAGTTATCAGATATTCGAGGAATGAGCGTGCCTCGTATGTCTTGACGCATGTGGGCTCGGCACGCTCGGCGTTACCCCTGGGCGCTGCCAGCTTGCGCCCGGCACACGGGACGGATCCAGCCCCGCGTAGCTCTGCACAGAGGTGTGTGCGCTGAGTGGCAGCGCTGTGAAGTTTGCTTTTCCAGAAACCTGCTGGATTAGTGATTAAGCTCAGTTGTGACTTCTTTTTTTTTTTTTTTTTCCTTTCCCCTAAAGCTTCTTTCGACCTGTCTGGACTCGCATTCTCCGAGCGCTTTGGAGAGATGCTGCTTGCAACGCTTGAGCTGAAGGGTTTCTGTAAGCCTGGCTTTGTGGGGAAAGGGCTCGTTTTGGCCACGCTGAGCTGCCCCATCCTGTATGAAAAGGAGACCGTGTAGGGATCTCTCGGAGGGATCACTCATTGTGCTGGAAGGGATTTTGCCAAATATTTTCATTATACAGACCAAGCTACTTTCTCCTTGGTTAGGAAGCAAACCTCAGGTGTGCTTTCTCAGTGTCTTGAGTTTGGGGAGTTGCTGCTTGGGTTGTTGCCTATCTAGAAAAGCCTCTGTTCTCTGAATCTGAAGAGATGCTCTATTCTCCCTTTTCATGAAAGCCTTAGGCTTGTTCTTCCTCCTGCCTCTGAAGGCTCTGATAGTTTTAAAGTTTTGCCTCCTGCCTCTTCAATCACAAGTTGTAAAATTAAATGAAGGGCCTTTTACATCTCACTGTGCACGGGAAGGTCCTTCTGCTTTATCTCTAGAGAAGCAGCCCAGTTACTTTCCAAAGCAACTTGCATTTCACAGACTCAATCCAGCTCGTGCAGTGATGTGATTGAATTTGGATGCAAGTCCTCTCAGTGCTCCAAACCCATCCTGAATGCTGGGAGTGTTTTGTAGAGAGTTTCAGCCAGTCAAGCATCTCTCCACAGCTGGCATGGGAGTGCAGGGCTCTGGTTTCGGTGACAGAGGTTTAGTTAGTTATTCATTTATTTACCTATTTTGGAGGGAGGGAAGTCCACCTGAAGAGGTGAACTAGAAAATGTGCAAAGTGGGGGTTGGATGTAAGCATCCACTAACTGCATGAGGTACTGGGGCTGCCATGATCTGTAGCTGTTTTTAGGGAGTTTGAATGATAGGAGTCCAATCCTGTGCCCCAGAAAACATCAGGTAAAACAGGGCAGGGGTCCTTTAAGGGTGAGATCCCTGGTTATCAAACTATCTGGGAATAATTACAGCCTCTTGCAGCTAAAACTGGCTCTGGAGGAGGTTCTCCTTATTGGACATCAATGGTCTGAGATGTGGTTATGCCACTGCAGAGCAGGGTGTGCCACTAGCAGCTCTGTCTACCCCTTATTTACAGGGGTTTAAAACTGCCATCTGAGCTTGGGACTTGGCTTAAAGGGCCAGGCTTTTAAACCCTCAAAAAAAATTAATTTGAGCTCTCTGGGAAAGTTTGAAGTTTTGAGTGTCCAAACAAGGCTGGCTAAGCAGCTGCTGTCTAACCACTTTCGAGGGCTGGGGAGGAAGGCATAAAAGGAGTTCGGATTTTCCTGGCCCCCTTTCATCTGAACATCACAAGGTGCTTTGCAAACACAGGGCCCAATTCTCCGTGCTCATCCCTGCCAGCTTTGCAGCCAGGATGTTGCAAGAGCAGCCCAAATGCTCATTTGTGCCTGTTTGGGTCATTGTGCAACGTAGGAGATTTGGGAGAAAGACATGCCTGGGTCCCCGCATTTGCATCCTTTTGGTTTTAAACTGTGAGGACAGTGTCAGGAAGGTTCCCCAGCCACATCTGTTCCAGCAGCTGGGATGGTGGGTCACAGCATTCGGGTTTGATGGGGAATTTCCCTGCCTTGAAGGATGCTGTGGGTAGATGAGGGGCTCTCCACTTCTGGAGTGCCCAGGGCTCCTTTGCATCGCTGTGGGGATCCTGTGAGGTCCATGAGGTCGGTGCATGAACCCATGACACCAATTCCCAAGGTGGTGGGGTGGGAGAGTGAAAACGTCAGCCTTCACTGGAAATATATTTTAATTCTTATTTATTTGCAAGTCTTGCCACTCCTGACAAAGCCAGATAATTTTAGCTCGGCAACAAAAATGGACTGGCTATGGGTTGCAAAAAGCCTCTGCCAATCCTGGCATGGGCTTCCAACCAGTTTGGCTTACCTTTGAGCACTGGTCCTGTCTGGGGAACACCCTTCAGGGCTGCATTTGCCAGAGTGGAGCAGAGCTCTGTGCTCTCTGGCTCCTCAGTGGTGATGGACATTTCCTAAGAAAGCCTCAAATAAAACTTCAGTCTTTCACAGCAAAGCCTTATTCTAGGGAGGATGGGCATGAGGGAGATAAAACCACTCTGCACCCCAGGTTGTGCACAACTGGATCGGCTCCAAATATGAGCAACGGGAAGGCAGGGGGTTTTGGCAATGGTTTTCTATGACTCCATGAATCAGAACTTGACTTCTGCATTGAAGCAAAGAAAAAAAAAAGTTTATATTGCTCTGCTGAGAGCCACTGTCCTCCCAGTTAATTCATCCGTGTGGATGGAGAGAGGTGCATTACAGCCACTTTCTTGAAAGGATGATATTGCTGAGTAATCCTGAGGTTAACAGTTTCCAGGAGGTTCTTCTGTGTTTCCTTACGAGTGCAGTGACGCTGGTTCTTACAATACTTGGTGATTTTTTTTTTTTTTTTAATTTTTTTTTCTTCCCTTAAAGCCTTGTGCATCCACAAAACTGTCAGTCATCCAAGGCTGCTCAAATGGCAGAGTCTGCTCTGGAGGCCTAGTGCAGGTAACCTCTGTTTCACCCATTCCCCCACACCACGCCAGTGAGTGACCCCTGCGGGCTCTCTGGGACCTGCTGCCATGGGCTGTTGCACTTTGCAGCCAGGAAGGTGCTGTGCAGGATCTGGCTGGCTCAGCAGAACTGGAGCCAGTATTGTGCTTTCATGAAATTACTCGGGGGGGGAAAAAAATAATTGAATCTCTTGGCCGATGGAGAGCAGCCTGGGGTCTGTTGCAAGTTGGGCGAGATCAAACTAATCCTGCAGGAGGCTCCTCTTGCCACGTATTTGCAAATTCTGATAAAAAAAAAACTAAAAACTCATCAGATTTTCTCCAACCACGTCTAGCCTGGAGCGCTGCAGGAGGGGAATTCCCACGGAGCTTGGCCTGGTGGCCTGCACTTGCCTCCTCTTGCAGCAAGGCATTGCTGTTGTACCAGAGCCCAGGAGTAGCTTCTACTGACTTGTAGAGGAATCATAGAATCATAGAATCAGACGGGTTGGAAAGGACCTCGGAGATCATCAAGTCCAACCCTTGATCCAACCCCACTATGGTTACTAGACTATGACATTAAGTGCCACGTCCAGCCTCGTCTTGAAAACCTCCAGGGATGGAGAATCCCCCACTTCCCTGGGCAGCCCATTCCAATGGCTGATTACTCTCTCTGTAAAGGAAGATGTAGCAAAGGATATTTCTTTCACATTCGAAGCAGATTCCCTAAGTGGATGCTGCTTAAGTTCTTCCCGGGTTCCACCCTGCCCTTCCTGGCTTCCATCCTGCTCTTCCCCGTTACAAAGTGGAGATGTTGCACGGGTAGGTGGGTGTTCGCTGGGTGCACGTGGTGTTCGGTGCAGGGTCCAAGGGGCGGGGGGGACAGGGCTGGAGGTGCAGGCTCACCCCTGAGCTGAGGCACTGGGGCTGCGGGCACATAATGGTGAGCACGGCAGTGCCTCCTCCTGGGAGACTGTTTTGTGAGCTCTTAATTGGGGGTGGAGAGTAGGTGTGAAAAGCAGCTTTCAGCCAAGAGGTGGTGCCTGGACTGCGACAGGGAAGACTGAGACAGAGGGCTGCGTTTGTTCACGGAAGAGACCAGACAGGCTCTCAGAGGATGACTGTCAGTCACGATTTGCACTTGGACGGGGTAGAAAGGCAGGATATCTAATCCCAGGAAGGGGATGCCCGGTCCCTGGGAGGAACAAGTCCTGCTGCAGAGCCAGCAGCTGGACAAGGGCAACCTTGCAGGTCCTCAAATCAGCAAATCCTGACAGGAGCTCCCCAAGCTGGCAGACTTGTGGAACCATTCCAAGGATGTGGTGGTCCCTACCAGCCTGGCCCTGTTGGCACAGGGAGAGTAGCACTAAGCCCAGTAGGGGCTCTCTGGCCTGCCTGGAGCATCATTTGGCTGCCAACCCTGGGACATCTCTCCATGACATCACCCAAAAGTAACAAAGGGAAAGCAACAAGGGAAAGATTATCCAAAGGGAAAGATTATCCACTTATCCATAGCTGCAGGATGGTTCCTTGCAAGGAGCCACAGCACTGGTCAGTACCTCTCCCTGCGTGCATGCATCTGTCTGCCTAGATAGATGCATGCAGGGATGCATGGGGTTGTTCCATGGGTTTTGCACATCCTAAACAAGCCTTTTGCTCCTCCCCAGAAGTAACCTGCCTGCACAAGCAGTCTCAATCCTCAGCACAACCCCAAGTCACTGCTGACTGTCCCTGCAGTCTCAGGAGGAAAAGAGATGCACTTGCTGACCCCTCCATGAGCAGGGGGGTGTTTGCTGCCTCTCAGACAGGAGCAGAGCTGAAGCATCTTTGCAGCTTAAGACTTGCATAAGCCTTTTCTGGCCTTGGTTGGGAAGGCTGAGTGTTTGCTGAGCAGGGTGAAGCTTCTGAGCTTAGCTGACTTCTGAACATCTATTGAGTGATTTATCAGTGATGCCACCGACCTGGATCTGACTGTTCTCATCTTCGGGAAAATATTCCCAAAATGAGACAATACAAAGAGTTCTCACACTTGAAACTTATTTGTTTAAATAGAAGGAACACCAGAGATCTCTGTTTTCTCCAGGACATCTGCTGCATCTTCCCTGACGTGCCTTCTATTTAGAATTTGTCAATGACTGAAATTTCCACACCTTCCCATGGCAGGCAACCTCCCCTGCTCACCTCCTGGCTCTATCTGCCAACCTCTGTGGCTCTTTCAAGGTCTCTTTGTCATCCCAGCAATTATTCTTCCTCCTGAAAGTATTATCACAATTTTTATTTAAGCAGGCCTTCCTGACATTCCCCCCCACCATCCTTCCGAAGCTTCCTGGATTTGAGGTTTACTTATTTGCCATCTTGCAGGGTAGATTAATGGCAGCTGCTTAAATTATGGGGCTTCGATCCTGGTCTCAATACTGTGGATGATAAAAAAGGAAGGGCTTTCCGTGAGTTTTGTCTTACATCAGTGGCTTATTAAGAGGGATCTTGTTCTGCGAGTGACTTGCCTAGACAGACAGGAGAAAACAAATATAAAGGCCACAATGAAGAAGGAAGACAGAACTTGAACAAATGTCGTGGGCAGCTGCTCACCCCTTGAAACGTTCTTTGCCCAGTCTTGGAAGAGGAAGAAAATACTCCATTATTTGGGTGGGGTTTTTTTCCACAAGCAGGGCTGTTTTGAGGCTGCACAGCAATCAAGATGTGACATCACGATGGAGATCTGCACTGAGACCTTGCAGAGGGCAAGAACTGTTTGCTTTGGTCCTCCTGCTGAGCGGTGTGGCTTTCCGTGCAGGTAGACAAAGGCTTTGTGGTTTCTACCACCTCAGCCCAGGAAAACAAAGTTTGGAGCGAAGTTCTCGTTAAGGACCGGGCAGAGTGCGAGAGCCACGTTTCCGTGGGGACTGTGGGGTGCTGTGGGTGGGTTTGGTGCCTTGCTTGGGCTCCACAGCCCTGAGAAATGTGCCGTGAGCTACGGGGTGGAAGCGTCTGAGTGCTGGTGAGGGCAGAGCACGTTTCCCAGCTCCTGTCTCGCCCTTTATCTGCCCCAGAGCAGGAAAAGGGGATGATCTGTGCCCGCCTGAGTGTGGTGTGGAGAGATGCAGTGTGAGAGCCTCAAAGCTGAGGTCCTTCAGCAAAGGTCCTTCCTTACATCCTTGCCTCAACCTCTGGACACTGGAGCTTCCTCCCTTTCCAAAAGACGTGTCTTTTGGAAAGCAGTGATGGTTCTCATGGACTGCTAACAAGTTGGGAGTGTGATGATGGGGCCACAGCATTTTAGGCACAGTTACCTCCATCTCCACAGCAAGCATGGGCTGAGGAGGGATGATGGGACACAGAGGACCTGTCAGGGGGGAAAGAGGCCAGAGCCCCGTTCTGGATAGTTTCATCTTATTTGCCTGCCTTGAAAAACGGATTACCAGACCTGTTCTTGGAGAGCTGTACCTATCTTTGAAGCATCCTCAGCCTTTGTTTTATCATCCCAAACAGCATTAAATGTGGGTTGGGGAGGCACCTTATCAGGTGCATCTCCTTGGAAAAGCTTGAAAGGCTCTTGTCAGGTTTTCTTCATTCGTGCTTTGAATTTATTGATCCACATTTGCCTGGAGAATCTTGAGCTGGGAAACATATATTAGAAAATGAGATGATGCCCCGGCCTGAGCAGAGCTGATATTAATGTGGCTGCCACCCCTGCAGCAAAGCGCTCTCCTGCCAAAGTGCCTGCAGTCAGAGCAGGCACGAACTCATCTGCAGGACCAGCCTTGTGGCTTTGCAGGAGCTGGTTCCCTGGCATGATAAATGAGTTGCTGGCAGGGGGGAAGCCAGATCGGGACTGGAGGTAGAATCTGATTTTTCTTGGCTTCCAGGATCGAAACTGATCAACCAACCTTACGCTGTGCTGGGATGAGTCTCACCGCTCTGGTGTGGGTAAGCCTCCCCATGCCCAAACTGGAATGATGGCTGGGCCTGGGAGGGGATAGAGCTGGTACAGGCACTCGCTGTGTGTGTGCTCAGCATCCAGCATCCTCAAAGCTCCTGGAGGTAGTTTGGTGCCTTCACCCCGGGTCAGCCAAGTGCTGCAAGATGTGAGAACAGCCATTGTTGCACTCCATGTCTGGGACTGCAGCACAGGGACAGGGACACTCACTGCGTGGTGCAGGGGCCAGCAGAAAGGTGACAGCCCTGGGTTTGGCCTCGGTGGGTTTTTGAAGCCACCCGTGTGCATCAGGTCCTGTCCTCTGCAAACAGGGCTATGCCCTTGGAAGAGCAGGAAGCCTTGGGCAAAGATGCCTTGGTGGTATAAAGGCTAGAAAAGCACTTGGCTCTGAGAGCAGCCTGCTGCTTCCCACTGTCAGAGAAGCATTGCCTCCAGTGATCACGCACAAGGAAAACGGAATGCTTCTGAATCTCACCATGCAGGCTCCCCATGGACACCACAAGCCAAGACAGCTTTCTCCCTGGCTCCCACGGCCCCCCGGTTGTGAGCACGAAACCAAGCTGGTGAATAATTCTGCTGATGCACAGAAGAGAAAATCCTGTTCTCTCCTCCTGGGGCAGACTGGCAGGGTTAATGGGAGGAAGAGGCTGTGACAACTTGATTTTTGTGGCTGAAGTCAGCAGATCTGGCTCCTGGGACACATGGGAACAGGCAGGGAGCAGGAGCCACTTTTGCACAGTCACTTCTCGGAGGCGAGCAGGGCTTCAAAGGAAAAATCCTTAGTAGGATGTCGAAACTCGGGAGGAGGAGGAGAAAAAAAAAAAAAACCCAAGCAAACAAAAAAACCCACAAGCTCTGTAGGGCTGGGAAATGCAGAGTCAAGGAATGAGGTTTCCGAACAGCCTCCCCCCCTGGTACTTGCATCTCTTGGTGCAGACGAGGCAGCAGCGTGAGCTGGCGCTGGCGATTCCCGAGGACACTAACGCTCCCTGTGGTCAGTGGGGAGTGCAAGTGTGAGTTGTGTGCCTGTCCCACGCAGGGGACCCTCCTTGTCCATGGCAGGTCAGGTTTTCACCACGGCAGTGCCACCTGAGGCAGCTGCCAGCAGCCACGGGAAGGAGGGAGTCTCTTACACTCACCTGCCAGCACAGGTATCAGTAGCTGTAGAGTATCTTGGATTATCCCACAGCCTGGATAATCTGGCCGGGTCTCTCTTAAGCTCCTTCTGTGAGCCAGAGCTGGGAAATGGGCAAGCATGGACATTGTGCCCACAACCCAACAGGGGGTGGTGGGTTGGATTACTGGGATGTGCAGCAGGGACCATCGTGCCCGCACGCCGGGCAAGAAGGTGCTGAAAGCTTTGCCGGTGCTTGCCCCTAGAGGATAAGATCCCTCATCCCTCTGACACTGACACCCGAGAGCAGCTCTGTGACTCCTTCCACGGAGGATGGGGCTACGGAAAGCAGAGCACGTGGGCCCTCCACACAGGGCCAGTCTTTTCCAGGTCAGCAAAGACCTCATGGCCCTGTTCATGAGCTGGGCTGGTGGGAGAAGTGCCCAGCCTGTGAAATTTTGCCCCAGCAGGCTCCTGATTCTCTCTTCCCCACTTCAAGCCCTCCTTGAATCCCAAGTGAAAGGAAACCTGGCAGCTCCCAGAGGCCTTCCTTGCCTGCTGGGGGCTGGGGCAGCTAAAAGCAGGCTACAGGAGGGAAGTGGTTTGGAGGGCGATGTTTGTCGGTGATGAGCACACAGCCACGCTGTGGGAGCAGTGTGGCAGATGGAGCTGGCAGCCAAGTGCCTGTCCTGCTTGTTTTGGCTGACTTTGGAGACCTCTGGCTTTTCCTAGTAGCACTTGGATGTGCCAGTACTCAGGAGACCTGACCGGGCACATTCAGACAACACTGAAAATATCTTCCTTGCAGGCAACAGAGGCAAAGGGGAGCCAGCAGCTGGACTCCCCGAGAGACAGGGACTAGGCTGCAGAGGGATGATTTTTTTTTTTTGCTTTGGGCTCGCTCTCTGTCAGCCAAAAATGCACCCTGCAGAGCCACCACCATGCGACATTTAAGGTGACCCCTGACAGGCACCAGGTCCCAGCGACGAGGGGGTGAGAATTTTGGTCCCCTTGCTTTGTGCAAGTCGGGGTGTCCCAGCTGAACGCGCACCCGTGCTCCCCCAGCCCTTGCCCCCTAACCCTCTGTGCTGGTGTTGCGGCAGGTACCTGGCGAAGCTGTCTTCAGTGGGGAGCATCTCCGAGGAGGAGACCTGCGAGAAGCTCAAGGGCTTGATCCAGCGCCAGGTGCAGATGTGCAAGAGGAACCTGGAGGTGATGGATTCGGTGCGACGTGGAGCCCAGCTGGCCATCGAGGAGTGCCAGTACCAGTTCCGCAACCGCCGCTGGAACTGCTCCACGCTGGACACCCTGCCCGTCTTCGGCAAGGTGGTGACGCAAGGTGAGTTAGGAGAGCGTGTGCCTGGGGTGGTGCTGCTGGGGGAACAGCTACAGGAGCGGTCTGGTGGGCTGTAGGCAGATTTTTGTCTGCTTGCCCCTCAGCAGTGGCTGGGGGAGAGTCGGGAATGGCCCAGCGCTGGATCCTTGGGGCTTCAGCAGGGCTCTTTCTTCACTGCATTGTGGACAGCATATCCAGACACTTGCCATTCCACAGCTCTCCTGAACCTTTTTCACACCCATTTTATGGAGGTATCAGCCCAGGATATCAGGAGACCTTTGACAAGTACTTGCCAAGTTTGAGCAGGGATCCTAAAGTCATCCTGTGGATCTCAACTCTTTCCCACCCAAGGCCAGGAGCTCCACTCCACAAAGCCGTGCTTGGTCTCTTCCCCGGGCAGTGGTGAAGTGGTGGCTGCTGCCAGGCCGGCATGTGGCCACTCTTGAGCAGAGCATCAGTGAATGCCCTCAGGAGGACAGCCTGCTGCCACCTGGCACAGGGAAAACACAGCAGCTGGGCCCTCAAGGACAGCATCATCGCCCACCACCAGCCAGCTGCCAGCCTTCGGGGCGCATGTGCCCAGGGCAGCCCCCAGCCCCAGCTGCAACCAGGCTTCCCAGAGGTCCAGAACTGTAATCAAACCAGAGCACTGGGGTGAGGAGACGGTGGGGAAAACCCGTGGAGATCACTGAAGCATCCCTTGCCTCCCCTCAGGTGCCATCTCTGAGGCACCATCCCACCTCCCATCCCAGGACCCCTAGACCAAAGCATAAGCCCAGCTCCTTGTTTGACTTTCCTCCCCTCAACACAGGGGTGAAGATCTCTTCCTGTGAAGGTTCAGGGACTGGAAATACCAGAAATACCAGAAACTAAAAGTCGTCTCTTTTTAGGCAGCCACAGCACAGACCGACCAACACGATCCTACTATTAACCTCGATTAACTTGGAGGCGGTTCAGTCCCCACGCTGGCTGGGTCCTCCTCAGCCACTGCCAGCTAGGCCACCAAAGTCTGGGCTGCGACCACCAAAGTAGCTGCCCTCTGTCCGACCGGGGGACGTCTGCTCACGGGCCACCCCCCTCTGCACCAAGCATGGGACCACCCCAAATGCCAGCCCTCCTCGCTCAGAGATGGAGAGCCTGCATCCTCAGCTGGCCTCAGAGGGCAGTGGGGATTTGGGTGTTGCAAGCGCTGATCCCCCTGGCCATGACACAACTGTGTGTTCATGCCCAGGGTGCCCCCGGCTTCCCAAACAAGTTCTTCTCAACTGTGAGGGACCAAGAGCTGGGACAGGCCTGCACCCTGGGCACCGGCAGGGTTTCTTGAGGTGGTTTGGGAGCAGAGCAGGGTTTTGCACAGTAATTTGGAAGGTGCTGGGAGCTACAGGACCCTGTGTGAGAGGACAGCAAGGAGCTGCAGGGCATGTTCCTGGATATGGAAAGCAGCCAGCTGGTTTGGATGCAGGAGGGATTTCATGGCAGAGGTACCCTGCAAGCACCAGGCAAGACAGTCTCTCCATACAAGCTCTGGAGAGTTCTCCCCACATTGGTAGTTCAGTCTCCGCCTCTCCCATCACCAGGTTATCACTTGTCCATCATTCATATTTTTAGTGTTGTGGGGCAGTTCCCAGCTCCTTCACTATAGCAAGGGCCCTCACTGCTGCAAAACATCTCCCAGTGCTGAGGGGTCTCTGCTGAGTTGGGTCCAGGCTTAGCACTAAGCAAACAGTGTCCCTGGGGCTGGGGCAGATGAGGGCCTTGCACGGGATACCTCACCCTGGGAGGAAGTGATGGAGCAAAGGGATTAGCCTGATGGCTCTGCGTAGCATGTTTTGCCAAGAGCCAGCTTTCAGACCAGCTTTTCAAGGGGGTTCGTGTGCCACACCAGCGTTAGGAGGGGCGAGGAGCAGCGACACGCACGACAGCCCACCGAGGACCTTTGGCCACCCGGCTGGACCCCCCTCCCAGCCCTAGGAATCCCGCTCGTGTTTCCTTGGACTTGCTGCCAGCGTCACCCACCGTGGTTTGTGCCGTTGCAGGGACGCGGGAGGCAGCATTCGTCTATGCCATCTCCTCAGCAGGGGTGGCCTTCGCCGTGACCCGCGCCTGCAGCAGCGGCGAGCTGGACAAGTGTGGCTGTGACCGCACGGTGCAGGGGGGCAGCCCGCAGGGTGAGTGTCCAAACGGGGCGGGGGGCATTCCAACCCACTCTCTGGAGCCGTGCAGAAAGGAGGAAAAAATTTGTTAGTCCTCACTGAGTCCTGCAAAAAGGCGCCTGGGAGCGTAGCCCGCGGGGCAGGGAAGGTGTCTCATTCGTGTGTCCCCCCACACTCCTCAGCGTCCCCTGTCCCCCAGGCAGTCCAGCTAGAGGTGGGCAGGCCAGCTGGATTTCAGAAAGAGCAGGGCTGGAGAGTGCAAGCAGCACGGGCTGGCTGTACCTGTCTCAATCTATGCTCTCTGCCTCAGGCTTCCAGTGGTCGGGCTGCTCCGATAACATCGCCTACGGTGTGGCCTTCTCGCAGTCCTTCGTCGACATCCGCGAGAGGAGCAAAGGGGCCTCTTCCAACAGAGCGTTAATGAACCTCCACAACAACGAGGCAGGGAGAAAGGTAATGGCCAGGGGGAAACCTGGGCATCCCAGCTGGGCTCTGCAGCCGTGGCTTGAACTGCTTGAGCTTCATTCAATCCCACCAGCAGTGCGTTCTGCACAGCCCTCCCTGCTGTGTCCATCCTGCGCTGACCGTCCCGTCCTGTTCCTTGTGTCGGTTCTTCCAGGCGATCCTGAACAACATGCGAGTGGAATGCAAGTGCCACGGCGTGTCGGGCTCGTGCGAGTTCAAGACGTGCTGGAAGGCCATGCCCCCCTTCCGCAAAGTGGGCAACGTCCTGAAGGAGAAATTTGACGGTGCCACGGAGGTCGAGCAGAGCGAGATCGGGTCCACCAAAGTGCTGGTGCCCAAAAACTCCCAGTTCAAGCCGCACACGGACGAGGACCTCGTCTACCTGGACTCCAGTCCCGACTTCTGTGACCATGACCTCAAGAACGGGGTGCTGGGCACCAGTGGCCGGCAGTGCAACAAGACCTCCAAGGCCATAGACGGCTGCGAGCTGATGTGCTGCGGCCGCGGCTTTCACACGGACGAAGTGGAGGTTGTGGAAAGGTGCAGCTGCAAATTCCACTGGTGCTGCTCCGTCAAGTGCAAACCCTGCCACCGGGTGGTGGAGATCCACACGTGCCGGTGATGCCCGCGGAGAGCACCCACCCGGCCCCCTCTTTCATTGACCCTGCTTCTCCCTTGCCCCACGGCCAGGACTGAGGAAGGGACCCAGACGCTGCAGGGAGAGCACAGCTCTTTACAGAGACAGAACCCCAGAGAAAAACAGATTTTAAAGAAAAAAAATATTTAAAGTTTAAAAAAATAGTGATCATTGTTGGCTTTTTTTTTTTTTTTTTATAATTTTGTTTTGTCTGCTTTGCTGTCTTTATTGCCGAAGCCAGACCCCCTCAGTGCCCTGTGCCAGTTTGCTCTCTGGCTGGCTGGGGATCTGTGGGATATCAGCTCCCATCGGATGGGCTCCTCCTGACTCCAAAGCACTGCAGACGGGAGATGTTTAAGCCGAGGGTAGTGCAGCGTTTAAAACCTTCCATTGCAGTTATTTTTTGTTTGTTTAAGGCATGTGCTGAGCCCCACGGAGCACCACTGCCCTGGCACAGGGGACGGGCAGGTGGTGACAGGGTGGCACTGTCCCCCAACACTTAAGTTCCATGTGGAGCCCAGCCAGGGGGATCAGTTCATTAGGGGAACATGGGACACTCTTGCACCTCCTTGTTGTGGGATACTCGATGGCCTCCTGGGCACTGGATGGGTTTTGGAGCAGTTCCTGGGCATTGGATGGATTTTGGAGCAGTTCCACTGGCCACTTTGATTTACAGAATCCCTCAGTGGGTGCCCAGGGCTGTTGGAGGATGCAGTGGTCCCACCCTGCTTCCCTTCCCCTCCTCTCTTGTCCAGCACCTCATTCCACTGGAAACAGTAAAGGGCAGTGCTACCTGCAATCCTCTGACTCTTAATGGAGCGGGGAGCTGACGGGAGGAAATAGCAGTGGATTTCTTTTCCTCTGTCCCATAATTGCCCCCACCTTGTTCACCAGCATCCCACAACAGGTCTCCTCTTCCTCCTCCACATGCCTGTTCTCCTGACCTGGGAGGGCTCTGGGGGACAGTCCCTGTGGTGTTGGATGATGAGAAAAGCAGAAGTGTAACAGTGGAGCAATTGCTGGAGGTGAGGGAAAGATGCTGCTGGGGGGGAAAAAGGGAATGCTTGTGCTCTGGCACTATCAGTGTCTTGCCCTTGGGGAAGCACGAGAGAAGGGCTGAGCCAGAGGGATGCTGCCATGTGTGCCCTGGCCACACAGATTTAGTGCAGCAGGGCCCCAGCTGCCCCCTCCTGCTCCCTGGAGCGCTGCCATGAGGATAAGGCGCTGTCCTACCCGCGGCGGCTTCGCTCCGCCTGGGACTGAGTTAGTGCAGAGTCCGTGCTGGTGGGCCACGGGACGAGGTATTTGGAGAACTAATAAGCAGAGGGGCACTGAGAGGGGAGGTGGAAAGCGAAGTGGTTCCTCTCTGCCTCACCCACTGGTCTGTGAGTTGAGAGGCAAAGGGCGAGCAGAGAAAAAAAACCTCAAAATGGCACCTCAAGCCAACAGGAACATCTGCCCGTGCTGTGGCAAGGGCTCAGCGCTGGGTGGCATTGCCAAGCCCTCCTGTGTAGGAGGGAGCTCCCTGCGTGGTCCAGGAGAGTCCAGAGCTGTGGCCATCACCCTCCGGGCTGGAGGAGGGGGTCCCTGCAAACCTGCAGTCTTGTTTTTCTTCCATGAGAGGGGGAAGGCTGGGGGAAGGCACAGACATATGTGAAATCCTGTCTGTGCCACGGCAGTGATGGGCTGGGGGAGAGCCTGTGGTCGCTGGAAGGTCTCCAGACATCGTCCGGCTGGACGGCTGCTGACAACTGACTTGAAGCAGCACAGGGAGAGGGAGGTTTGCATCAAGGCACCCCCCCCAGCACACCCCAGCTGCCTCCCTCCTGCCTGCTCAGCCCCAGCTCCAATAAAGCTCCAGCAAAGGGTGCCGGGTGGTGGCGGGGGTGGGGGGGACACCCTGGTGATGCCCTGAGGTGCAGCACACTGGTTTGATCCACTTCAATGCAAACCAGAGATCTCCCCACCAGAGCAGGGGTTGCCTCCCTCAGTTGGCTCAGACTGACCAAGGGTGCAGCATTAAATCCCCAGGGGATCGAAGTTTCCTGGCTCCATCTCTTTAGCCCCTCAAGGCTGCAAGTCCTCAAGTACCTTAGAGACTGTTCCTCCTCTTCCCAGCTCATGCAGAGGAGGTCACAGACCTCAGGCCACTGGCCAAGTCTTCTGCTCTTTGTCCATCTAGGATGAGGGCCAAAGCTGAACAAGACAATCCAGATCAGTGTGGAGATAATCTCTGCACATGGGATTTTTTCAAGCCGCGATGAAAGCTGAGCCCTGCAAATGTCACCCAGAGATATCTCGGCTCCGCAGCACTATGGCTCTTCTCACAACTGTAAGTTTCAGCACCAGAGCGGGGCAGGAAATGCCTTTTCATATTTACTTTGTCTATTAAATAATAAGTTTGTGCTGAATAAGCCACGGGGTTTTCCTGTCGTGAAACCAGTTCCGCTGGCCTGTGTAAAACCAGCACATGCTGCAAACGCCTCATGGTTGTTGGTCTCCTCCCAAGAGTCCTTAGCTGGAAGGAGAGGTGCCCACGTGGTGACTCCTGACAGTGCAAAGAGAACACGAAGGCTGTGTTTGTGCCTCCTCCTGTCTCACCTCAGGAGATGCTGGTGTTTGGATCACAGGCTGCATCCGTGCTTTCCCATCGGTGAAAGCACAGCTCGCTCATTAGTCTTCTGCCTTAACCATTTGCCACACCGTTAGCTTAAGGGCCACTTAGATTGCAGTAAGTCCTGTGGAGAGGGCATGGACATCCGGCTGCTTAGGGCAGTGCTCCCCTGTTCTGCCCACAGCCAAGGGCTCAGAGCCGCCTTGTGTGCTGCTGGAAGCATCCTGTCAGGTTTTTCGAGGTGTATTTGGGCTGGGAGGGGCAAAGAACTGCCAGGTCAGGGACTGCTGCCCCTCGCCCTGTGGGTTGCTAGATCTGGAGAGGATGCAGTGCCAGATACCCAGGTGTGTTCCAAGTGACCCTCAGCCACTTGTTCCCTCTCCTTCCCCAAGCCAGGAGCATTGGCTGCATCCTTTTCACGCTGTTCCCTACGGGCTAGAGCTGCTGGCTTCAGCATATGTTGCTGCTGGGTCCAGCCGTGCTCACACTCTGCCTTGTCTCCTTTCTCTAGTTGTAGCTCTCCACTTGTGTGCTCTCAAAGCTCACCTTTCCATAGGCTCATGGTTAAACCAAAGTCTTCTCTCCCTTTGGCCTCTGTGGTGGCAGGGGTCGAGGAGTATTTTGTTAAGTTCAACTGTTGATGCAGGAAGAGGGTCAGAAAAATGATGCCTGAGCCTCCCAAAACCCTTTCCTTCCAACAGCTCCTCTCCTCCTCTGGTGGATCCCACTCCTCCAGCCCTTCTCTTTCCCACTTCAGCCTTAGGGACTGTCTCCAGTGAAACAAAAGATGCTCAAAAAAGGTGCAGGGAGATGCTGGCATCTCTGTGACCATGGACAGAGCAAGATGTTCATGTCCTCCTCCTCCACCAGTGCCCCCCACCTGCTCAGCCTGCCCCCTGCATCCTGCACACATCAGGCAACATCCCAGTATGCCTGGCCCCATCCCAGCCCCACAGGCCCAGCACCAGCTCCTCAGTGCCCCAACACCCTCTCCCTGGTGAGCACATCCCTCCTCTGAGAACTCGCAGACCCACATCTCCTCCCAGCCTCTCCCACTCGTAAACCTTCCTGGATGTCCCACAGCCAACTCGAGGTCATCATGGCAAAACCAGGACATCACCTCCAAGTCCTCCCCACCCTGCTCCAGCCAATTTTTTTCCTATTCCCCAAACTCCCAACTTCACCACCATGTTCTGCTCCTTCTTTCCCCTTCACCTTTTCTACTGGAAAACCGATTCCAAGTGTTAGGCACATTCAGCCTCAGCTACTCCATGCTCTGGGCTTCACATCTGCCAACTCTCCAGCCCTGATCAAGTCCGAGCACAGCACAGCCAAGTGCAAGGGCAGAGCTGGTATCTCTCTCCAGGTGTTTTGATCACACCATTCTCATGCCCTTTACTGGCCATGGACACTTCCATCACTCCCATCTATCTCATTTTCCCTCCCCAGGCATGCTCAGACTCACCTGCTGTTCCTTGCAAAGCAATTAAATCACTGTGGGTGACATTAATGGTGTTGATGGAGCATGAATTAGCACTCGTGTGCTTTCCCTCCGCTCACACCCTCAGTGAACATTACACCAAATCCCTTTGCATATTCCTTCAGCACAGTAATGCTCCTGTATCTCCTGCTCTCCCTTCATCCACGTGAGTTTACCAGCTGGCTGTAGGAAATCGAGGTCATGGAGAGACAGCAGGAAAAAAAGAGTTGTAGGACCACCGAACAGGTACGTGAAGGATGGAATGGTGTCTCACTGCACGGGCAGGCGGCAGAAGAGGATCAGTCCTCCTTCAAGCTGCCACCCCACAGGCATCGGGAGTGACAGGTCTCACCTCAGCCTGGCACAGAAGCACCCACACTGGGGTGATCACTGCTCTCACCTGCACTTGTTGAAGATGTCAGCAGTGCCTTGGCTGCCCAGCTCGAGGCTGCAGCACAAGGCCACGCTGAAGGACAGACACCCGGTGGACCAGAGCCTTTGACAGCAAGTGTGATACTGTGACGGCGGGAGGGCGCCCAGCCAGCGCTCCTCAAAGAGGCCTCCCGACCCTGACTGCCAAAATCCTGCTTTAAGCACAGGAAAATAAATTGTGCAACCTGCCTTGGACTGGATTGTAACGCTCCGTGTGGGCGGAGGGGAGGAAGGGGCAGGAGCCGGGCTGAGGAACAGGCCCCACCTCACAGCACTTGGGCAGGACCACACCAACACCTGGTGCCTGAGCAGCACCTGCACTGAGCACTGCCCTTCTCAGCCCTCACACATACGCCCAGGATGTTTCTGCAGCCACCAAGCTCCTTCTCAAGGACCCAGAGATGTGGCCACGTGCAAGCCCCATCCTTGTGCCTGTGCTCACACCTCAGGAGCTGCAATCTCTCCTAGGCTGGCCTCCAGACCCAGATTCCTTCTCCAATCCCAAATCTGACTTAGCCTTGCCTCGAGTGCATGAGCAAGGCTGGTTGGCTTGGTGAGCTCTGTACCACTGCAGATCCCCAAACTGCTCTGGGCAGTGCCTCAACACCAGACCTCAGGTCCAAAGCAGGTAAATGATGCATCAGCTTCTTCTCCTTCCAGCTCTCCATCTTTCACCGTGAGCGAAAGCACAAATTGCAAGCCTTAATTAGAATCAGTTGCTCAGAAGTGCAAAAAATAACCCGCCCCAAGCTCGTCGGTGGCTGTTGAGCCCACTTGTCCCTCCTGGCTCTGGTCTAGGACAGCTGATGCACTATCACAGCTTTGCTCCTGTAATTAACACAGGCAGGTAGTGGTGGGACAAGGAGAAACAGATTTAAACTAAAAGAGGAGAGACTTAGATTGAATGTTAGTAAGATATTCTTTACTCAGAGGGCAATGAGGCTATTACAGCAAGGCATAATAAGAAGGGGTTGGAAAATGCAATGGCCTGCCTCTTCAGGTGTCCCAGCCTCCCTGAGCTGGGGGTAGGCAAACTCAGTCCATGAGAAAGCCTCACCACCAGAAACAGGAGATGCACAACCGCACTACATGTCAAGGAACCGTCAGAAAAATTGCCAGGGCCAAGAAAGGATGTAGGAACCAAAAGTGCTGCTGCACTTCCACCAAAGACACCCAGGAGACTCAGCATCTCACAGAGCCTCAAAGCCTCCACTTTTCTGAAGGAGAGGAAGGTGGTATACAGAATTTATCAGCACGTGGCTCTTGAACCCAAGAATTAGAAATTTAGAAGGGAGTTTACACGTCGTTTCTGAAAAAGACAGTCCAGGCACCCTTTTGTGCTGTTGAGTTGCTTGTTGAGCTACTGTCCAGGAAGGAAGTTGTGCAGAAAATTAAACGTAGCAGGATTATAGTGGCTTTCAAAATTGGCTGTAAAACAAGATGTCCAAGAATGACCACAGAAATACAGAACATGTTCAGAGCAGTGCTGACGGTCAAGGCACTGCGGTTGATATGTTGCTTAATTTGAAGAGTGAAAAAACATGGAATTATGAAAAAAAAGTGAACACCAGTATTCATGTGGCCTCTCAGAATACCAGGGGTAGCAGACCTTGCACCCACAAGCTTCCTGAGAACAATACAGGGTGATGGTCTGCCTGCAGCCACTTCCAAGGACACCATGAAGATCACAGAATCAGAGAATCACTGAGTGGTTTGGGGTGGAAGAGACCTTAAAACTCATCTCATCCCATCCCCTGCCGTGGGCAGGCACACCTTCCACTAGCCCAGGTTGCTCCAAGCCCTGTCCAACCTGGCCTTGGACACTTCCAGGGATGAGGCAGCCACAGCTTCAGTTGGCAATCACAGCAGGACGATGACACACACAAGGGGTCTGGGACCGTAAGGGAAGAGTGGGAGAGACCAGAGCCCCAAGATGCCATTCAGAAAAATGACCTCTGAGATAACCATGGGGAAAGGCAGAACAGCCAAAGTGAAGAAGCAGCAGTGGAAGCCCTGCAGATAGCTCATCTGGAGCCTGGCCTGGGGTAAGTTCTCTGCTCCCTGGCCAGCTGGAAAATCTGCAACCATTTCATTTCCACCAAGAAACCCCGAACATCCGGGAGGGCCTCCGAGCTGAATTAGATGCAAAATAAATCATTCTTTTGTGCCTTTTTTTTCTCAATAAAGTCACTTTGTCACCTCCATTTTCCATGTGACACAGCTAGGAAATGTCAGGTTGATAAGGAATGCCACTAGGATGATGGTCTCCTGGGAACCCTTGCTGTGGGGTGCCTGCAGATTCAGGAAAGTCAAGGCATCAATTATACCCTGCCCTTAGGCTTTTTCTTTTACCTTCTCTTGGTTAGAGAAGGCTGGTGTGTCTCATTGTACCTGCAAACCACACGGAGGCTGGAGCACAGTCCTGGTCTCCTCGGTGAGTGCCAAAGGCACAGGAGCACTCATGCAGTGGGAGAGAATCTCTCAACACCATGGCTGTGGGAGAGCTGCCATCCGAGGGCTTTAGGAGGTGAAGGTGCTGGAGGCAACAACATATCACTTAGAGGAGTAGAGGTCAGGACAAAGATGTGGCTGTGGAGGGGAATGGAGATTTTGGAGCTGGGGAGCCTGTCCAGGTAGAAGGCTCCAGGCAGAGGCAGCAGTGGAGGTGCTGCCACTTCCCCAAGCCCTCTCTGAGCTTCTCAGCCAGCATGAGCTGGAAACGTCCCAGAGCCAGGCAAACAGCCCAGGAGAAGTTGAGCTCTGGACTGCTGGGGTTGGTGCTTGGAGAGCAGGTGAAGCCAACATCACAGAAGCCAATTAAGAGTGAGGGCACTGGGATAAATGTATTTGAAATCTTCCTGCACAGCTCTGCCACAGTTTAAGAGCAGCCCTTCGGAGGTGCCCAAGCTCTCCTAGCAGAGCAGTTTCCCAGCTGCATCCCGTCCATCTTCCCATGGTGCCAAGACATTTGTTTATTAGAAGGTATTTTTATTGTACGTTCAGAATTAACCTCAGGGCCTTCTGAGCTGGGTTTGGCTGGAAAAGCGTGCTCAGAAGACCTGTGGAACACCCAGTGCCATCACCCCTGCGTTTCTGCATGGAGAAAGCCTCCCAGTGATGCAGAGGCAAGAGCAGAAGCACCAGGGGGGGACGACACAATTCTGCCACGGAGCTGAGCACTCACATCACACCAAGGAGGAAATGAAGGATCTGGCAACCAGTCAGGGATGGCACTGGATGTTCCACAGGTCACCTGAGCACAAGGGCCGTGTCCAGGGATGTTCTGGGCATGGTACTGCACGTTTTTCCAGCCAAACCCAGCTCAGGAGGGTCTGTTCTGTGCCCTGATACAGCAGAGGCCCTGAGCTTAATTCTGAAAGTACAATAAAAATCCCCTCTAATAAACAAATTCACAATGGTCCTAATGATAACAATCCATTTTTTTCCTTTGTAGCAACCAATGGGAAAGCCATCTCAAGCTGTTTTTTCCCCATCCTATTTCTGTCTCCATCTCCCATTTCCTTCTATCCAATATTACCTTCCAAATTCCTACTCTGATCCTCGGATAATTCAAACATATTGCATTGCTTTACAAACTGTGTTATTTTATCCCTTTCACCTGCCACTTTTCTTTTAGATAAACACTCATAACTCCCAACATATCACTTTAACTCTTTGACCGTCACTGGAAGCTGAACCAGCTGAGATTTTCATGGGGGAAATTCTTTCCTCTCCTTTTCTTCTCTGTTCTGTACGTTAAGCCAAGCAAAAACTCACCTGCCTTAGCACTGTCTTCAGACCATTTTACTTAAGCTCTGTCTAGTAATTTCACCAACTTCTGGTGTTATTGTGTCTGTCTAGGCCGCACTTGTGGTGTAAAGCTGTCTTAATCACAGCTCCTTGTTGAGAGCTACTTATTTCCTGCCCCAATCATCACCTCTCAGGATTGTGAAGACCCTGAGCTGTGCACAGGATACCAGACTGGGATACATGCACACCCCCAGCACATCTCACACCAGTTTCACATCCCAGTGCAGGGGGCATGGACAGCACCACAGCAGGAGCTGAGCAAAACAGTTCCAAACGAGGATCATTTTCCTGATGCTCCTCCCGTAACACTGCAGTCACTCAAGGTCCAGCCCTGCCTCATCCTTGCTGTTGATCTGAGCTCAGAGCTGCTCCAGCATCACTTCTTGCCCATCAGCGGAGTCAAGCCATGGTGGTGCTGGGGAACAAGGAAAACAGGGGGCAAAGGGGAAAATTTGCAAGCTAGAAATCCCCTTTTCCCTCCCAAAAATCAGAAGCACTTTACTCCTCATTCTCACATCCATCACCCAGGGATCCCTGTTCAGCACCTTGGGCTTAGTTGTGCCTGCCCTCCTCAGGACCCAGATCCACCTCCTATAATCATGGGATAAGCTAAATCACCTCAAATCCTTCAAAACACCTAATCCACTCAGTCTTCCCAACCTTAATCTGTTTTCTTTCCCCTAACTTCCTTCAGGACACTGGATCAAAGGGGGTTTTGATTGAAGTTCGCTAAGGCAGGGTTTTTGTCTTCTGCCTGCAAAACATCCTGCTGGATATCCTACTTTGGCCAAGCGCTCCTTGCTGCTGGGCCAGCACAGCCAGCAGCCTGGGCCTCTGCCTCCCATGCACTGTGTCCTCAGTTTGGTTGCCATCCCAGCCCCAGGGAGCTATGGGAACACAGGGACAGGTGAGGTGGGGTGGAGAGAAGCCACTTGAGCACAACTTTCCTACTCCCGTGAGAAGGCATCTCCCAACATCCATCAGTGGATGCTGGGCTTACTGTCACCTTCATCCAAGGCCACCTTCACCAACCTTGGGACACCACTTAGAGCAAAAAGGGTCACAGCATGAGGGTCTTGGGAGGTCTCACGCTAAGGGTGGGCGTTATGGCCTGAGCATCCTGCTGTGAACCCACCAGCACTGCTCCAAACCAGACCTCAGGAGCCACCAGGAGGACCAGACAGACTACAGGTTCTGCCACGAGGGATGGCTGTTTGGAAACATCTCACAGATGAGGGGGGGATCCCACAGCCCCCTGAAAACTGCTGCTGGTTGTTTTGCCACGAGCCTCAAAAGGCTGCCGGGAGGTGCCTGGGTTAACAGGGATCCACCCGCTCCGCCGGGGTCACAGCCGGTCTGTGTCGCAACGTCTCTCTCTGAGTCATCCCGTTTCCTCCCAGTCACCGAAAATGGCCTCAAAGTTTGTACAGATGGTGCTTAATCCCCGTTTGGACAATGGGCGTTTGGGCTTTTAAAGGACAATTACTAAAGGAAAGCAGAAGGAGGGAGAAGGGGGGGTTGGGAGAGGGCACAGGCCGGGCGGCAGGATGCAGGCCAGTGGGGCAGCAATCCAGGGAGGGGGTAAGCATCCAGCAGGGATGCAGGCACAGGACAGGCAGCCTGTCTTAGTCCACAGAGGCTCAAAGCAATAGCCAGTGCTAAATCTCAGAGGGATCAGGACCAGGGGACCGTGAGGTCTGACCCCAGAGACCTGCGGCTGCCTGGGGCTTTCAGTCCTTGACCTGGCACAGAGCCCCCTCCCTGCACATCGCCCTGGGGTCAGCATGCCATGGGTCAGCATGGCATGGTCATGGCTGCAGGAAAGATGGTGGTAGGGTTGGTGGCCTCTTACCAAAGCCCGGATAGCACCGGGCAGCATCCCCTCCTGCCCTAGATCCCACCTGGCTCTGGGAAAGGACACACCCTCCGACCTGGATGGACAGCTGGTACGACAGGGAACGGTGGGGAAGTTGGCCAGCTCGAAGGGGAGCGATGCTGTGTCCAGCCTGCAAAGGGAAGTGCTCAGCATGCCAGTGCTTGGGTGCCAGCGTGCCTGAAGGTGCCAGAAACACTCCACACAATATGCAGGGCGGTGCTTTCAAGGCCTCTCTGCTCCTGCCTGCCCTCAGCGAGGCTCATACGGAGGGGAGGCAGTGGGACCCCCCTGCACCACCACCCCAGCCCTGAAGCTATGGCAGGACCAAGTGCAGCAGAAGGACAGGGATGGAGGGGGTCAGCCCATGCTCAAGGGAGGGGGAAGCCCTTCTGCAGGGCAAACCCCTCCATTCCCACTGTCTGCCCCTCCCAGCCACCAGTCCCACCAGTCAGAGCACTGGGGAACTCACAAACAAGCATGAGAGCAAACCTGGGTGACACAGGGCAGGGAGAACCAGCAGGGCTCAGAACGGGGATTTGGGGCTGGGAAAGCCTCCTCCCCGCCAGTTCCCCCTTCTCCAGCCCGGGAGAGATGACACGGGGCAGGGAAGGGGGGTTGCTCTCTCTCCACCAAAAGCAGAGCATCACCACCTCCATACCGGCGCTCCTGGGAAACGGGGGTCACGGCCAAAACACCTCCACTCGCTGCAGACCCGGTGGGGCTGATGCATCCAAGGAGGGGCGAGATGCCGAGGTCTGGCGAGCGCCGAGCGAACGACGCTCGCCGCCCCCATCCCGCGTCCGCGCCCGCTTGACACGGCCCCGCACTTCAGGAGCAATTAGCAGCCGAGTTGAACTAATTCCCGGCGCGGCGGGTCCAACACAAACAGCGCAGGCTGGCCCGTGCCCCACACCTCCGCGCCTTTCGGAGGGCCGGGGGGGTGTCCCTGCCAAGAGCAACACAAATAACCCGCTGCTTCTCCAGGTTAAGAGGCAGCCCTGGAGGGCTGGAGCGCGATGGCCGGGGCCGAGCGCTGCCCGCCGGCTCCTGCGGCGGCAGAAAAGCAAGGCTCTGTTACCCGCCGGGGCAGGAGGGAGGCGAGCACAAGGGTCCGTGTATGCGGTGCCTGTCCCGGGAGGGGCGAGGGGGGGCGTTCCAGGGAGAAGGTACTTGCAAACAGCACTTGCGGGGTGTTTGTCAGCCCCGCCGAGGCTCCAGCAGCTGAAATAACAACTTGGGGAAGAGACGGGGGGGCGGGGGGGGGGGGAAGCACTGCTGAGACCCCTTGCCCCAGCCCTGCTCCGCTGGGTGCTGCTGGGATGCAGGCTGACGGATCACCCCATCCCTTCAGGAGCCCAGGGATGTTCCTGGGCTTGGTGACAGTCACTGGCAGGGGTTTGGGCCTCGGCTGCTGCCACATCCCCAGGGTCTCATCCTCAGCAAGGTGGGTGGGAGCATGGAGGAAGCCTTAAGTACAAAACATGCCCTGAGATGGTCTGTACAGGTGCCACAGCAGCGGCAGCTCACTTCAGGAATGTAGTGCACACTGTTGAACTCCTAGGACATCTACCTGTCAGATTGCCACCCTACCCATGTAAGCTCTTCAGGGACAGGGAAATAGCCAGGGCCATGGTGGAATAAACCTCCGAAAGCCAGAACTGAACAGAGTCTGCCCCCAAACTCCGGCCAGAGGGATCTGACCCAGCATGGGCTGTGGTGGGGTCTCTGGTCCTTCAAGCTCTGACTGCATCTGTAGTGACCAAAATGATCCTTTTTGTCACTGCAGAGACATCAGGACAGAGATCAGTGCTCATTCTGCCCATGCCTGTGCCTTCCAACCAGCCCTCAGGAGGGAAGCAGGCAAGGAGCCAGAGCTTGAGAGCTCAGCAAGTTCAGGAGCTTTTTGGATGGGACAGTGTCAAAAGACTGACAGACTCAGCTGCATACCAAGCCCTGGTTCCCTGAGCTGCTCCCAGGAACGAAAACACAGCGACACAGACCTTCCCAAATCAGCATTCTGGTCCCAAGACATGCCCATGGGTCACAGGAGCCAGCAGAAGCTCCTCCAGTGTCACTTGTTTTCGTGTTCCCCTCTTACTCGTCCTCGTTCTCCAAGACTCCAGGAGCCAGTGTTGGTCTTTAGATACTTACATCACTTATTGAAAGCTGCAGGATTGCTGGGGTGCCCAGAAAGGATCCTGGGTCCCCCCAGGTTTTTTGGGGTGCCTTGGGGGTCAGAGACAGAATGGGGTCTGCTGATGAACACAGAGCACGTGGAGCCTCCCCTACAGCTCCAGCTGTGGCAGAACCTGCAGGGTGCAGCCTGACAGTTCCTAACTCCACCCAAGACAGCAGTAAAAGGCATCTGGCACAGTATCTTGGGTTAAACCCAGGCAGCCCCCAAGCCCCTCGCAGCCCCTCGCTCACTCCCCCACCAGCAGGAGTGGGGAGAGAGTCAGAAAGGTAAAAGCAAGGAAACTCATGGGTTGAGATACAGACAGATTAACAGGGAAAGCAAACCCCACGCATGTAAGTAATGAAGGACAAAGAATTAATGCACCCCTTCCCATGGGCAGGCAGGTGTTCAGGCACCGCCAGGAGAGCAGGGCCCCCTCCCATGTAATGGTTACGTGAGAAGACAAATGCCATCACTCCAAACGTCCCCCCCCTTCCTCATCTTCCCCCCAGCTTTATATACTGAGCATGATGTCACACAGTCTGGAACATCCCTTTGGTCAGTTTGGGTCACCTGTCCTGGCTGTATCTCCCATGCACCCCCAGCCCCCCACCAGCAGGGCTGCATGAAAGCAGAAAAGGCCTTGGCTCTGTGTAAGACCTGCTCAGCAATAACAAAAACATCACTGTATCCCCAACCTTGTGTTCAGCACAAATCCAGAACACAGCCCCACGCCAGCCACCGTGAAGGCAGTTAACTCTACCCCAGCCAAAACCAGCACGCAGACAGGGACTGTAGCTCACGGGCTCCATTACTGGTAGGTGACCGCACGTCCCTTCTGGAAGGCAAGGGACAGGCGAGGAACTGACTGGAAAGCTGGCTTCGCTCACGAAACCTTGTGCAGAGCACGCCTGGAGCAAGGGCTGGGCTCTGGGCTTGGGCTGTGATTCTGCCAGGCAAGGCAAAGCTGGGAGCCAGACTTATCTCCACCTCCGACACACAACCAGCACCTTGGCGTCACTGCACTGGCAGCGCACCTCCAAATGCACAGGCGAGTCCTTCCACAGATGGAGAGCTCGGAAGGGCACCAGACATCCCCCCACCCTGATCCCAGTAACGGCTCTGCAGGTGGCTCAAAGTGTTTTCAGTCACCCTGGAGCAGAGACAGTCATTGCTCCATCCCCTTCCCATCCCAAAACTCTGCCTTGGAGGCAGTGTCCCGAGGCTCTGGGCTTCGGGTAGCGAGGCCACAGGGACAGTTAACCCTCAGTGACACCAGGGCTGTCTGTCACCAGACCCCTGCTCCCTTGGGCAGGCTGGCTCCACACAGAACACAAGCAGCAGGCTCAGCGAGCAGCACCCTCAGTTTGTAGTGTGCTGTGCTGGTTTAAACAACACAGCAGTAACTTGCACCTTCTGCAGAGCTGGAGCCCGCCCCACAAGCTCAGTTATCTTTACAACCAAAGCTGCAATCTTGCCGAGAATGGAATCAGCTCTGTTAGACCAGGACTATTGTTTTCGAACCCAAATTGCTGTCGGTGAAGGAGGGGAGAGGAGGCAGAGATGCACGATCACCCATTGTCTGGGAGGGTTTGTTAGCAACAATTTGACAGATTAACCCATGCTGGAGCCAGGCTGGAGCCAAGCCAGGATGGAGCTAGAGGGGGAGCAGAGGGAATGAGGGAGCTCGAGGCAGGAATCCAACTGCAGAGGCAGAGCCTACACCATGCCGTGGGCAGGGACCCCAGGAAGGACTAGGGCAAAATGTCTTTAAACTGAGAGCAGGTTTAGATTAGACATTAGGAAGAAATCCTTCCCTGTGAGGGTGGGGAGGCCGTGGCACAGGTTGCCCAGAGAAGCTGTGGCTGCCCCATCCCTGGAAGTGTCCAAGGCCAGGCTGGACAGGGCTTGGGGCAACCTGGGATAGTGGAAGAGGGGGTGGAATGACATGAGCTTTAAGGTCCCTTCCAACTCAAACCAGTCTGGAATTCTATGGAAAAGCAGATGCCCGTGGCACCACGTAAAGGCTTTTCTGCATCCACTGCCAGGTTCATCACTGAAGGGCAGCACGAGCACTATGTGCATTCCACACATGTCCCACCAGCACTGTGGACACATCACACAGCCCAGACCCTTCCCCATTCCTCCCAGGGTTAGGAGTGCATCTGAACACCCACATCAGTCAGACTAGGTAGCCCCAGGCAAATCATCCCCTATTCTGTCTCCAGACAGGGCTGCGAAACAGGACAGGCTTGATCAGGGCATGAGGTCAAAGCTCACATTTCCAAAAGCCCCTCAAGCAACACAGTCCCATCTTCAAAGCTATGCTGCTCTCTAGCCACGGCAACTGAGCTCCGGCCAGACACCACAGCCAGGTTTTCAAAGGGGTTTTCAGCCCCTCATCATACAGATTAAAGTCTGAAGGGATTTTCAGAGGCACCTCAGTACCTGCATCCATCAAGTTCTTGAATTACTCAGGCATCACAAAAGGTCTCCTGCTCTGCTGCAGCAGCAGCCACATCCCAATGTTTCCTGGGCAACATCTGTGGCTGGTAGCAGCTCTTCCATGTCCCATGAAACGTATCAGCCTGGCAGATTCCGGCGTCCTCACTCTCAGCAGACAGAAGACGCTCCCAACTCTTTCACTGAACCTCAAAGAAAAAGTCCCAGCCTCTAACCCAAGTGGCATCTTCCCTTCATGCAAGAAAGGGAAAAGGCCCAGGAGCCAAAGCTGGGGAGGGGCACTGGTCTGCTGGCAGTGCCCTCCCTGGAATAGGTTTGTCCTGTCCAACTTACATCACTTTCTTTCACCAAAGAGGCCAAAGCACCCCAGGTTCACCAGGGCTGAGACACCACGAAACAGCACAGAAGGGACATCTACAGAGAGTGTCTGGGCAGCATTCTACAGGCTTCTACCAGCCCTGGACCATGAAATATCCTGAGCTGTTAGGGACCGACAAGGATCATCAAGTTCAACCCCTGGCCCTGCACAGACACCCCAACAATCTCTCCATGTCTCTGAGAGCGTTGTCCAAATGCTCACTGAGCTCTGGCAGCCTTGGGGCTGTGCCCACTGCCCTGGGGAGTCTGCTCAGTGCCCAACCACCCTCTGGGGGAAGAACCTTTCCCCAGTATCCAACCTAAACCTCCCCTGGCACATTTCCTCGGGTCCTGTCGCTGGTGGCTGGAGAGCAGAGATCAGCACCTGCCCCTCCACTGCCCCTCGTCAGGAAGCTGTGGATTGAAATAAGGTCTTAGATTGGGGTACCCCAGGGGGGCCGTGCCCATAAAGCACCCCATGGGGACACAGCATCAGGGCAAACAGGCGCTGAGGATGCGCTTGCTCAGCAGCCAGGGAGGCTCAGGGAAACCCAGGCTGCTCAGCATAGTCAGTGCAACAAGCTCCCCGACTAACCGCCCCCCCCCCGCCAAGCCTCTCTCCTCTTCCTCCTGATCCTCTCTAAACCAGGGCTGGGTTCGTCCGGAGGAAGCCAAAACCAACAGAGGCAGCAGCGGGAGCACAGCTGGACCCGGCTCACTCGGCCGCGCTCAGCCGATGCCGCAGCCCCGGCGCAGTTGTAAACAGCTCAGCAGTTTGTGCACGCCCCGGTACTGATGTTATACAAAGGGGCTGGAAATGTAAATGACCGCACCGGACCCACAGCCGGTGGCTGCTGGTGCAGGCGGCCTCAGCGAAAAGAAATCCAACTCCTCCAGCCCCCTCCTTGGCACTGGAACCAGGGACCGGGCTGGCCAGGAGCAAGCAAAGCCTTTAACGTGTTTGCCATCTAGTGGGCTGTGGACAGGCTGACGGGCTGTTCCCAGCCCAGCCTCGCTCAGCCCATCGGTGCTCTGCGGTGCAGCCGAGGCAGCGGGACAACCAGCACCTCGCAAAGCACCCTGCGGATGAGACCCCGCTCTGGGCTTAGGACAATATCCATCCGGGCAAGGGGGTTGTGTTTCTGTGGTGGGAGCCAAAAAATCCACACCACGTGGCTAAGGTGGCCCCAGCACAGCCACCGCCGAGGTGGGTGAGAGGGTGGATCTGACGGAGGGCAGGAAGGGTCTGCAGAGGGATCAGGCCAGGCTGGATCGATGGGCCAAGGCCAGCTGCACAAAGTTCAACAGGGCCAAGTGCTGGGTCCGGAATTTGGGTCATGGCAATCCCAGGAAGCGCTCCAGGCGTGGGGAAGTGTCTGGAAAGCCGCTGGGTGGAAAAGGAGCTGGGGATGCTGTTTGACAGTGGTTGGACATGACCCCAGGTGGGCAAGGAGGCCAATGACACCTGGCCTGTACCAGCCATAGTAGGGCCACAGGACCAGGGATTGTCCCTCTTTTCTGGGCACTGGTGAAGCACCTCAAATCCTGGGGTCAGTTCTGGGCCCCTCATAACAAAACAGACATTGAGGGGCTGGAGTATGTCCACGGAAGGGAACGGAGCTGGGGAAGGGGCTGGAGCACCAGGGGCAGCTGAGGGAGCTGGGTGGGCTCATCCTGGAAAAAAGGAGGCTCAGGGAGGACCTTCTCACTCTCTGCCACTCCCTGACAGAAGGGTGGAGCCAGGTGGGGGTTGGGCTCTGCTCCCAGGGAACAAGGGACAAGATCAAGAGGATGGATTCCTCTTGTTGTGCCAGGAGAGTTTTACAGAATCCCAGAACATGCTAAGCTGGAAGGGACCCACAAGGAGCATCCAGTCCAACCCTCAGTCCTGCACAGGACCATCCCCAAGAGTCACACCCTGTGCCCCAGAGAATCATCCAAACCCTCCTGGAGCTCTGGCAGCCTTGGGGCTGTGCCCACTGCCCTGGGGAGCCTGGTCAGTGCCAACCACCCTCTGGGGGAAGAACCTTGTCCTGAGATCCAACCTGACCCTGCCCTGACACAGCTCCAGCCATTCCCTGGGTGCTGTCCCTGGTCCCCCCAGAGCAGAGCTCAGTCCCTGCCCCTCCTCTGCCCCTGCCCAGGCAGTTGGAACTGCCCTGAGGTCTCCCCTCAGTCTCCTCTCCAGCTGAACACACCAAGTGCCCTCAGTGTCCTCACACGGCTTCAAATCAAGGCCCTTCCCCATCTTTGCTGCCCTCCTTTGGATGCTCTCTAATGACTTCGTATCATCCTTATATCAAAATCCAAAAAGATTACACCAACTGGCTTCCCTTGATCAGCCAGGTGGGTCACCCTGTCACAGAAGGAAATCAGGTTGGATAAGCAGGACTTGCCCCTCATGAAGCCGTGCTGGCTGTGAACAAGGACTGTGTTGTCTTTCGGGTGTTTTTCAACACCTCCCAGAATAATCTGCTCCATAACTTTACCAGGCACTGAAGTGAGACTGACAGGCCTGGAGTTTCTGGGATCCTCCTTTGTGCCCTTCTTGAAAATCAGGACAACGGTCACCAGATTCCAGCCAGCCGGGACCTCCCTGGATTCCCAAGACCAATCAAAAATCACGGAGAGAGGTTTTGCAATGACAGCAGCAGCTCTTTGAGGATTCTGGGATGAATCCCATCAGGCCCCAGAGATTTGCAGGGATCCAGCTGGAGCAGCAGATCCCACACAAGTTCAGGGTCACTGGGAGTTGCTCATTCCCACAGTCCTGGTCCTGCAGCTCAGGGCACTGAGACCCCCTTGGCCCCTCATCTGTGTTGAAGACAGAGGCAAAGCGTTAAACAGCCCTGCCTTGTCTGTGTCCCTGTGTGGCAGGTGACCATCCCCATGCCGTGGGATGGTGTTTCTTTACTGCCTATTGCCATTAATGTATTTGAAAAAACTCTTTTTATTGTCCCCCACAGTTCTGGCACCTCCAACTCCAGCTGAGCTTTGGCCACACAAATTTTCTCCCCACAGTGACAAGCAGCATCTCTGAATTCTTCCCATGTCACCTGACTTTGCTTCCCCTGGGCACTCCCCTTCTTTTTTTGCCTTATTTCCAAGAGAAGATCCCTGCTCAGCCAAGCCAGCCTTCTGCCTCGCCTGCTTGACTTCCCACATTTGGGAATCCTTGCTCCTGTGCCCTTAGGAAGTGATGTTTGAGAAGCGACCAGCACTGGTGGACCCCAGCACCTGCAAAAAACATTTTCCCAGGGGATCTTCCTAATTTCCTGAGCAGCCTGAAGTCTGCTCTCCTCATGTCCAGAGTTGAGGTTTTGCTGGCACTTTTCCTTCCTGTGAACACAGATTTTAAACTCGATCACCTTGTGGTCGCTGTGGCCAAGACGGCCCCAACCTCCACCTCACTCATGAGATCCACTCTGTTGCCAAGCAACAGATCAAGGAGGGCATCTTTCCAAGTCAGCCCCCTTAGGACCTGTTCCATTGAATTGTTTAGGTTGGATATCAGGGAAAACGTCTTCCCTGAAAGGGTGGTCAGGCACTGGAACGGGGAAGTGGTGGACGGACCATCCCTGGAAGTTTTTATCATGTTGGGCACGTGAGTCAGTGATGGGCTTGGCACGGACAATGAGCAAGTCTTGGAAATCTTTGCCAACCTTAATGAAGCACAGAAGCAGGGATGCTACCCTGCATCTGCTGCACCTGAGCGCAGAAGGGGCTAAAATCCATTTTTTAGGAACAGGATTTTCATTTTCCACCACGTTCCCAGACTTGGCTGCCAGTTCAGTTAAAAACTGCTTGGGCTGTTTGGACCCACGCAGGCCCACTGCCCCACAGCCCACCGTAGCATCTTGAGGATGGTAAAAACCAGGGCACAGAAAAAGAAATAAAAACACGCCATACTATGTAACAGCACTAACGAGTCAACTGCTTTAATTTTCACCCCAACAATAATTCCTAAGGAGGAAAAACCGAGTTTGTTCAGCTGTAGCTAAGGTTGAACAAACACAGCAATAATCACTTTTGCTCTGCCTCTTGGACGAGACTATAAAGTGTCACATTTGGGAAAAAAAAAAAAAAAAGAAAATTGGAAAAAAAAAAAAGCTCCAGCTCACACTCCAGCTGCTCTCCAAAAGGCTTCACCAGTGCATGACCCGGCAGGGATCGGGGCACAGCTACTGGCAGATCCCGAGATGGCTGCAGGAAGGCCTGAGCACACCGGAGCTCCTGCCTGCTGGTGGCTCCTGGCAGCACTTGCCAGCATCTCCCCACGCTGCTCACACACGGAAGAGGCAGCTCAAAGGGCCAGAGGCAAAATGGGGATGGGGGGGGAAGAGAGAAAAGGAAGCTGTGGCAGGAGGGATAGATGGGAAAGGAGTGATTGCAGAGGCTATGGAGCAGTGAGAAAGGGTTAGAGGTACAGCAGACAAAAGGAATGGGGTTAAAGCAGCAACACCCCCTCTGGAAAGCCCAGGTTGGCCCTGAGCCGATCTCTTCAGGTCACCAAAGATTTGCCACAGAGTCCCTAAGGAGCCACACCCACAGAGGAGCAGGCACCTCGCCCACCTTCAACACCTTCACTGCCGGGTTTATCCCACAGGATCCTCTGGAATCAGAGGCCAGGCTGGCACCACCTCCCTCAGACCCCAGTGAGTGCCTTCCAGCTTCAGCCAGAGCTCTGGGTGACGCAGCCACCCTGCATGTGACAGAACACAGAAAACTACCAACCCAGAGGCTGCATTTGATCCCAGGGACAGCCCCGTGACCAGAGGCGAGGACCCCATGGTGAGGTTGGCTGCACGGGCCCCAGCAACCCACTGTGCCGAGCAGCAGTGAGAAATTCCGGATTATTTCCTGCAGATGACTTCATCTCTGCGTGTTCCCTCACTGCATGTAGGTGACAAATTCCCATCTGTTATCCGAGCACATCCAAGCAAATCAGGGTGATCAGCATTTGTCAAACAAGGAGAAGAAGATGATATTGGGCAAAACACTTCCAGGCTTAATTTAACGAGGCTTTAGCCATCAGTCAGCACTGGGTTCATAAGCACCTCTTGGGATGGTTAGCCCTCGTTTACCATAGAAACCTTATTCTTCTTCTGTTTTCCCTCTTTCTTTTCATTAATTCAAAGAAAAATAAGAAAAGTCATGGCTGAATCAACACTCACCCTTTACTGGCACAGAAGGCTCCAACTCCAAAGCAGGGCAAAATGCCTCCAGGGATCTGGAGAAGCTGTGGCTGCCCCACCCCTCAAAGCATTCAAGGTCAGGTTGGAGGGGGCTTGGAGAAACCCGGTCTACTGGAAGGTGTTTCTGCCCATGGCAGGGGGTTGGAACTGAATCATCTTTAAGGTCCTTTCAAACCCAAACAATTTTAGGATTCTGTGATCTGCTATAACCACCCCCTGGGCTCCTGATTATCCCCTGCCAGCAGAAGCGACCTCAGCAGCCACCCGCATGTCCCAGCACTGCCACCACGAGGGATGAAGCCAGGGATGATGTGCTCCAGGGTGCGCTGCCAACATCTCTTAAAACCACCTGCTGGATAAAAACAGAGAGCGACAACCACGCAGGCCCATCACAGCCCCCCTACCCCGTCCCCCTGCCCTCCTGCCTCTGCCCAGAAAGCAGAGTGGCTTTTCCTCTGCAGCTGCACCGCTCAGGCACAGCCAGATCTCAGAGCACGCCAGAGACCCATCCCTCCCCTCTGCTCACAGGAAACGAGCCTCTTGGCAGCCAGGACGATGCCTCAGCAGTTTCTAAAAGTGCTGCCCGACTCAGACGCTCCCCAGGAGAAAGGAAGAAGCCAGAGCAGGTTTCCAGGGCGAGCCTTTCCCATGCTGTCAGCTCCCAGATATATCCAAGTATCCCTCTGCACCCAGCACAGCCCTGCACCTCCACAGCACACACCAGCCCAGGCAGGCAGGGAGGAAGGAGCTGCTGCACTGCCAGACCACGGCTGAGGAGGATGAAACACTCCTTGAGGGCCAAAGCAGTCACTTACCTCACCTGGAAGACATCAGGTCTCAACTCCTGCACAAAGATACCCACTGCAAGGTCCCGACCACCTGATGTTTCTGGGCTTTGCACCCTTAGCCCTGGCTGCATTTAAAAGGAATTGCTTCTCACCAAAAACTGACCCCGGGATGTAAGGAAGGTCCACAGCCCAGAATGGAGACAGGCAGGTGACAGACAGCAAACAACTCAGAAAAACCATCAAGCAGGAGGAGCCCATACCGCTGCAAGCTCTCGGAAGCACGCAGCACTGCACTGGCGTCTCCAGGTCCCCTTGGATACCCAGCTGTGAAAGGCAGGAGGGAAGAGATTTGGGAAACAGATGTCTCAAGGTAGGGCTAGCCAGAGAGAAGGGCAGGGCTTTTTGAAGGCTCTCACCTGACAGGAAGAAGAGAAATGCCTTCAAACCAGCAGAGCATCGTGAAGGAGGGGGCAAGATACCCACCCTGCTTCACTGCTGCCACAGCGTCTGGCAAGGGAACCTACTGCCTATTGCCATTAATGTATTTGAAAAAACTCTTTTTATTGTCCCCCACAGTTCTAGCACCTCCAACTCCAGCTGAGCTTTGGCCACACAAATTTTCTCCCCACAGTGACAAGCAGCATCTCTGAATTCTTCCCATGTCACCTGACTTTGCTTCCCCTGGGCACTCCCCTTCCTTTTTTGCCTTATTTCCAAGAGAAGATCCCTGCTCAGCCAAGCCGGCCTTCTGCCTCGCCTGCTTGACTTCCCACATTTGGGAATCCTTGCTCCTGTGCCCTCAGGAGGTGACCAGCACTGGTGGACCTCTGCTCCAATCTGAAGGAAGGGCCACAAGCTGTCTTTCTCCCGGGTAAGCTCCCTCCCTGTAACCACATCACTGGGAGCACAGGGAGGCGCTGTATGAGGGACAGCAGCCCAGATCTAGGTCCTGTGCTTAAATTGAAGGAAAACGCACTTCTGATACCCCCATCCTTCCAGAACTGGATGCTGGATAAAGTAACCAACCATTCTCCTCTGTGGGAACATGAAAAATCCTCTGCCCTCCCCATGCAGTCACATCACCCCAAGAGATGCTGATGCTCCCACACACACTGAGCATTGGCAGGTCATCAGTGGCCTGCACTTGTGCAGAAGCCACTTTTACCCAGAGCAAAGAGGAGCTGGACTATCCAGCAGTGACATTTGCCGGGATGTCAGGGTGGTTCCTGTGGATGTCCCGTGTTTTGGCACAGCTCACCTTGCTGTAGCTGCTCCCAGGGAAACAACTGCCCACCAGTCCAGAGGCAGACAGGTCTGGGATCACCCAGCAGAAGCAAGCACACAACCCTGCACGGTGGGTCCAACTCCAGCCAGTGTCTTCAGGGACTGTGCTGACAGGCTGGTACACTCCTTGTACCGTGGGGTTTAGGCTTTTTCCTCACACACCTAACACATCATTCACATGGGCACTTCTTCAGGTTGAGAGGCACAGGGGGGTGAGCAGATGCAAAAACACTCCCCCTGCGTGCAGGCAGTAACCACAGGCTGCCCTACACAACCCTCAGCAGGGTTCTGGTTTCTTCACAACCAAAAAAAAGCTGGAAATTCAAAACTGACAAAAGTATTTTCACACATCCATCAAGTTTAAAGGTCAGGAACTCAGCACATAACTAGTTTAATTTTATGTGGTTTATCCCAGCACAAATACTGATGGCAAGATTAAAGGTGATGGCAAACCTGTGCTTTGGAGCTCAAGCCCATTTCTCACCAGAGCACACGAAGAAGCTGCTGTAGGGACTTCAGTCTGTGTTTTCCTGCTCCAGAACTCCAGCACCTCACCCTGGAACATCCAGCCACCTCTCATGCAGAAACCAACCTGTGTAACCCTTGTTTAGTGCCTCATCCAGCTTTATTAGCAGCACCCATGACCCAGGCACCACTGCAGGTCACCCAGGAAGCTGCTGGAGTCGAGCCCGTTGTGTCCCACCTTGAGGGCTCCCACTCCAAGGGTCGCTCAGCTCCAGAAGATCCCGCTGGCAGTGGAGGCTCTCATGAGCAGGTGACGTCAGGAACACGGGCCAAATTCCAATCTCAGCCCTTCTGTCCCAAACCACCAGAGGGCAGCTGGAAGTGCACCGCAGACTGGTGTGGACAGAGGGAATATTCCATTGCTGAGCATTCCCCTCGAGCAGCTACTGCCCCACAGGAACTGAAGAGACACCCCAGCAAACATTCTCTGCCCTCCAGGTGAGAGGAGCTGTCTGTCCATGCCTCAGGGAAGCCCTCTTGCTGCTGCCAATCAGTGCCTGACAGCACATGCTGCACAGGGTCTCTGCCCATCTGGTCCTCAGCTCTCAGGGATCACCTTGACAATTCAAGCCAAAAATCTCCTCGTGAAAAGGAAAAGTTTACTAATTTCCAGGGACCGCTAGATCAGGGAGTGATCAAACAAATACACCCCCTTGGTTAATCTGAAGCTCTGCCAAAGCTGAGAAGTAGGCAGAGGGCAGCAGCATCAGGCTGGGTCTTAATAAATACAGAATCTACACCCAAGACAGCCCCCAAAATCAGAGGAGCCCTGATGCAGATCAGGAGATCCCTCACCACTCATCCAGGCTCCTCCACCTGAGCTACAGCCAATTCCTTTTGCATCCAGGCTTTTGTCCTGGTCTAAGCCCATAATAAATGGTATTTTTATCTCACCTCACTATAGTGAGGAGTTGGTCAGTTAGCACCAGCTTCCAAGGGAAGAGGAGGGAGGAGGCCCTGGACTACCCGATGTGTTTATGGCAGGGCAGCAGGATCTCTAGCCGAGATAACCTTCTTGTTGAGCTCCAGCCTGGGCCCAACTACCAGTTTCTTGAGCAATCCTGGACAAGTCATTTAGGTCAGGAGTCCACAGAGAGTTCCAGCCAACTCCTGGCTCACAGTTTCATTTTCCTAGACTTGGTTTCAGGAACTGATTCAGCCCTTGAAAGGGACAGCTCACCACTGGGACCAGGGTGACAAAACCAGCAGAAATGCACTGCCAGAAGGAGGGGTCTGCTTCTTTCACCAGCTAGAACTAGTTTATTCATAGTTTAATCACCTCAGGATTATTTTTAATTCTTTAAGTTTCTGAAGCCGTAATTTCCTCTTCCATGCTTGATCTTCTCGGCTTGTCTTACTGCTCACCAGCAGGAAGGTCTCTGGGCACCCAAATGGTGACTTGCACTCCTTGGACAGAAGCCCAGGGGTTGAAGAGGAACAACAGTGAGGAATGTTTCTCAGAGGAAGTCGAGTGTGGGCAGACAGGGAAAGCAAAGCAACACACCTCCCCAGCACAGTGCCCCAGAAGCACCCCACAGAAGAGAGATGCACAGGGGGAGAGGGAGGCTGGTTCACCTCAGCCAGGGCAGCAGGAGGGCCGGGTGGGGCAGTGCTGACAACACTCCTGCAAGTCCCAGTCAAGAGTCTGGTTTTAAAAGGAGGCAGCTGCTGCCAGCTGCTAACCAAGACTGAGGCCAAGTACCAGCGGACACTGCTGCCTCTTGGGAACACACCAAAATCATCAGTCTGTTTTTAGCTGCACAGCAGCAAGTGGCAGGAGCAGGTCTGCCAAGCAAAACCATCCCAACAGCAACACTGAGATTTTGGGGCCCTTCAAACTCCCTCCAGCTGGGCCCCAGTGACCCAAACTCCATTCACTGCTGGAGGGCAATAGCCATTTACATTTTACCCAGTATACAAATCCCACCAGCGCACTCCAAAACTACTCTGGGATGTGAAATAGAGCACGTAAAGGACAGACAACTCGGGAGATTCGGACACTGATCGGACATAACACTAAAGTAGCTGCACCCTGTCAGATCTCCCTTCTGGGAGCCCCTCAGGACAGAAGGGCAGACACACGAAACCCAGGCAGTGAAGCACAAAGGGGACTATCCCAGGTGGGACTGCTTGGAAAGCCATTCAGGCAGCTGGTGATGTACAGCTGCTTGGGCAATGCCATGGAACCAACTGCTGAGGAGCCCGGGTGACTCAGTTGTACAGCTGCTCCCAAAAGCTCTTTTCTCAGAGTTCTTATCAAATGGGCCCATCATACCCTCCCCATATTTCAATTAGGGCCACACCTCACTAAGTATAATGCCCAGCACTGACAGCAAGAACCAGCAAATTACTGGGAAGGAGAGGGAGGAGTGAAGGACACAGCTGAGCAGAGGAGCTGCCTCCTGGGAAAGCTGCAGAACTCAGCCTGCCTCACTGATCTTCCAAACACTTCAGAAAAGACGACCATCACTGCATCTGCTTCCAACAGCACCATTTCTTCCAAGGCATAACACAGTTTCCCACTGCCCCACAGGGAAACAGGCAAGTGAGAGCAAGAAAAAGCTCCTGACTCCAACATGTTCCTGATGGCACAGCACAGGGAAGCTCGGAGAGAAAAAACAGCCACAATTTTAGTACAATCTTAGCACCAGTCTGAGTTACAGCAGCCATGCAGAGTCCGTGCGTGCACCAGAAGCTACTGAAACAGCAGGATTAGCTGAATCAGCTTATACACAGTGGGAAACTTCCACATATTAACTAATTCAGCAAGGGAGGGACTGAGCAAAAGTTGTGCTTAAAGTTATCTCCTGACTCAGGAAAGCAACTGCTTCCCTGGAGCACTCTTCCCAGCAGTAATTAACTTGGGAGTCCAGCCTCATGGTTTGGATTTCACATTCAAGCATGTCCCCTACAAGAGGCAGGACTTTTTCTTCACTATTCCCTATTTAGCTGATAGCCCTCAATTTCCGTATTTCAACTCTACTGCCAACAGCACACTGGATTAGCTGTTAGAAGGTGCAGAAGCCTGTTACAGCCTGCTGTAAGAACACAGACAAGACACCAAAACTGTCACCAACAAGTACCAGCAGAACCTTCACCAGGAGACCCAGGGCTCCAGCCAAGCCTCCCCCCAGAAAACAGCAACAAAAAACTGAACTGCAAAGTTAAACAGCAGCACTGATCACTACCACACATTTTACACTAAGCTTTGTGAGTACAGCACCCTCAAATCAGCTTCTTAAAAAAAAAAAAAATTGACCTTTAATGAGGTTCTTTGGAATGTCTTTTAATATCTAATACAAGTTATTTCTCAACAGCGTAAGACTTCACTGTTCCTTTGGAGCGTTAACAAAAAGGTGTAATAAAGCCTTTTAGGTTTTGGGGTAGGTATGATGTCATTTGTTTCTTCAGGGTTTTTGCTATGCTGCCCATGAGCAGGGAACAACAGGAAACTTCTTGACAGAAGAGATGCAGGAGCCCAGTAAAGCCCAAAAGCCAACTTTAACTTTTTTGGGAGCATGCACACTGAGTATTCCTTTCATTAAGAACTATCCAGCCCTCTCTTCAGAACTGCATCTGGCAGGAAAGATGTTACATCAAAGATCAGAGCAATCTTGACAGGACTGAGGCCAGAAGCAGGATTAAACATTAAGGAAAGACCCAAGCTAGCTCGTAAGGAGGAGAATGGGGCCCACAAGGGATAAAAGCCCTTATTTACAAGTCATTCACATTCAGAAGAGAAAGGTAAATGAAATAACTACCCTCAGGCAGGCTTGTGAAGATACTTTATGTTTAATACATCTGAAAAGAATGCATATACAAAGAACTTAGACATGAAAAAGCATTGGTTCAACACTAATGAGTCTACAAGAAATTGGAATTTTGGAAGATGGAGAAGATTCACTAAGTCTTAAAAAACTTTGAATTTGCGGGCCAAAACATATATATTTGGTAAAATCCTTACAACACTGCAGCTGGTCTATGTACAGACCCTGCACGTGATTCTCAGGGGTTGGAGTCCACCTCACAGGTTCAGGTTGCAGAAAAAGGGGTTCCATTAACTGGTCCCGGTATGGCGCCACACTAAACACCAGAAGCCCCTCCCTGCAGTTCCTTCTGACTGACACAGGTCTGTCTTTCCACCCCTCCCTGAAGGATGCCAAGCCATCCAGCAAGAGAAGCACCATCAGAGCCAGCTCCAAACCCCATTGCTGCATACCGTGGGTCCCCCTCAGGTGTCCGAGCAGCAGTGTATGTGCAGATCCTGGTAAGCATTTCTCTCACAATTAAAGGATTGGCAGAAGGCGGGTTTGTTAAAAGCCAACTGATGCAGCTAGGCATGCTTCCAAAGGTGCAGTTATTTCTTCATCACCAGCCAAAAGCTTATGATGGCAAAGATTAAGCGAGACACTGGCAAGTTAGTTTCAAGTCTGATGGTGCATCCAGAGAAAATGATTCTCCTATTCCTAAGGCTTCATAATTTAGAGGATGGGGTAGAAATTTATGACCTGCACAGTAAAAAGCCAGCGGAAAAAGATACAAGGCAACTTCAGAGGAGATGCATTTTCTGCACTCCTTCTTAGAGAAGCACCAGCTTGGGACATTTTGCTTTCCTGATTAAAGTCTGCTCACACCCAGGCTGCTGACTGGCTGCAGAACAGCCCTACAAGGTATTGAAACCAGAACTAAGTCTTGCCAGACTGGCTTAAAGGGCAAGGCTTCAGTAAAACAGCCTAAAATTAGTCTGTTATAGAAAAAGTCATTGAGCATGCCTTGATGTTAAACAAACAAAAAAAAATTAGAAACAATAAACAAAATAAAAAACTAGTACTGATCAGTGTTTTCTGATAATACATAGTTACTCAAAATTAACTAGTTTAACTGAATTGAGGGGGCACTGGGGAATAAACACTAACATTCTCATCTCACACAGGGATCGTGTGGGGGAGATGGGAGTGCAGGGCATTTGTCATTATTGCAAAAACAAATTTTAGAATTTGTATCTTTAGTTTGATTTAAACATTGCTTTTAATGTGACATCAAACACCAGCTTTGCAGAAGGGGCAGTGGAGGGACGTTCATAGCAGCACACACCTGCGAGTCTTCTTCGGCTCCGGGGGCTCCAGGGCAGCCAATATCGCTTCGTCAAATACATTCTTTAGGCCTTTCTGAAAAGGGGCAAAGAGAGAAAAGGGGCAGTCTCATTTTTGAGTTTTCACACAAACAAAACCCCAGAAAGCCAAGTGGCAGCCACACCCCTCTACAGACAGATGGAGGTTTGCTCTGAGAGCCTGCCTGCCCAGCAAGGTTCTATCTGAGCTGCACGTGCTGCGCCCAGCAGCTCCCGAGCACGGCACCTCATTTTGGGAACAGGAACACAAATCCGCTGAGAGCAGACCAGTGTACTTCACATGAAGCAAAACACAGGCACCAAAGTCATTTCCTTAAGGCAATTTTTATGATTAACTGGCTACTCACACATTTCACATGCTAATGACAAAGCAGAAAGTGCTGCATTCAGATGGAAGAGCTCTACCTGGAGCACGCTTGGCACCCGACCCGTGTGTCAGGAGAGGAGACAAGGCAAGCATGCAATGATAACCTGGTCCAGTACACGCTCTTGTTGGGCATCCAGCCCTAAACACCCCAGGGTTAGAAGCAGCCAGGCACAGGCCAGAAGCTGCCATGGTAGCAGAGAAGTCAAGCTGGGAGGAGTACACAGAGGTACCATCCACTGTGTTAAGGATTAAACTGGAGCCAGGAGATGCAATTCGAATAAAGCTTCATCAGTCATTTATACAAACAACTGCAATTTTTAATTTCAAAATTTAAAGACAAGCTACAATTGATGTTTTCTCCTTAAAACAATAAAAATCAGAAGCACGATAGTAAGCGGCAGCTTTACATCTTACAGTAACAGGCTTTAAGAATCTATTATTGAAATGAAGAGCTCTACCATGTTAGTGAAAGCAAGAATTTTAACAGTTCATAAAGCAGTTGCAAGTACATTGATATTTCCTTCCCCCCAAGGACTGACAAATACTCCACTATAGCACAGACAGCCAAAGCAACAGCAACAGAAAAACATCTCACTGCACACAGGAGAACCAGAAAACCCTTCACGTTACAGCATCACTTGCAGATCACCGGTTCGGGTACTTTTGTCATGCAAATACAGTTTACAAGTTCACAAGTAGAAATTGAAAACACACACGTCGTTTCTTCCAGCTGGATTCAGGAAGATTAAACATCATCTCTTATTCTTTTGATCTTTCTTTAAATAACAATGTAACCAAATCCTTTCCCCCAACAGCCTGAATTATAAAGCTAGTCACATCTGGCAACCCAAGCAGCAGGGAGTTAAGCGAGTCCAGTTCGTGTTCCACAGTCACAATGTTTTACTAAAGATCTCAAGTACTGTTTTTCAGTCCAAGGGCTAATACAGAGGTTGCTCTAAGATGGTAAGCAGGCACAACAGCTTTCAATCAAGGTGGTTTGATTCATTTTTAACCACGTTTCTACAGTAGTGGGACAGAGGAAGCAGCAGCAAGAGGGGAAGAAGAAAGTTTAGAATATACAGCACTTCCTTTTGGGCTGAGTTTCCGGAGGCTCGAGGGCAGCTAGGATAGCCTCATCAAACACATTCTTCAGACCTCTCTACAAGACAGAGGGGAGGAGAAAAAACAGCAGCCAGGTTAGAGGATTAGAGAAAAACAAGCAGATACAAAGAGCATTCAGGATAGAGCAGGCTGAATTCACAGAGGCAGTAAACAGATTTACTTTGTAAAAAAACAAAGTAGATCCCAGGAGGAAATCTCATTTAGATGACCCATAAGTCAATGACAGAGACAGACAGAACATTTGACAGACAAGGTCAGACAAAACACTCAGAAGGGCAGAGGCACAAACACAGCAATAACACGGGGGTGGGAGCCACACAAGGGGTGGTAGTTTCCACTCCACTGCTGTACATACACTGAGGGAGTTTACAGGGGAGCAAATGGAGTGGAGAGCAGCTTGCCCCACCACAGGGACCCAAAAGGTCAGCTAAACCTTTTGTAATCACCCACTGTGGATAACTGAGCACCCCAGATGCACGGACTACTGCTCCCAACTCCTCAAGTGGCAGCTGGTCCAGAGCAAAGGCTCCAAACAACTCCTGCTTTGTGAATTCAGCCCCTGAATAACTGAAGGTCTCGAGATGGCCGGGAACGCACAACCTGGGATGGAAGCAGGACCTCCCTGGTAAGCCATCACCACTGGCAGTCAGTAACTCTCAGTCTTTAGAAGTGATGCAATACCTTACCAGTGCTACTCTGACATCGGGAGCCAGCATGGAAATGATGCATTTCAGTTATTCAGTTTAGTTTCCAAAGCAAGTATAACCACGGGAAGACAGAAACAGCGTTAGGACTGGAACAACTGGGATCCACCACCAGACAAGCAGTGACAGAGCTGCAGGACTCTGCAGGGGTTACACCGGAGCACGGAGCATGCGCTGCCTTTGCTGGAAGCACAACAGGAACTCTGCAGGGTGTTACTGCTCCCACACAGCTCTGCCAAGTTACACACCACACTCGAAGTAAAACCTGGCTCAGTTTAGGCTAACTGGACTCGCCTAAATCTACTGTCGTGAGTGCAACCTTCATAAATTCAGGAGAACTGCCTTATGACAGAAAAGGGTACACAGAAAAGCTTCAATTAAGTCCTGTAAACAACTGCAGTCTGTGCAAAACTTAGACTTCCTTTTTTTTTTTTTTTTAAGATCATTCAGATGTAACTGGTTTCTCCCTCGCAGGTTATACCGGATACAGTCTTTAATCTTGTTTTACTGAAGCACATATATGGGAGAGCTCTAAGGCAGTTCCATCTGGAAGCATTTAAGGCCGTCACATTTCATACAAGATTGTACTTGTATGTATCATCTTGTTTAAGGAAACTACAGTGTACATCTTGTACATCCTCCCCAGCAACTTTTTTTAAAATGAGTTGCAACCCAGGCTTACAAAAGAGCTAAAGACTTCAGACAAATAATGCCTCTGGAGTCTGTGTACTAATTAGATTTCCTTTCTCTGCAAGAGCAAGGCTGTAGCATAAACTCAATGCTGTACTGTTAGACAGATTAAGAACCCAGGCAAGGCAAGAATCAAGAAAACAACCTTCCTTAATTCTCCTGCTCAGGGACTTCTATTTTCCCATTGCACAGGAGAAATTTGTTCAGGAGCCCAGAATTTGGGATTTGTTTTGAAGGACCTAGCAAAAAACTGAAGAGGAGTAAAAAGAGACAGGGACAAAACTGTTGTGAAAATAGGACCAGAGTTAAAAGCCTGGACGACAAAGAGTAACAACATGAAGGGAACTGTGTTCAGTACCACAGGCACACAGGCCCATACACCAGTTAAAGTCATGGCTCCTGTGCCGCACTGGGAACAAGCTGAGATCAGGCTTCCTTTCCATTCACAGACAGCTTAAGGTACTTTATAAAGTTGTGTCAAAACTGTCAACCCAGCACCTGGGGGGAAAAGGAACTGAACTCAGTGTTCTCCCTGGTGTTAGGTACTAGCATTGGGTTTTATAAAGTCCACTCAGACATTTAACTCTTCAGCATAACAGAAGGAACAATCACTGCAGGTGCAATCTGTTTGTCAGTCGCCCTTTCCTAACAGCAAAGCCTTATCCACTTGTCACAGTGGCACTGGGCACTGTTTGGTAGAGAAAGGTTGGAGACAGACACTGAAAATGCCTTCATCACAGAAACGGGTTCCACAACCTGAGGAAAGGGGGATTAAACTGGCTCCCCAGTACAGCACTCATGCAAACTCAGGGAGAAGATACTCTGTCTGTACAAACTCAGCCTCTCGTGACTGACCTAGTACAAAAACAAACGAGCTAGCTCCACGATTCTGTGATTACTTGCTACTGTGGTGTCAGTCATTTGTAAATTAGTCAGGAAGGAAAAAACCACCCTGTACTAGTCAGGTGAACCATGCAGACAGCAGCCAAGGTAAAGAGAGAATGAATACCCAGCTGCGTCTCACTTCAGCTGAAACCAGCTACTACTGCATTGCCTTGCAGGGAGGAAAACAATCCTCCTGGCCAGGAAAGCAGCTGGCTTCTGTGTTCAGCAAGCTGCCAGTGAGATCACTGCAGGAGCTCCACACCACCTTCACAGATCAGCCATGCTGCTGTTCGCCAGACACTGCTGACAGAGCCAGGGAAAAGGTGTTTTGTGAGGGGAGTCAACAACAAATAAAGGAAGAATGGAGCATATGCAAACCAACTAGTCCTCCAGGTGAGAAGGCTTCTGAACCCTCCTCCCAGGTCACTCCTGACTCCTAAAACCATCAGTGGGTATAAAAGTACTAATGCTTTGGAAGAAATTCAGGCTAAGCTTCCAAGTGCATAAAGCATTTCACTGCAGAGACAGATCAGTATATCTGGAAATAGAAAGAATGGATAAACACTGACACTTTTTATTATAGCAACTCTTGCTCTGGTAAGTGTTTCCATGCAATATGAGCAGACTATACAAGGCAAGTCTAAAGCTAAACGGGAAAGAGTCTCAGTGAGCAATACAGGACAATGTCCCTGGCAGGTATTTATCCAACTACCAGCTTCTACAGCCTAGTTAACAGCAGCATTCAGGATGTGCCAGACACTATCTAAAACAGCATTTTGGGGCTCAACAGATCTAAGAGAATTACAGCTCAAGCACAAATAACCCTCAGCTTGCCTGTGGGCGGTAAGGAAGCACAGCCAAGACCACCTTTAGAACAGGGATTCCCACGATGAACCACAGCATAGCTTGCCACACCACCTCCAGTGCCAGTGTCCTGCACAAGTCCAGCACAGCTGCTTCATTTGCAGCAAACACTCAGGCAAAGCTTTGTTACAAAAAAAAGCCTCCGGATCCCAAATGGAAGAGCCAACATGCAATCTGGGCAAAAGGGGCAAGATAAGTAAAACTTCAGGCTTTGAGAAGTTCTGCAATGAGGTTTTGTGCTCAAGGAAATGAATGCACAACGTAACTGGAGCTTGATACTGTGCACCCCTGGTTCCATGCACATCAGGCAGGGACAAATTCTTTACAGAGTAGCATTAAGGAAGTCGTTAAAGAGTGGCAGTCAATTCTCCAAGTGTGGGCACACCAGGTTCAGTTCCCAGGGCATCCAAAGTCAAGACAAAAGGCCAACTAGCCAGAAAATGGCTCCCACCCTAGTATTCCTAATTGAAAGGGAAAGGATAATCAGGTTTCCTGGCCTCAAATCAGCTATTTTAGTTGCCTTTAGACTCACATTCAGAAGCTAGTTCATATATCATGTTTATGTCTTAAGAACTATTTCATTTTTCTTTTCTGTTTCAACAGAACTTCCATCTGAAGGCGGGCACAGGAAACAGCTCAACACCAGCTGCACAGGAAGACAAAGCAGTTCTAGACCATGAAGGCTTTCAGTCTTAGAGGTACCAGAATTAACTTTTCTGAGAAGCTTTTTCCTTTGCCTGCTCTCTTCAGCAGTGAGCTGCACTCTGTGCCCTAACCCAATTATTGTCCAGAATGCACCTTCTAAGCTTTCAATAGTTATTCTTCTCCAGACAGAAGCAAACACAGCAAGCACATTCTCCTCCATCACTCCTCTACACTAGGTCTAAGCCTCACAGGCTGATTTTCTTTGTACCACTGCCAACTCCCTGTGCCTTAGAACAACGAGACAAAGAGAAAGCTACAGTGTCAACAGCAAAAACAGAGCTTATACCCTTTCACATCCACTTGGAGCTGTTTTTCCTCGGAACTGGAAAAAAAAAGCAAGCAAAAATGGTTCAAGACCAACCCTCACCTGCGTAAGTGCAGAGCATTCCACGTATTTGACGGCCTTCAGGTCCCGGGCCAGCTTTTCAGCCGTCTCTGGGGTTATGGGCTTCTGCTTGTTCTTGGCAAGTTTCTCAATTGTTGAAGGATCATCTCTTAGATCAATCTGGGTCCCAACAAGCAGGAAAGGAGTCTTTGGACAGTGGTGAGTAATTTCAGGCACCCACTAAAGACAGAGAAGACACAGCATTTGTTACTGACCACCTATGATAACACCTGACATTTCAGCAGCTTTTTCAGGCAAAGTTCAACTAACCTTTTCTTTCACATTTTCAAATGAAGAAGGAGACACCACTGAAAAACAGACCAGAAATACATCTGTCTGTGGATAGCTGAGGGGTCGTAATCTATCATAGTCTTCCTGACCTAGAGAGGAGAAAATCAACACGGCATTAGATACAGACAACAAAATACTGCCCTTTACAGTGGGTTAGAATGCACATTCCAGCATAATAACATTCCTATGACTAATCCTAACTCTTAAGCAAAGAACCAAGCATAGCCTGAACCCAAACATTTGGAGATCTAGTTTTCAAATCCAGAATTCATTCAGTTGCTATGTAACAGTGAGCTGCTCAAAGTCACAGGCGACGTGGGAAGTCTCCAATACATTTTTAGATCAAACACCCTCAGACTGCATAACACTTTCCTCAATTATGAAGAAAAGTTGCAGAACATGGATCCAGTTATAGATGAGGTCCTCTGTACCTAGTCCATTCCATACAAGGATTATGCCATCCAATTTCATTACCCTGCAAAAAAACCTGCTGTTTGGAGGGGGGAAAGAAAACCCAAACAGTTTTGTTCACGAAAATGTTATGACTTATGCTGTGAAGTGTCCCCAGGCAGAAAATGCTGCTGGTACACACGACTGTGATCAGGCCACTCAGCAGTATTCCCCTAAAATCTCACCGAAGTCCCTGCACAGGCTGAGTACTGGAGAAAGCCATGTTCTTCCCATGGAGTGCTAAGAGGGCAGGCAGTCCCTGCAGGGCACCATTAACACTGACCCACCAGCCTCACTCAGCCCAAGCTCATTCTTAAACCTCTTCCTGCCCAATTCAGCAGCAATCTGTTTTTAGAAAGCCAATCTGGCACTGAAGCGGCTGCACTTTTTGGCAACCAAATCCCAAACACTTGTTTAAAATGCCTCAGATTCCAACTGATGCTCTCTTGCTCATCATACAGGACAAACACCTCCAAGATACTGAAGGAGCCAACACAACACCTGGGACACCTCAATTGAGGAAAATCTACAGTTTGAAGGTGGAGATGTAGAGAGCCTGTTATAGCTACTGTGCTTGGCTGGACACAGAGGAGTAAGCACTGACCAGAATCATCATCACAGAATGCTCTGGAATGGAAAGGACTTCGAAGCTCATCTCATTCTAACGCCCTGCTAAGGGCAGGGACAACTTCCATTATTCCAGTTTGCTCCAAGCTCCATCCAACCCAGCCTTGAACATTTCCAGGGATGGGCAGCCACAGCTTCTCTGGGAAAGCTATGCCAGAGCCTCATCACCCTCACAGGGAAGAATTTCTTCCTAGCATCTACTCTAAATATCAAAAATCTTGTTGTAATTAACGGACTGCTCCCAAAAGCTTTGTCTTCCAAGTATAAGCTCAAAAGACTTGGTTTTTTATTTGGCAACTCGAAATGCAATTTCAACTGCTGCTAAATTCTGCAACTTGTGCTGGCTACCATTTAGCAAAAAGCAAGCAGCCATTAAGATCAAATGCTTCCCCCTCAGCAGTCCAGCTCCGGAAGGAAAGCCTTGACATTCACAAGTGCACAGAGTTGCCTACATGCACTAAAGTCACTTGGTAACTTGTCAGAATTACTAGCTGGGTCACTACTCCTGTTGATAGTATGTGAACATGCTGTCTACACACACACCACTTCTGGGAGGTCTGAACCCTCAGCAGGAAAACAGGCAGGGAAGGACCCAACACAGGGACCACGCAATGCTACAGCTGAGACCATCCAGAGTACAGGCCCCTACCGGCGGCCCACACGTGTCAGGAAGGAACCTCTCTTCTCCACCTAACTCTTTATCCACGAGCTAGGGGAGCCTGCAATAACAGGGACATAAACCACATTTTGGGAGGAGAACACAAAGAGCTGAGTGAAGCACTGCCACGTGACCAGACATTCAGAGACACAGCAGGAGCCAAGGACTCAGCTGGAAGACCCCAGACTTTTGCACACAGGCTGGAAGGGATATAAAAGCCCAGGGTTTGCTCTGTTCAGGGTTCCTCCTCACAGGGACTAGCTTGAGCTGTTACGTTGGTTTTGCACCATGATTAAATTATTTTAAAGATCTGGACATCTGAGACATCTATGGAAAACCTGAGGCTGAGCCAGTAAGGAAACCTGTCTGAGTGAGTGAGTGTGGGGTGTGCAGGGAGTCAAGGGAGGCCCCATCAGGTCCCTGGAGCTGCTGCTGCAAAGGGGCTTCCCCTCTGCAAAGTCCCAGCTCAGGTGGTGGAGTGTGTCCCTGGATGGGACAGGGAAGTTTCCTTAACAGCTATAGGGTTTAACTGGAAACTTAAGATTGTTTTCATTAACCAAATTAGACACTAACGATGCATTTAAGAACACAGCTGGAAACAGATTAAATTCTATCAGGACAATTTCAGGTGATAGCTTACAAACTAAGGTCCCTAGAAAGACTCTTCTGAAGAACAGTTTGCAACACCAGTTGCTGCCACACCACTTTGGTATTATTATGTGGTGGGGACTGTGTACCCTGCAGCCGAACCAGTTTCTACCCTTTCTCGCTAACTTTTCACACACTCAAAGCAGTATGTAGTTGCTTAGTCACTGCATGTTTCTCCAGCCAGAAGCTGAAACACAGCTTAAACAAGAGGCCAGCAGATTTTTAATTTTAAAAAGCACACAGTGAGAGGGCTTAGGAAATCCACATCCCGATTGCATCCATGTTAAGGATGCAGAGACATAAGCACATTTAAGACATTCTAATGTTAGTGATTCTGTCTTGAAATTTGGTCAAAAAATTGGCTACTTACCAAACAAAACCCATATACAATCCACATTTTATTCAACACAAATTTCTCAAAGGAATTAACGAATTTCATTTAAAAACACAGAAACCTTTATCTTTCGGGTATCACCTAGATAAGAGGTAAAACGCTGAAAGTTGCCATCTGATGTCACAAAATAAAACAGCTCTAAAAGAAGTGGAAGGTTTTCTTGTTTTGCTCTGGGATTTTTGCTATTGGGTTTGGGGTTCTTTTTTAATAAACTTAATCTAGCAACTCTCAAAAGGTCAGGAATAAAGAGAGATTTTTCCCCTTCCATTAAAAAAAAGAAAAAAAAAAATCAACAAAAAAACCCGCCAACTGTACGTTTCCATGTTCCACATCACCTCAGGTAAATCTTGGGCAGGTACAATGACACAAGCACTTGGTTTCTCACCTGCAGTATCAAAGAGGCCCAGGGTGTAAGGCTCTCCTCCAATCATCACTGTTACAGCATAGTTATCAAAAACCTGGCAAGAAAAGAAATACACATTTAAAGAGGATGTGAATAAGCCATCTCTCAAACTAATGTCCTACTCACCTAGTCAAGAAACACCTGCACAGGACAAGAGAACCATCAGGCTTACAGTGCTATGAGCACTAAGGCCAGTAACAGAACCGTTCCATTTGGAATAGGGATACTCCAGCTGCTTCCATGAGGTACTAAAGCAAAGGCACATGAGGTACACATGGTAAAAACCACTTAACAAAACACCTTCAACACTGCTTACCTGTTACTGCAAAGAGGTTTCCCACACTGCCACAGAAATCCCCACCTTCACCCTCGGTGTGACACAGTAATCACGTTCCCACAAGGACAGAACAGGCAATGTCAGCCCTGCCTTTCAAGGCAGGGGCAGCATCTCACAGCACCCAAATCCTCTGCAGTCATCTCTCTGAACATAATAAAGTCCATCTTTTCAACAGAGATTTATCCCCAATCTCTGAAGGAAGCAATATCTGGTCAAAAATATCAGCCTGTGTCAAATTCCCTCCCAACCTAAATGGAAAGTCTGGCTTCAGAGACAAAGCCCTGCTGTCTCTGCACAGCACCTGGCACACGAGTGCTGTCCTCCAGGGCAGACCCGCTGCACAGATTAAAGCCAGCACCACCCCAGTACCTTGTTTACAACACAGCTGAGCACCAGGGCCTACCCAAACACTCACCTCCAACACCCACCCACTCAGCAGTGCACTGTCTGAGGTCAGCATCCTTCATTCCAATAACCACATTATCTTCAGAACCACAACAGGCAGTACTGCAGAAACTACCTTTGGCAAAAGATCTTTCTCACTGCAGAAAAACCAAACCCCACCACCTGTTCCTGCACATCACTGCACAAGGACTCCTCCAAAGGAGGATGGGGAAGTTCTGCCTCCACACAGAACTGCAGCCTGAGCAGCTCCCATAGCTAAATCAAACACCAGCATGAGAGAGGCCAGCAGCCACCTCAAAAGCTTTTCATGGAAGTGAGAAGGGAGGGATAGGGAAAATAAGCAGTCACGTGCATCTATTAACAGGGCTATAGCACAAGTTTAGGTCCTCGAAAAAAAAGGTCAAAAACTGAGATAAGAGCAGCGAGACAGCGCTTCAAAGCTCAACTGGGTTCCCAGAGTTCAGATGTCTCCTTCCCACCTGACTGCCCTGGTTAAAGCAAGACCTGACACTACCCCAATTTTTCCAACTTCTCACAAATCACAGTGACTGAGAAAGCAACTGTGGCCACTACATGTTCACAGAACATCAGCCAGAAGCAGAAATCCACCTCTCACACTACTTTGGCTTAGCACTCAAGATTTTAAAGCACTGCAAGAGACTTCACCGCTCATCCCCATTACCACAGCCCAACCCTCCACACGCTGCACTGGCTTTGCCTTACTGAGCAGCCAAGAAAATGTCCAGCTTCAAGGAACACTTTCAGGCTTTCCCACTAGGAAGTATCTGCCATAAAGAGAAAGGGTTGCAAAACACAGAGCCAAGTGAACAGAACCAATCTATTGGTCTGAACTGGTGTGTTCTCCATCCAGCTTTGGCCACACTGCTGCAAAAGCACAGCAGTATCTATTTCTCTGTCCATTTACCACTAGAAGCATTAGCTGGAATATCAGAGGTTACACAACAGTTTCCAGTGTCTGAAATACGCCTCTAGGCCATTCACAGAATTAGGAATAGGCCTCTGGTATCTCCAGACCAGTGAGTTCTTCAAGCCATGAAGTTCAGAGGTAAATAATATTCCGGAAAAATGGGGCAGATTTTGAAGGCACTCTAAAGAATCCTTAGGACACCTTGAACACACTTTACTGGCAGCTCACTTTTGAGTAGGTTTTTTCATATTCCTTTTTAGCAGAGATTTACAGCCAGTACTACCACGTGCAGGGCAGCACACAAACTCGCAAGCGTTCAAAACACACGTTTTAAGATTATAACATTTTTCAACATAATAAAGGGTCATTTCCCTTAAGGGATAAGTATAGAAACACTCATTGCTGAACTCACTGACCACTTGTGTTTTGTCTTGACCATAAAGAACAGCTTAAATAGGACAAGCGGCCTCCCACAGGTTCAGCACAGGATGTGGCGGCCCTAGAAGCATCACAGCAAGATACTTGACACTACTCAAAAACTTGTGAATGGCAAAAAACACAACTTCAAACGCTACTTCTTCATCAGTCCGTAACAGGGCCCGTGAGAGAGACTCATCTCTGCACTCACAGCACAACCAGCAGGTTCCCAACAGTGGCCATTGCATCCAGCCTGAATACTCTGAGTTTTGTGATCCTTTTATCTTTAGCTCCTGATCTACAGCTAAAGACAAACATTTTTGTTCTGTGGAAGCCTGTCCTATACAGGACAAACCTCATATTTTGGCAAGTTGAAAAACTCTGAACAGTGTACGAAGCCAACACCTCAAAAAGAGGTGATGACATTCATTTCAACCTCTTTTCCACAAGGAGAGGACAGTTTTGTAAAGAACTATTCCAGAAGAGCTTTCAGACAGTGACCTGGCATCTCAAAGGAGATATCTGGTCTTTCCGATGAGTTATCTGGTCTTTTGAGTTGCTTTATGTTGTAGTTTTAGTTAAATGAGGAGGGTACCACGTGGTATGCACTTTTCAGGCCCATAATAGAGAAAACTAGTAAAACAGCATCCAGCTGTCCAAGTTTCCTGCAGCAACCTCACTAAAACCTGACCCAGCTCAGTCACAGTACACTGATCTTGCATACGCAAGACTAAGGAGAAAAGCACTTTTCTAACAGAGATTGTGCATGTGCCTCACAGGCAGCCAAACTCCTCCCAACTTGATCTTTAGATAAGTCAAGGGATTCAGTATCTCAGAAAACGGAGCCTGTGAAACTCAAAAGGGTACTTAAAAATAGTCAAGGACTACACACAGAGCTTGCAAAGTTTGGAAGTACAGATGGATGTGACTGCGCAGTCTAAATCCAAACACGTTCCTCACGCCCAGCTGAAGCCACACTCCAGAGTTCACTACACTTCCGGATCTTTGCAAAGCCTCAGAAAATGTTAACTGTAGTCACCGGCTATTTTAGCAACATTTTCCCTAAAAACAAAGATGCAGCAGGAGCTGAGAGCGCAAGCTGGAGACCAGGCAAACAACCAGGCAGTTGTTTGCACTGCTAAACTCAGCCCCAGAATCAACCCCCAAAGAGAAGGCAGATTGCGCAGAGCAGTCAAGCAGCAAGAACTGAGCAGATACAGGAAAGGCACCCCAGCACTGCCAGGTGCTGTGAAGGGCATCACACTGTCACTTTTCCCTGCTGTATGAGGCAGCCTCCGAGAGGAAAGCAGGCTGTAAGAACACGTATCAGGGCATGCACACCATAAAGGTTAGTTTGATCTTCCTGGAAGGGAATTCACGCTGCCCTGCCCCACCACGGCCAAAGAACAACCAGAGCAATTCTCACACTTACCGTTGGTACATATTCCGATGGGAATTTATTTGTTGTATAAGAAATTAAGAGACAGGTTTTACCAACAGCACCATCACCCACGACTACACACTTGATCGTCTGCATAGCTGAAATCTACTAGAATATCAACTCCAAAGAGAACCTGGAAGAAAAAAAAAAGAGATACATGTATTTAGATGTTTCCCATACTCATTAGAGGGCCGTCATCAATGAGCCCAAATCACTAACAGCGCATCTGGGATACGAAAACAAGACATTTTTAAGTGAGTTTTTAGATTCTTTCCCTCCATCACACACACAAGAGGAAGCTGCTCATGCTCATAAATGAAAAAAATTTTGCCTAGTTACCTAGAGATGGGCAAACCCAGTCTTTAGGCTTTTCCAGATTCTGTTTTTAATGCATGGCAGCATCCAGCCTCAGATGCTCTGAAAGCTGGAAGTGCAAACTCTGCTCAGGAACACACCTGTCTCCCAGAGAGCTGCCTCTGGACAGCAGCTCAGCAGGAGGCACAGCAACACGTGCTTCAAAACTGGTTTATGGATAAAAATAAACAAGTACAGACAGAAATAAACATGATTAATTTCTCCTTCCCTCACCTTTTTTAAGGTCTAAGCACAGTTTTACAACCTTCTGGTTAAAGTTGCTACTTAACACACCCCCTTATCCCCACTTTGAAGTGGTCACAGCAATGAGAGCTCAGCAGGGCATCCAGATCCTAAAGGGAATTACTCTCTAGACATCACAAAATCCTGATGCACCCAGCTGCTCCAGCACTGTCCCAGCAGAGACTTTAGTACATGAACTAAATCAATATGTGCCATCAATACCACCTCCAGACATTAGCTGGTTCCCTCCAGTGTCAACACAGCTGCCCTTCATTAATATATTACTTTAATTAGAAGAATACCAGGCTTCTGGCCATTTCTTCACATACAGGTGTGAAATCTTGACCCCAACAAATTACTAGCAAAGCTCCCACTGACTTTCAGCATTTCCATATTATCAGAAGTACTTTTATTTACAGTGACAGAGACTTGCTGCAAAGTCTCTGTAAAATCCTGATGGGGGCCAAGGGGGTGTTTAAAGCAGCATATTCGCCCTCCTCTGAGGGTGCTGCCGTGGCTCTCAGGTCTGGGTAACCGCACTACAAAACCCAAATCGATCCCTCCTGAACTACGTATTTGGGCACTTCCTAGTGAATTCATTCCTTACAGTGGTCTGCAAGAAGTACAAATCAATTCCAGGTTTTTGAGGCGCTGGTCACAGCCAGCAACATCACAGAAGGGCAGAATGCTCCGAGTTGGAATCCCACATGGATCCTCAAGTCCAACTTTTAAGTGAACAGCCCAATCAGGGATCAAATCTATGACCTTGGCATTATTAGCACCATGCTCTAATCAACAGAGCTAATCTTAAGGTGTTAACATGACTTGATGCTGCACATGACATTGTCATGCCTGCAAAGGAAAGGAAATTGCTATGGCCTCAACACAAACATACCATCCCCCCCAGCTCTTCTTCAGATGCTGCAGGGATGCTCAAAGACTTCAACAAAGCCATCTCCCTTAAAATCCCCAAAAGTTCCTAAGAATGATACCTGTAGAGGAATACTAGTCACCACCATTCCCACAAGCCCTGCACAGCTACACAAGCAGCTTTAGGAAATGGTAGCAAAGACTCTTTCTCAGAGAAGGCCACCAGCCAGCAACTGGTACATCAGGCACTCACACTGCCACCCTTATCTGTGTATCTTCTTTCAGCAAGCACAGAGACGATGAATGATTTGTATAAGCATCAGGCCTTGCCACCAGTCCTCTACTTAGTGCCTTATTTCGATATCAAAATAATACAATCTGCCGATTGATGCAGAACTCAGTTTCACAGCAGGCATTCAGCAGGATGCACTGCACAGACGTACCAACAGGCCCTTCATTAATACAACAAAAAGCTCTGAGATTTGGCTCTGAAGCAAACACAGATTTACTTAGAAGGACAAAGCAATCATTTCCATTTCAAAAGGCATTTTCTGTGTTCAGATCAGCTCAACTGTTTACATACAAGTAATATGAAGCCAGGTAACAGCACTGAACATCCACCCCTTCAGAGAAGCTCCCCTTCCACCCTGCCCTCCCCGGGAAGCCCGCAACTCCTCCATCTGTAATCCTTCCTTGCTGCTCTACCTCCCTCTTCTTTCTACCCTCTTCCCCAATTATTTGCATTTTCTTGTTTACCTGTAATTTGCAGGTTACACATCTGCATCAGACCACCTGCCCAGAGCCTATAAAGCACACCAGAAGAAAAATCCTGGTTCTGAAGCACTCCCAGTGCTCACTGCAGCACACCAATCCATGATTCTCTATAAATTCAAATTTTGTACATGCACTTGTACCAGAAAAGGTCACACAGGCCTTTGTGAAAAGAAAAAGCATGTGTTTAGTGTTATTCTTTAAAGCTCATTGCTCCACAGAACACCAAGCAAGCCACAGAATGAAGCCACAGTATCAGAAAGCACCTCAGAAGCCATCACAAGTCTACACTTCTTCCCTATCCTTGGACACAGCCAAGCTCTCGGAGAGAAGCTGCTGTTCTCTGGGAAGGGCTCAGATCAGAGACTGGGACTAAGACACTGGCTGCACACAGCTCACATTATCCCTGCCACAGCTCCGAGCCTGGCACTGAGCTCCTGAAGTGAAGCACTGGCACGGTGCACATCAACAACTCAAACACACACCCCCCCTTCACCTCGTTTTTTAATGGCTATACAGCTTTATCTTTAAATACTGAAAAATGATGGCATAAATTTTAAACAGATTTAGAGTCTGGAGCATAGGTCTTTAAAGTCTTAGCAGTGGGAAAGCGGAGTTGCTGAATAAATTATTTTCCTTGGATTAGTAGGCTTTCTAGATTAGCTGGATGAACTACTTCGTGTTTTGCATTTCTAAGAAGTCCACAGATCACAGCTGAAAATAAGCCTGTTTCTAGGGAGCTTAGGTGCACCTGGGACTCACTCTTCCATTGGAATAGCTTTAAGATACATACATTATTAACTTGTGGTTTAAAAGTAATTTAATCCAAAATGAGATTAAGGAGAGAATAACATCCCCAGAGTGCAACACCAAGGGAGGTAAAAAACAAAGAGGTTATAGAGGCTTTGGGTTTGTTCTCCCCCTGAAGTCACGTAATAAAAGGAAGCCTGCACATACAACACCCAGCAAGACTAGAGAATACTTTAAATAGTTTTAAATATCTGAGGGAATTGAAACAGACTTGAAAGTACTTAAGTCCCAGTCTGAGTGCAGTGAGTGGATTTGAAGCCATGTAATTGTGAGCCATCTGGTCAAGCCCAGAGAGGAGAGCTAGTAAAGACTGGAAATGTAATGCAGGTCAGTATGACTTAGTTCTGTTCAACAAGTTCTAAAGACTTCTTTTAAAAAAATAAAAATTGCAAAGAAAGAAATGGAGCACTGAATTGATTTAATTTCTCAAATCTCTCTGTATTGTAACCAAAAACTTTTCAGTGCTTCCGTGAAATATGTGTTAACTAATGCTACTTCTAGTATCTGTTGGATTTTACCTTGTTCAGCAACAAGGATTTCATAAAATTCAACAACATCATAGAGAACTGGGACCTGGCATGCTGGAAACTATGGATTACACAGCCATGTAAACTTTGTCGAATTCAGGGGCCATTTTACAGAATTTTGCTTTAAAACTCAGTTACACTTTTATGGAAGACAGCTGATCTGCATTTAGGATTAATCCCAAATTGTGTTAACAGAGATGAGAGTGTTGCAACAAACAGGGAACTGAAGTCTCCAGCAGGACGCTCTGGAGGTCAGCAATCCTTCCTGGTGCAAAGGAAATGCACTTAGGTCACACAGGGCTGAGCAAGCACCAAGACACTGAATGATCACAGAAGGCTGAAAAAATCCACAGTACCTCTGGCAGGTTCCCACTGACTAAGCGCAAGTTGCCCGAAATACTGTCCCAAACACACCTGACCCCTCCCATGCAAGCCTGACTTTCCCATTCTAAAGGCAAGCACGTGGAACAGGAGCACTTTGGGTTTGCAAACTAACTCAGAGTAGCTGCAATCTGTTCCAGTACCCGTGTGCACTACTGACTGCAGAATTAAGTGAAATTTGGTAGAGTTTTGTACACAGCGTTCCCTACTAGAGCCAGAGTAAGAATCTGCATGATTTCACCTTCACTCTTGCTGTAGGTGCAATAAGAAGCAGAAACCACAAGCCTTCCAGCTTGTTACAATTTCTCTTATTCTTAAGGTACTGAAGTCTGTTTTCAGGTTCAAATGTGTTCATTCTCCCAGCCAGAGGAAACTGTGCTGTCAGACCTGTGTGCACATCCTGCGTTCGCTTCCTGCCGAGCCCCGGCAGCGCCGCCACTTCCTCTTTCAGGCGGGACTGAAACTGCTGCCATTTCACCAGCGGGCCCGGCTCCCTCGCTCCCTGCAAGGCACCACCGGCCAAGAACCCTTTCGGGGCACTCTTTGGGATACACTACTAGCTCACAAGTTGAACCCTAACCAGTCCATCACAGCTTCCAGATCCTGTTTGGGCACCTGCTCTTCATTCCAAGAAAATAAACAGAGCCTTTTCTGAAAACTAAGATTATTTTCCCCCCCCCCTCCGTGTGATTTTACAGTGAACAGTTTATTTATCTAACTCAAAGCACTCAGGAGCCCATAGTGAAAGGAACAACAGTCACAGGATTTTACTCATGATCTCTGGTAACCATTTTTGCCCTTCCACAATACTTTCATTTCATATCTTATAAAACCACACAGTTCTAAATAAAGCCTTTGTTTGTACTTGATAATTTGTTCCCAGATTAATCACATCCATTTCAAGGCACCCTTGCCCCACCATTTCAAGGTCCTTGCCCTCTGCCACCTCCTCTAGCCCGACTAATCTTTCTGTGCTTTTCAAAGGGACAAATCTCTGCAATCAGGGGCAGCAAGGAGAGGTACTCGGCTGCTACAACCCCAGCAATCCAATCCTCCTCAGCAGATACCTACCAGCATTACATGGAAGATGTACTGCACACTTGTATGACAAACAGTACAGGGCAAAGGCCACTGCCTAGTTCTCTGCAGAGATCCCAAAACACCAACCAAGGGATCACACGAGCTCAGCTGCCACCTCAAGAGGGAGAAGACCTTGGACTTCTTGGAACACTAATACTATCACAAACCTGTGATGCAAAACACACACAGAAGCAACTCTTTGATTAAGAGATGAATTCCAGAAAGATCTACTGGCACAGAAAACAAAACTATTTTCAAGAGCAGTATCACCACGGCCAGAATTCTCCTCTACACACGTACAGCAACCATCTTCCAGCCTGTTTGAAATCATCTTCTTCATGGAGATCTCACCCCACAACTAAACACATCTGCCACTTCTATGCTAGTAAAGTGGTAAATGACATGTAAAAGAATATATTAGGTTCTAAACCACCTGGTGCCCAAGCTCACCTGCCTGTCCTGCCCGCAGCTCAGGCTGCTGCAGGCACATCAGCTCTATAAACAAACACATTTGTTCCCAAAGGTTCCAAGCCAAGCTTAAGGCCTGGGTCTTTAGTTTCTTAAACAGAGCTTAAACTGGCTGTTACATTACAAATCAGCACCAGAGCTGCACTCTTAGAAAAATGCAAATCCTTAAGTCCAAGGCAAAACATGCAAAAGCAGAAGGGACAGACCTGAGAAATCAGCTTGTACCCCACCAGTTCAGGATCCTGAAGAGGATATCCTAATTTAAGCATTGCTTTGAGGTTTTGTTAAGTGTCACTAACAGATCAGACACAGTCCTTTAAATTCTATCTCAGAATTCATACCCCACAGGGAGAACTGCCTCCAAAAACCAGTGTTGCTGTTGGGTTTATATGGGTGTCTAATTATGAGACACAGCCACAAAAGCCCAGTTGCACTAGAAGCTATGTACAAACACAAGCATTCAGGTAAGGACATGGATCTGCAGCGGGCGGGTCTCAATCCGGGGTTGAAGAGCCCCACAGCAGCAGAGCACACTGCTGGGCTCCGTCCCCCAGTCTCGATCTGGTGTTGGATGCCAGCAAGGGAAACCTGTGGGCAGGCCCACAAAAGCAAGCTGTGGAAAGAGCCACAAGATCACCATCACCAAGAGAACTGGATCGACACCGTGACAGCCCCGATTTAGCTCACAGGCTCCTGTTGTTCTTGAAACCCACAATGTTTGCCATCATTATGGGAATCCCTGTTGGAGATAAAGGAGGTGTCAGGGATCCTGGAGCATCCCTTAGTCTGCCACTCAGCAGAGCCTGTATATCCCAACACCTCTGCAGCTCCCATTTCGGGACAAGTGACTATCAATTACCAAAGAAACAGTAAGAGATCGCTTCTCAAAATGCAACTGGCATGGAGCTATCATAGAATGTGCTGAGTTGGATCTCACTGTGTGAGACCAACTGATATTTTCTGTACTTAATGCAACTTTCTTTTTCTAATTCTGTAAGATGCTCTGCACATCTTTGCAAAGGCTCTCTCAACCACCTGGTACATGCAAGACAGGAAGTGAGGGTGGTTGGGCAGGCAGGGGAATTTTAATAGTCTGAGCCCAAGACAGCCAGCAGCACCATAACACACATCTCAAGTTTAACAACTTCAAGAAAAAGAAGGGGAAAACCATGTCATCCAATTTTAGTCCTAAATTCAAAACCAGAAAGCTGACCAGCCAGACAGAGAGCATGTGACTCAGCAGGCTCTGCCACACCAGTTACAGCTGTGCCTACACCTGCTGTACCATGGGCATTGCCCACCATCCTACTTCAGGGCTCCAAATAACTATCTTCACCTGATCACCAACTCCACAGAAAAAAATGCAAAAGTGACAACTTCCCCATTATCACTCTGGTTAAGGTTACATTGTCAAAAGCAGCCCCCAGCACCGGAAAAACCTGCCCCAGATTAAGTGCTGCAAAGTGTGTGGGCTTACATTAATACCTTTTCTGTCAAAGGCATTTTCATCTTACATTATTACTCTTCATTTTTCATGCTCTACAGGAAGCTGTTTTCCTCAACCACGTAACAAAATCCTGTTCAGTATTTTACTACCACTTAAAACCCCCTATCTTTATTAGCTGCGTTGCATACTGATAATATTTAAAAAGACAAGCTGCACCTATGCTCCTATTTGGACACAGAACCAAACCAAGGCCCACATGGCCCTGACCGTTCTCTCCACATTCCCACGGCCAACTACACTTAACAGTGGTAGATGTTCCTCTATTTTGAGGCGTGTGTTTTTGCACAATGGGAAGCACCCTGCCTGAAAATCACTGCAGTAGATCCTGCTCAGGAACAGGAGAGCTGCAGGTGCTCTATGCACACAGCCAGGAGGAGCCCAGAGAACGTGGTCTGTTGAGGGGGGATAGCTCAGGCTGGGTACCAAAGTGCCATCCGAGGATTAAAGAAATAAAGCCTTGCTAAAAAGCACTGCAAAAGCAACTTTTCCCAAATACTGAGCTATTCTGGAGCTTCCTCTTGAAACCTGCAAAGTAGCTGGAAGGCTCACTAAGACCAGGACTGCAGCAGGGGAGCTGCCCTGCGTTCACCGGACCAGCAGAAGGAACCAGAGCAGCTGGAACCACCTCCCTTCACCAGCCCAAAACGAGCCCCTGCAGGGCCGAGGCTGCAGGATCAAGAGCCTGCAGGGCAACTGGCAGCTCCCCAGCAGTCAGCAAAAAACCAAAATGCTCAGAAGAAGTAACAGCTCCCACTCCAGGATGTGAAAGAAGAGGGTGCTTCTGACAGCAGCCAAGCCTTTAGCTCAGCAATACTTCACATGCACTAAACCCAAAAAGTACCACTGAACTCAAGAGAACTGCTCAAACACACACAGCTGTCAGATCCAGGCCCCACACCAGCCCCTTTGCCTTTAGCTGTTCCCCAGCTGCAGCAGCCTGGTGCACACAGCTCATGGAGTAGCAGAGGCCTCCTTGAGTCGCATCCAAAGCTGCAGGAGCATTTTTGTCATTATTTCCCCCAAATAGAACCCACATCACTGGCTAGAAACACAGTACAGCATCCTTCAACTGGAGAAGAGCTGAGCTATTCAAACCAGCCTACTACAAAAAGCAAAACAATTCTGGCAGCCTCAGCTGCTGCTGGGAGTCCGGCACCGCACGCGACAGCAAAACTCTGGCTGCCCCAGGGCAGCTCCCACCCCACAGCAGCTAAAGGTTTGCTCTAACACTGCCTTAGCTTGGTGAAAACCTTCACCTTCCCCTGCCAGATATGGTCTATGCTGGAAAAAAAACAGCTGATGCCACACAATCTGACCACAGGCATAGACAACTTCACAGGGATGAGCTGGTACCTGCATACCCTCTCCAGGCAAAGGCCCCAGGGAAGCCCCTTGTGTTCTTTTATTTAAAAAGGTTTTGGTTTGGTTTTTCATGAGACAAGAGAATAGTGCACAGTCCAACCCTCCTGGTAGGAATTACGCCACAACATTCTAAAGTAACGGGGTGAATTAGCAGCACAAAAGCTTAAAATAGAACAACAGCTTTTAAAAGCTTTTGCAAAACAAACTCTTTGTTTTCTCTTCATAAAATGTCACTTGTTCAGAAGAAAAGTCAACACATCTCAAGGAAAGGACAGCTGCTCCACTGAAAACAGGCCAATCAGTATTTTGAAGCTTTACAACTCTTTAGGACAGTCACTCTCTCCATCTCCAAGATTACAAAGATCACTACACAACAACATCAGAAACTCTGCTTCTTGCACTCACTGCTTTCAGTTTTCTGCACACGCAGGGCCAGGTAAACAAACCACCCAAAAACAATCTAACAGATCTCCCACCAGAAGCTGGGAATACCCTGTCTTAATGCCATTCCTGTCACTTACCTTAGGCATTGACATGGACACCAAGGGCTGCAAAAGGCAGCCAGACATCCTCAAAGAGGGAAAACCTTGTGCCAGGCTTTAGCCCTTGGAAAAACTCTGGTGAAAGGGCTTTCTTCACCTACCTAGTGGCAATCCTTCCTGATGGATACCCTTAGCTTGTATAATGTAAAACCATACAAGTTAATAATAAGTGTGAAGTGTAGGGCTTGGAGGAAGCCACTTAATTAAATGGTGACAGGCTGTACGAGTGTAAAGATACTTTAAATTTCTTTAAAAACTAAAAGCTTATCTGCTCAATAAGTTGTTTTATTTGTCATATATTAGATACTAAAAACAGGGTCTTTTCACCTATAAGAGCTTCTTGCTACCTGGAGTACCAGAAACCAATTTCACTTTCATTTGACACCTTCATCTTCTTAAAAAAAAAAAAAAGAAAAAAAAGTGTCATTCTTTCCTCAAGAGCAGAGCCTCAAGGGTGAGGATAACTATACCCCCCTACAATTCTTCCTGACTGCCTCCGGCTCTAGAAGCTTGAATCACCACCATCATCCTCATCAGGGAAAACCCTTGAAGTTCCACGGGGGCTCCATTTCTGTTTAGTGTTCTTTTAGCAGAAGACACGCAGTTTCCATTTTAGGTACTTGACACTCTCGAGTTTCCAGAGCTTTTCTATCAAACAGTGAAAACATCATAAACTCCCCAGCCCTGGTCGTCAATTTGAAGCAAACAACCAACCCCAAAGCAGGGCACGTAATGAATTCAGATCATCACTTGCAGGTCATGAATAACCAAGTTCAAAGTAAGCAAATCCAGTGATTAAAATTTCTGCCTGGGATATGTTACAAACTGCAGACATGTTTTATTTTGCACCACACTAGGGTGTTTTTTTTTCTTTTATTCCTTGACAAGACTTTAAAAGTCCTTTTCGTTGTGGTTACTGAAGCACACAAGTGAACAGTTTAAACACAGAATTATTTCTACAGTCAGCAATACACTGATGGAAGTCTTATGTATGAGCGTAAGATCTGTTTCAAATTCAAAATCAAAGCTTGCCTCTACCGCCTTTGCCAGAACGCTGCACTAACAAGAAGAGTCTACAAAGCAGAACAACTTCCCAATGCACAGTCAGTTAAATATAAAGGCTTTCTACCTAAAGTTGATTTTGCACAAAACCCTTTTGCTAACTGAAGAAGTGAAGCTCTAAGTGCCTTACTGAGTTATCTTTATCAGCAATACGAGGAGCGTGATCCAGGTTTTCAATGCCCTTCAAAAATAAATAAATAAATAAATAAAAGAACGTTTGGGGCACTGCAACTCAACAAACACTTTGAATAGAGACAGCCCGCACCTCCTTCCCTGGGAGAGAAGCACAGATGACCAGACCGAGCCACTTCTGACTACACAGTTACCATCTACCATGGCCTTCTCCTCGCCAGGGCTTGTCTGCCAAGAGGGGAGCAAAGCTGTTCCTGCTCCCCTGACCACAGCACCCACGCAGGCAGGATCCCTGGCCATTCTGCAGTCCTTCGTTAAGCACAGGTTTCCAGGGCTGGCTGATACATTCACAGCTACCTGGCGGTACAAGTGTCTGTCACCAGCTGCAAGTTCTGCCTGCTCGAAGGTAAAAACACAACTGAAGTCCAGATCGCTAAAACAGCGATTAGAACACAGATAAGATGACGTGCTGTTGCAGTATATACATATTTTTATGAGGATTTCACAAGAGAATGGCAAACACGCGTCAACAGCAACCCTCCAAGTTCGTCGGAGCAAGCAGCGCTGGCTCCTGCCCCTGCTGCAGCCGGTGGCACCACCGGCACTGTACCGAGAGCTGTGGGATGGTTCTGGGTAACATAACCCACAAGATGCCCAGAAGCGCCTCCCGACTTTCTCGATGCCTGTGTGCAGCACACACAGCTGGACCTCAGCTTCTCGCACCCCGCCGCGGTTCAGGGCTCCTGTGGCACCGCTCCAGCCCAGCCCGCAGCCCCTCGGGGCTTCTCCCACAGCCGGGGCCGCACCAGGGCCGGGCCGGGGCAGGGCCGGGCCCCGCCATGGCCGAGGTAGCTCTTCCTCAGCCGCTCCGAGGGTCCGGCCGCCAGCAAGCGAGGGAAGGGAGGGGAGAACAGGAGAGGTGGTGGCCGCCCCAGCACTCCCGGCCCTACAACGGCAGCGCCCACGGGGGACGAGCCCTCCCCGCATCAGGGCGGCTGCCGGGGAGGCCCTGCACACACGGCGGGGCCTGGCAGGGCGGCTCCGGCGCACGGCGGGCGCCCCGTCCGGGGGCACGGAGTCGCTGGGCCGGTGGCGGGCGGCGATCGGGGCCGCTCGGTGGTCGCGGTACTCGGCCGGGGGGGTCCCGTCCCGGTGCCGTCCACCCCGCTCCCCCCTCNGGCGGGCGGCGATCGGGGCCGCTGGGTGGTCGCGGTACTCGGCCGGGGGGGTCCCGTCCCGGTGCCGTCCACCCCGCTCCCCCCTCTCACCTCAGACGCTCGGCCGGGCGTTGGCAGCTCGCTGCGGGGTCTCCTCGGCGCGGGCAGCAGGGGCGTGACGTCACCGCGCAACGCGCGCCGGGGCGGGGCGGGGGCCGGCGCACGGCGCCCCCTGCCGGCCGCGCGCGGTGCCGATCCGATAGTGGGGATAGATTCCCGGAGCTTGTTTTTTTAGGAAAATTAATTTCCTCAAAAAACGATTTCTACTCCCTGTTAGACCGAATTCTCCATAATACTGTATATGTGTATATATATATGACATAGAAAGGGGTGAACCTCATCTTATTAGACATGACTCAATCTGATCACTGAGCACAAGAGCAAGGCTTAAAAGTCATGGAAAAAGTCACAGTATCAACCGGGCTGGAAAAGACCTCTGAGATCGTCAGGTCCAACCTTTGACCTAACGCTACCTTCCCTGCTAGACCGTGGCACTGAGTGCCACATCCAGTCTCTTCTTAAATACCTCCCAGGACAGTGAATCCACCTGGGCAGCCCATTCCAGTGTCTGATCACTGTCTCTGCGAAGAATTAGGTCTCCTCTATTTTTTAAATGTGTGTTGTGGTGCTGCTGGTGTCTTGGGCTCAGGCTATTAAAATTCACTTTTATTAAAATTAAAATTCCTCTGCCCAACCACCTTCACTTCCTGTCTTGCATGTACCAGGTGGTTGAGAGAGGTACAGAGGTACAGAGTAGCTCCAAATCTTACAGAATTAGAAAAAGAAAGTTGCATTACGTACAGAAAGTATCAGTTGGTCTCACGCAGTGAGATCCAACTCAGCACATTCTATGATAGCTCCATGACAGCTGCATTTTGAGAAGCGATCTCTTACTGTTTCTTTGGTAATTGATAGTCACTTGTCCCGAAATGGGAGCTGCAGAGGTGTTGGGATATACAGGCTCTGCTGAGTGGCAGACTAAGGGATGCTCCAGGATCCCTGACACCTCCTTTATCTCCAACAGGGATTCCCATAATGATGGCAAACTTTGTGGGTTTCAAGAACAACAGGAGAAAAAAAGTCTGGTTTTGCTAGTTACATGTTTTTTTGGGGTCATCTGCACGTGCCCAAGTAGCTTTGATGATGATCCACCATCCATGGGCAAGGAGAGGTCGGTCACGGGGCGCAGTGGCAAACGCTCCCGGGGTTTGTGGTCTTTTCCATGCAAGAGCAAATTCTGTGACTTTTGCTTTTCTTTTTTTTTTTTTTTTCTTTTTTTTGAAGTATAAACTGACCACAGAGCAACACACTGCTTTGGTCTCTATGTAAGCCTTTGAGGTCTAACTAAAAACTTCAGTGTTGCTAATTCAAACCCCTGCACCCCGCACCCACACCTCTGTGCACGCACCCGAGGGCTGCAGGAGACATGGGGCAGAGTGTCCCTGTGTGGGGCATCCCCTAGATCAGTTTCCATGTCCCCCTCAATGTTTTCTTCCCTTTATTTTTTTTTGTTTTGTTTTGTTTTTCTTTTTGTCCTCCGGAGCTGAAGTTGAAATAAAATGGGCCAAAGAGCCACAATTGCTCCTTGCTGGGAGACTCCTCCTGGCTGGGAGACAACCCCCTAGAAGAGTCGGGGACTTATGGAGAGTTAAATCCCCCTAAACCCACCTCATCCTTCAGAAACAAGAGCCCAGAAAGAAAATCTCCAGGCATGGCCACTTCAAGAAGCAGGAGCCAAAATCTGGCCTGACACAGAAAAATGCAGAGCAATTCAATTTTCAAAAGCCACGAAGAGCTGCAGGTCCCAGGGCGAGCAGCCCTGAGTCACCAATCATGGGCTCTGGGGAGCAGCTGAAGTGAGTCAGGCCCTCAGAGCGTCTTCGTGCTGGGCCTCTTAAACAAGCCCTGGTTCATCTGCGTGGCCAAAGATAGAGCAAAACCTGCTCTGCCCAATGTAACGGTGTCAGAAGCCCATCTGTGCCTTCTCCTGCAAATATTGGCCACCCTTGGAGATCTGGGAATAAGCCACTGCCTTCTGAACGTGCTCACTGCTGCCCTGAGCGCTCATCGAAGAGCAAAGGAAGAAGAATATTTTCCAAAAGAATTTTCAAGATGAAATTGGGAGTGGATACCAGTGTCCTGCTGACCCTTACCAGGTGATTTTGGGTGAAATCCCTGCTCCTGTCAAGCACAAAGGCAACAGCTGGGTACAGGCTGGGCTGAGCGGGTGAGATCATGACCTCAGAGGGACTTGTGGAGTCTCTCACAGGGCACCATCTCCTCGGTCCTCCAGGACTCATCCAAAGCTGTAACCATCACAGGAGGCTCCAGCTCATCCTCCTGCCACCAGCTCCATCCTTGTCCATGTTCCAGAGGGTGCTTATCCTCGTGCTCAGCTCTACACCACCTTCCAGCATTTCTGACAGTGCTTCAGTTCTTTGGGTTTATTTAGATACAAAACCAGCAGGGGTGGCAACACAGGGTGGGCTGTTTTGGGGGGAATGGTTCTGCCTTTCCAGCAATCCCTTCCTGCACTGCTGCAGGACCCTTATCCCCACTTCCCCCATGAGAGCACCGAGCATCAGCCCATCACCTCCACGTCCTGCCCCTCAAGACGTCCTTCGTGTTTTCATACAAATCCACAGCCATGGTGGCTTTGCTTTTTGGGGAGGCAAATCCAAGAGAAAGACTTGCCAACGCCCAGAGGACCTGCAGAACAACCAGAAAGTTGTGGAGTGTCTGCTGGAGGTGAAATCCCACCTAAGGCTGTGGAGCTCCCACAACCACCCCGACCCCTTTGCACGTGTCATGGTACAGATACTAATGATGGAAACAGATAAAACTGGGGCAGGAAGCCCCACTTCCCAGAGGAGCATTAAATCAACACACATCTGCTGTTGCTGTAATTAGCACCACAGAAAGCCTGTGCAGTAATTAACTTTCTCCCTTCCAAGTTAAGATTTAATAACGTGTGGTAAAATCAGGCCCAGGGCGACAGAACAAGCAGGGAAAAAAAAACCCATCAAATGAAGACACTTGTGACTTGATAAGGAATTAATTATACCTTGGAATAATAATAATAATAATAATAGCATAATTGCTGTTAATCTGGCCTTGTGCTTCAAGTGAGGAAGGGCACTGGGAAAAATTGACTCTGAAGAGCAGGTTTCTGTCAAACCAAAGGTTCAGCCATGTTGGGATGTGGGTGAGCAACTTCATTGGGCAGAGCTGGGAGAAAAAATCCTGGGAAGAAAAAAAAAATCCTGGGAAGAAAAAAAAAAAAAGTCCTGCCAGCAGCCTCAAGCCCCAACACCTCCCTAGGTGTGGGTACAAGGATAAGAGGCTGGAGATGTCCACATGCCACCAAATCTCCCTGATAAAGCCAAAGGGATACTTGCAACACAGGAATAACACAGGGTCTGCCTCAAAGGCACATCTGAGATCAAGACTGATTTATTTTACTTTCCCCTCCACTCTGGCACAGAGGCATCCAGTGCCCTGTCTCGACCTGCAGCTCATGCACTCAAATCCAAGGGGAATGTACAAGGACTGTGAAACACCCATTGTTTAAGAGCACCCGAGGCCTGAATGGCACTTTTGAGGACACTCTTCCCAGAAAACAGAGCTCCAGGTCACTCATGTTCCCAGCTCAGGGCTTCAGACCAGCCGGGACAGAGACCAGCAGATTCTCATCACAACAGACCCTTTGCATGGGGTTTTGACACCTCTTCCCAGGCCACAGAGTTCCCTAAATGTGCATTTTAACAAGGGGCAAAATCCAGCCCCGAAATCATTACCCGCCACAGTGAGGTACACCAGAGCCGGGCAGGTAGGACGTATTATGTTATAGCACTGTCACATCTGCCCCAAGCATTTCTGCTTTCTGCCCCAGGCCCTCTGGAACTCACAGCAGCTGGTACCACCTGCCTCTCACTACAGCCGGGCACCTGTCAACCAAATAAATTACTCAATTATCAGAAAATCCAGAAGGACTGAATACACAACTAGTCTCCTTAAAGCACAGAGCAATCAGCATTTTTGTTTCTTGGTCTCTTTCCTTGCCCTGCCTTTGGCAGCACTCAGGCCCCGTGTCCCCTCCCACAAGGGACTCCACTCAGGGCGTCCTGTGTGGTCACTCCTGTGGCTTGGTCAGGCCCTGGAAGTTGGGTTCTGTGCAGGGGGGCAGCGCTGCCTGCCGGCTCAGCAGCTTCTCCAGGATGGCTATTTCTGCATCTCGTCTCTCAACGTCCTCAAATGGAGTCCAGGACATGTCGTGCTGGAGCTTATAGGCACCGAGAAATTCGTGGGGAGTGGTTCCCCATTCCTGGTGGAGAAAGGAGAGACTTCATCAGTGCTCAGTTTCCCTTGCAGCTGGGCTGTGCTGTCCCTCAGCCCCCAAGCTTTCATGCACTCCCAGCTACGTGACCATCCCATTTCTTAACCTAAAAATAGGCTCAGCTACCCTGAATCCAAGATCAGGTCAAGCCCCAGCACTGCTGATGCAGGGAGGCTTGGGGGCACAAGATCTCCCCGACCTGCCCAGAGGTTTGCCCTGAAGCCTTCACCCTGCATGTAAGAAAATGGGTGGCCTGGAAGGAGGAGACCTCCAAGACCACCCCCCCAAAGCTGCAGGCAAACTCAGTCCCTGGGCTGAAGCACCTGAAGACACCACCCTGTCAGGCAGCCATGCCGGCCACAAAAGGCTCAGAGGAAGGACTGCAGGGACCAAAAGGCAGAATTCAGGTCCATGCACCAAGGGGCTTCTTGCCATCCTCCATCAAGAGCCAGAGAACTCCGTAAGATGGCTCTGACCCCAACAGACTAACCCAGACCAAGGACAAAGGCCAACTGAGGAGCAGCCAACAAATTCCCCCATCAAGCTGGTGCTTTTTTTCTGAGGTCCACATGTCCCCAAACACCACAAACATGACTTTTTTTCCCCTCCTCAGGGGCTGTAACCACCCACCTTAGGAGACAGGATGGAGAAGTACCGCTGCCCACTCTCCCGCCTGTACATGTAGTAAATGTTTCCTGGCTTCTTCACAAGGTTGCAGGCCACGTGGTTCAGATCAGCATCTCTGTTAGCTTCATCCAAGACCTGGAAAACACAAACTTAATATTTCTACATTTGAAATAAAATGGCAATGTGCTATTGCCAGAGCCCAAGACACATCACTTGACACATGGCTCCACAAGGCCTCGATCTGCATGTCTGATTTCACTTGTCCCCAGGAAGGAGATGCTTCCCAAAGAGATTGAGTTTTCTCCATGTCTTCCCTGTCAGCTGGACCTCAGAGCACCTCTCCTTGGAGGTGGAGATACCTCCAAGGATCAAGGATCTCTGCACCTCTCCTCAGGTTCACCCCTGTGCCTGGCCTCACACACATGGCTGTTGGACCCTGGGGGCTTCCTGCTGCTGTCCCCAAGGAAAGGGGCAGGGAACAAAGGGGAATTCATCTCCCCAGCTCCACCAGTTAATGATTACATGACGTAAGTGCCTCCATGGCCGCAGGCCAGTTGCACTGACTGGCAGATCCTTTCCCATTCTGACTCCAGATTTCACCCCTGAGGGTGAAGGGTGTATTGATGAGCACAGCTGAGCCCTGCTGGGTGGGTGCTACCAGGACCAAATGAGCTGGGACAAAGCCAAGCCCATCGTCAGGGAAAGCTCATCTCTCTCAGGGGATTCAGATCCAACCAGGGCACTTTGTCACCCCACTGGGTCCTCCTTGGAGCACAGCACATGCAGGAGTCACCCCATCCTAAATCCAGACTCATCTCCCTGTCCTCCCTGACACACGAGCTGCTTTGGACCACCCGCCCTTGCGCCCCCACTTTATCTGAAGTCCTTCCTGATGTGCTCAGGACTCAGGGAAAGCACCCAAAACCATCCCCATTGACACCTAACAATAAACCCTCATTTTCCCACTGAACCTCCTCCGCTGGGCTTCTGGCCCGACTCACACCCAGGGCCACAGCTCCCCTGGAACGCCCGGCAGCGAAGGCAGGTGCTCATCAACGAGCCTCCTGCCCATCCTCGCTCACCTTCCGTGCCTGCTCCTGCAGGTGCCGGATCTGCTCGGCGATCACGGCCAGTTTGCTGCAGGCGTTCGCCCGCACGAAGTCATCGGCCTGGGAGAGGGAGGAGCAAGGGCTGGTCAGGACTGGAGGAGCCGCAGCCCCTCCCCGACACGGCCACGCTCAAGGTGTCAGCTGTCACAGCACCCTCGGGGCACTGCAGTGACACCCATGGAGCTGGGAGGCACCGCTTGGACAGGCTAGGGGACAGTGGGAGGGAGCAGTAGGGACACACCGGGAGGCAATGGGATGGACCGGGAGGTAGTGGGATGTACAGCAAAGAGGTAGTAGGATTTACAGGGAAGCATTTAGGTGGGCTGAGAAGCTCTGGAGGACAAACTGGACATCACTGGAAGGCGGTAGGACGTACTAGGACACACCGGAGGGAAAGTAGAACATTCAGGGGAAGGGGCCATTGGGATGTGCTGGGAGACACTGGAAGGGGAGCAGGACATATCAGGAAAACTGGGGTGGATTCAGAGGCACAGAGATGGACTGGGAGCCACTGAAGTGGGAATGAGACATACCAGGGGTGCTGGGATGGACTGGGAGAGTAGCGGCTGGAGGCACATGGACACAGTGGGGTGAACTGGTCAGTGGGACACACTGGGAGGCAGCAGGGTATACTGGGATGGGACTTCGGTGTGATGCTCTGTGAATCACCGGGGGGCAGCAGGGTACAGTGGGAAGCGGCGAGGTGCAGTGGGAGGTACTGCAGACACTAACAGCCTGGGAACTCGGGAAGGCACTGGGACACACTGGGAGGGGACAGCGGGAGATGGTAGGAGGCATCAAGAGGCCGCCGGGGTCACCAGAGAACAGTGCTGGGAGGCACCAAGGCCGCCGCCGGCTGAGAAGGCCCCAGAGAACGGCCGTAAGGCAGCGGGGACACGGGGCCCAGAGCCATGCCCCCGCCGCCCCAGCGCCGGGGACCGACCCTCACCTGCTGCACCTGCCGCGCCAGGGCCACCAGGTCGCCGGGGTCCCCGACGCGGGCGGCACGACCGGCGCTGCCCTCCACCAGGGCCAGGGCCAGCCC